>JAGFNQ010001070.1:37439-116228 GCA_024364735.1 Boesenbergia rotunda
GAAATTGAATTTGAAATTGAGTTGGTTCCAGGAACCAACCCAATTTCGAAGGCACCTTATCGCATGGCGCCAGCAGAACTGAAAGAATTGCAAGAACAATTGCAAGAGCTGCTTGACAAGGGTTTCATCCGCCCTAGTCATTCACCTTGGGGAGCTCCTGTATTGTTCGTCAAGAAGAAAGATGGATCTATGCGAATGTGCATAGATTATCGAGCTTTGAATAAGGTAACCATCAAGAACAGGTATCCTTGCCAATGATAGATGATTTATTTGATCAGCTGAAGGGGCCACATGTTCTCCAAGATAGATCTGCGATCAGTTTACCATCAGCTCAGAGTGAAGGAGAGTGATGTGCCAAGGACTGCTTTCAGTAAAGATATGGGCACTACGAGTTTGTGGTCATGCCCTTTGGAGTGACAAATGCCCCTGCGTCGTTTATGGATCTAATGAATAGAGTGTTCAAGGATTTTCTGGACAAGTTCGTTATTGTCTTTATTGATGATATCTAGTGTATTCAAAGACTCAGGAAGAACATGACGAACACCTGAAGATGGGTATTGCAAACCTTATATCAGAAGGAGTCGTACGCCAAATTCTCAAAGTGTGAGTTTTGGCTTGACCAGGTGGCCTTCCTAGGCCACATCATTTCCAAGGAAGGTATTACGGTAGACCCAGCCAAGATTGAAGCAGTTAGTAACTGGAGTCAACCAAAGAATGCTAGTGAGAATCAGAAGTTTTCAGGGTTTGGCAGGGTACTACAGAAGGTTTGTAGAGGATTTTTCAAAAATAGCTTCACCACTTAAAGCCCTTACCAGAAAGAATAAGAAGTATGAGTGGACTGAGGACTGTGAGCAGAGTTTCGTTGAGTTGAAGAAGAGACTGACCAGCGCTCCTATCCTTACAGTACCCGAAGGTGATAAGAGCTTTGATATATACAGTGATGCATCAAAGCTAGGACTTGGAGCAGTCCCTATGCAAGAAGGCAAGGTCATAGCTTATGCTTCCAGACAACTCAAGGACTATGAAAAGAATTACCCCACTCATGATCTGGAGTTGGCAGCTGTAGTCTTTGCTCTAAAGATATGGAGACATTACTTGTATGGAGTGCAGTGTAAGATTTATACAGATCACCAGAGTCTGAAATATTTCTTCACTCAGAAAGACCTCAATATGAGACAGCGAAGGTGGCTCGAGTTAGTGAAGGACTATGACTGTGAGATTCTTTACCACCCTGGTAAGGCAAATAGAGTAGCAGATGCATTGAGTAGAAAGACTTGTGCCACTTTGATGTCCTTATCATCATTGGCACCACTATTACAAAAGGAGATAATAGATTATGGAGTGGAGATTATTGATGGGCAGCTAGCTCTATTGACACTAGAGTCAACTTTGCTTTAAGAGATATAGAAAGAGCAAGCTGAGGATTCTGATATCCAAAGGATCAAGCAGGAGATGCAAGAAGGAGAGAATAAAGAATTTAGAGTATCTGACAGTGGGATACTCTACTATGGTGACCGTTTATGTGTCCCCAATCATGAAGACCTGAGAAAGAAGATTCTTGAAGAAGCCCATGGAACTCCCTACTCAATGCATCCTGGTTCCACTAAGTTGTACCAGGATTTGAAAAGAAGGTTTTGGTGGTCAGGGATGAAGAGAGACATAGCTAAGTATGTCAGCACCTGCCTGACATGTCAGAGAGTTAAAGCAGAACACCAGAGACCAGGAGGTGTCCTACAACCCATTCAGATTCCAGAGTGGAAATGGAAAGACATAGCCATGAATTTCATAGTTGGTCTACCAAAGACAACTAATGGCTATGACGCTATTTGGGTGATAGTAGATAGATTGACCAAGTCTGCCCACTTTTTGGCAATCAGAGTGTCTTACTCAATTGAAAAGTTAGCCCAGTTATATCTGCAGGAAGTGATCCGACTACACGGAGTCCCGAAGACCATTATCTCTGATAGGGATGGTCGTTTCACTTCACACTTTTGGGAGTGCGTACAGACAGCGTTAGGCACCAAACTGAAATTCAGCACAGCTTTCCATCCCCAGACTGATGGACAGATAGAGAGAGTGAATCAGGTTTTAGAAGATATGCTCAGAGCTTGTGCATTAGACTTCAAGGGTAGTTGGTGCAAGTATTTATGTTTAGCTGAGTTTGCCTACAACAACAGTTACCAAGCCACTATTGGTATGGCACCCTATAAAGCTCTTTATGGTAGGAAGTGTAGATCTCCCCTCTGTTGGTATGAAGGAAGTGAGAAGAAGGAAATGTGGTCACAGACTGATCTTATAGATGATACCACAGAAGCTATAAAGAGCATCCGCCAGAGGATAGAGACTGCTCAGAGTAGGTAGAAGAGTTACGCCGATGTACGCCGTAGGCCGTTAGAGTTTGAAGTTGGGGATACAGTTTTTCTCAAAGTAGCTCCTATGAAGGGTGTAATGAGATTTGGCAAGAAAGGCATGCTAAGTCCTCGATACATAGGACCCTACCTAGTGACGAAAAGAGTTGGCAAAGTAGCTTATGAGTTGGAGCTACCCTCAGAGATGTCAGCAATACACATTGTGTTCCATGTCTCAATGTTGAAGAAGCACATCCCAGATGCCAACCATGTGATTGAGCCACAGATGGTACAAGTTCAAGAAGATCTCAGCTATGAAAGTCGACCTATTCAGATAATAGATCGAGCATATAAGAAGTTGAGGAACAAAGTGGTACCACTAGTAAAAGTTTTATGGCTGAATCAGAAGTATGAAGAGGCAACCTGGGAATCAAAAGATAGCATGAGGCAAAGGTATCCAGAGCTGTTCTAAGTTCGAGGATGAACTTTTTATAAGATAGGGAGGATTGTAACACCCAATAATTTTCTGGTATTATTAGGGATTTTTCGGAATTTTTCTAGCATTTTTTAGAATTAAAATAAAAAGAAAAAGAAAAAGGGGGTTAGGCAGGGTTTGATCCTGCGACCACAAGGCAAAGCAAGGCCTTAAGGGCATCCGGGTAACCAGCTAGGCAAGGGTATCAGCACAGAAAAGGATGAAGCGAATTAATATTATAGTTAAGTTAGGCCTTTTCATGAAGAGGTGTTTCAACATCCACTTATGTTGAGTTAAGACCCCATTAGGGCTTGGAGGAGGCTGCGCGAACAGGGGGGAGGCTGCGAAAACAGGGAGAAAAGAATGGAGTTTCCTTACATCCTCTTGCTCCTCTTGAGTGGAGAGCCTAGGGCTTCTTCTCTAGGGACAAGAAGTGGAGTTTTCTTGCAAAGGAAGAGGAAAAGAACCCTACGCTAGGAATTTCGAGATACTTAGTGAGTTTTCTTCAAGAAAAGGGTACGTAAATCACTCACCTGCAATAGAAGAAGTTTCGTATGTAGTTTCTCGTTGTAGAACCATGATTTTGTGATCTAAGTGCATGCTTTAAGAATATTATTTTATTGTGTGATTTATGTTTCTAAAGAATACATGTTTTTATAATAGAACTTGAATTTGAGTAGGTTTTGTATGTGTGACCTAAGCATGATAAGACCAAGTTCTTGAAAAGTCCCAAAAATGAGTTTTCGGTTAAGGGCACACAAAGTGCTCAATGAAAGTTCCAAGTAAGAAAGGTAAAGTTTTGTAGTGCAAAAAGTTATGCAAAAAGAAAGATAGTTTGATAAGTATAAGCTTTATGAGTAAGAAAGTATTTTACTTTTGTAAAGTGACATGTACCGGGCAAAAGAGAGGCCCACAGAAAGTTAGAAAGAAGCTCTAATAGGGTGCGGTGGCTAGCTACCCCGAAACCTATTAGGGATGCGCGCATTGGTACATTGATACCATGGTACAGTGTCAAAGCCTGAGAAAGTTGATTATTATTTTGAAGTATACGAGTATATGTAAGTGTTTTCAGTTTAAACATATGTTTTGTTATGTATGTTGACATTGTTATGTTACAAGCATGTTGAAGAGCAAGAGCAAGGAAGTTAGTGGTTTAAAGTTGTAACGACCCGGAAAATTCTCTTAATATTTTCTTAAAATATTGAGCATGTCTAGATAATTTTCCGAGGGGCCCAGAAATAATTATGTAAAATTGGGCCTAGAAATCCATGTTTTCTCATTTAAATTGAGAAAAACTAGGTACTAATGAGCTTTAAATGAGCTCCAAAAATGGGTATTAATTAGGTAAAATTAATATAAATATAAAAGAATTTTATTTAGGAATATTGGCATAATTATGGGTGATTTTAGGGGGATTTTCAGAATTTAGGAAATAAAAATAATAAAATAAATGAAATATAAATAAAATAAAAATAAAGGTGCATGAGCCAAGGATTGAATCTTGGACCTCTTGTACAACCATGTAAGCCTTAACCAACTCACCTAGCAAGGGATTTCTATGAGGGAATGAAGTGGATATAAGTTAAGATTAAGAAGAAGATGAAGAGTCATGGAGAGACTCTTCATTTACCTCTTTAATGGATGATAAATAGGAGGATTTGGGAGTTTCATTCTCTCTTCTTTCAATTGCATTTCCTCCTCTCTTCCTCCCCTGATTCTTGCCGAGCACCAAGAATAGGTTTTCCCCTTGGAAAAGTTTCCACCAAGGTTCCATCTCCTAGATCTAAAGTCTTCACAAGAGTACAAGGGCAAGGAGGGATCAAGGGTCAAGAGTTCTACAAGTTCTTTCTCTTTTAAGGTCTAAAAATCAAGAAATTCCAAGGTAAGACTCCCTCACCTGTGGTATAATAGTTCCCTATGATTTTTAGTATGATATAGTGGTTGGTTTTCGAATTTGAGGTTGAAAGGAAAGAAAACCAAGACCCTCATGCTTAAGGGTTTCGGCCACCATGATTTTTAGGTCTATAAATATGCTAAAAATCTGTATAATGCGATTTAATGTTCCCTGATAATGTTTAGAGGTTAAGTATAATTTTTGGGAATTTTTGGAGTACCCTAAGAAACCATAAGGTTTCGGCCAACATGAAAGGAATAGAATCAACACACTGGAAACTCTATGGGTTTCGGCCACCAGTCCATAATAATGCTAAAAATCTGTATAATGTTATTTAATGTTCCCTTATGATGTTTAGAGGTTATGTATAATTTTTGGGAATTTTTGGAGTACCCTAAGACACCTTAAGGTTTCGGCCAACATGAAAGGAATAGAATCAACACCCTAGAAACCCTATGGGTTTCGGCCACCATGTTTTAGTGTCCATAATGATGTAAAAAATCTTTATAATATTATTTAATGTTCCCTTATGATGTTTAGAGGTTAATTATAATTTTTGGGAATTTTTGGAGTACCCTAAGACACCTTAGGGTTTCGGCCAACATGAAAGGAATAGAATCAACACCCTAGAAACCCTATGGGTTTCGGCCACCATGTTTTAGGGTCCATAATGATACTAAAAATCTGTATAATGTTATTTAATGTTCCCTTATGATGTTTAGAGGTTATGTATAATTTTTGGGAATTTTTGGGGTACCCTAGGATACCCTAGGGTTTCGGCCAACATGAAGGACCCATGTGTAGGGTTGGGTTTAAGACCTCAAGCATATGTTTTATGTTTTATCATGACATAAGAGAGATGGAGGGTGTTTATGTGAATGTTTCACATGGCCTAGAGACCTTATAGGTTTCGGCCAAGAACCCTAATAGGGTGGGAAGTTAGGGCTTATTTCAAGTAAGGGTCCCAATGGCCCTATGGTAAGGTATGGTTGGTGTTTAAGCAATTGATTTGGGGTTTCACTGGAAATTTTTCCATGCCCCCATGGCCTTGAAGTTTCGGCCAAGAGCAAGAGTTGGGTCAAAGGATTAGGGTTAGCCTTAAGTATGGGATTAAATGTTCCCTATGGCCTAGTATGTATGTATGGGATGTTAGTTGGGAGGTTATGTGAAGTTTCATTGACCTAGGGTTCCTTGGGGACTTTCGGCCAAGGACATAACCTAGGGCTAGGGTTGGGTTAAATCTACAAAGATGCTTAGTAAGATGGAAGAAGTTCTATGTTAACTAAACCCTTAGTTTGTATGTCATGAATTATATGTTAAGTCATAGATGTTTAGACATGTGCCATGATTGGTGAATAATATGTAAGTATGCCATGTTTATGAATGATATGCCATGTTTATGAATGATATGCCATGTTTATGAAGGTTATGCCATGTTTTATGAATAAGATGTAAGTATGCCATGTCTTATGAATGAGGTTAAAGTACATGCCTTTAGGGCATAACGATGATGTTAAGTATGATGAATGAATGATGATGAATGACAAGTATGATGAATGAATGATGATGAATGACAAGTATGATGAATGAATGATGATGAATGGAAAGCATGTGAAAGCATTATATTTTATTTTATGGGCTTGTACCGGACCTAAGTAAGGTCCACGATTCTGGACTACCGATGATGCTGTCCACGGTTCGGGACTACCGATGATGCTGTCCTTACGGTTCGGGACTACCGATGAAGCTGTCTTTACCCTAGTAGGTCGAGATTAGCTACCTCATATTTACTTAGGGATGCACACATATGATGAATGAATGTGGTACAAGCCAGGGCCCAATGAATGTTATGATATTTTAAAAGCATGTTTTTAAAGATTAAGCATCTATATATATATATATATATATAATATATATATATATATAATATATATATATATATATATATTATATATATATATATATATATGCAATTGCCACATGCATCCATCCATGTTATGCATTATATTTATGATAAGAATATTATGCAAAGTAAGTTTATGCAAGGTATGTTTATGCAAATGATTTTGTTTGTGTTTCGTGTTAATATATGATGCCATGATTTGATTGTGTTCATGCTAGTCTAGAATGCCATGATTTACTTATGTTCATGCTAGTTTAGGATGCCATGATTTATTTATGTACATGCTAGTTTAGGATGCCATGATTTAACTAGTTTTATGTTAAGTTAGAATGCCATGATTTATTTATGTTCATGCTAGTTTAGGATGCCATGATTTAATTATATTTATGCTAAGTTAGAATGCCATGATTTTAATTATGTCCATAATAATTCATGATGCCATGATTTAATTATATTAAGCTGAGTTAGGACGCCATGATTTTATTTAGGTTCATGCCATGCTAAGAATGTTTATGAGATTATGTGTATTATGTCTATGTTTACGCCAAGCACTATGCCATGCTATGAATGTTTACGATGGTTATGTCTATGCCAAGTATCGTGTCATGCCATGAATGTTCTTATGGATATGTTTATGCCATGCTATGAATGTGATGAAGTTATGCTTATGTCATGACGAAGGTGTGCTAAGTGATGAAAAGGCTTATGTTCTAAGTAAAGCACTAAGCATGCTAATGTCTTATATGCTCATGATTGAATGATTAATGGTTTTAGTGAGTAGGAAAGAGTCTTACTAAGCCTGTGTGCTTATAGTCTTGTTTTCTTATACCGCAGATCATGCAAAGGGACAGTAAGGAAGTAGCAGGAGGGCATCAAAGAATGTGTGTGATAGTGACTTGGCCAAGGAGCGATATGGTTGCTCGTTTTATGATAGAACTTTACCCTTATTAGTATGTGCTTGAGTATGACTCTATGACATGATGCTAAGTATGACATGATGCTACGAATGACATGATGCTAAGTAAGATATGATGCTAAGTATAAAGTTACTATGCTAAGTTCCTATGTTATGATGCTAGAAATGGTAGTAAGTGCATGTAGGAGTAAGTTAAAGGTTTTCGCTGCATTATGATGTCTACATGCCCTAGGTATGTTAACGTAACGCCGCTTTAAAAAAAAAATGGGCGTTACAGGTTTGTATCACAGCAGTTACCATCTCACTACGCACACATCAAGCCCTCTTCCTGCCGCTTCCAAGTAAGTACGTCTTTACATGTCTTATTGTAGGAAGATGTCTTATGATTTAAAGGTATGCCAGTATGAATGATATTTATGATGAAAAGTACATTACGATATGTAACGATGAATGATATTTTATCTTATTTTAGGAATTAAATATTTAGAATAATATAGACGTAGAAAAGAAACTATAATTTATGATATTATGTATAATCTATAATATAGTCACACGTAGAAAATTATCTGTTAGCCAACCCACAGGAGATTTTAACACTCTTACCTATGTTAGCGTATAGCATTAGTTCCATGATATTAATACCGATATAATTAATGGTATAGGTCATATGATATAACTTAGGTAGGGACGTATAGGGTAGGGTTCTAATTATGTTAACACTTATTATGGGTTATGGGTCACTGATATCTTATATATAATATATAAGACTACCTTAAGTTATTTTATGGTAATATAATAAGTAGGATCTCACCTATTCTATAATAATCATGCAACTAATATAATTCGTAACTCGGGCTGAGAACTAATATTCGGAAGCATACTATTATTAGGTTTACCCATAATTAAAATAAGTATATAACTATGATATATGCATATAATTATATCATGGAGTTAATAATGACATTAGCCAATTATATGTCAAAGAGATAATCAGAACTTCGATATATACAGCGATGCTTCCAAGCTAAGACTTGGAGCTGTACTTAGGCAGAGTGGTAAGGTCATTGCTTATGCCTCTAGACAACTCAAGAAATATGAACAGAATTACCCCACTCATGATCTGGAACTGGCCGTGGTGGTCTTTGCTCTTAAGATATGGAGGCATTATCTGTACGGAGCGCAGTGCCGAATTTATACAGACCATCAGAGTCTGCGGTATTTCTTCACTCAGAAGGACTTGAATATGAGGCAACGCCGATGACTTGAGCTGGTAAAAGACTATGACTGCGAGATCTTCTACCATCCAGGGAAGGCAAACAAGGTGGCCGATGCACTCAGTCGGAAGTCAAGTGCCACCCTGATGTCCATAGCCATATTACCCCGACCACTCAAAGAAGAAATTGTAAATTTTGGGGTCGAGGTCATCTCCGGACGACTTTCCTCCATGACAATATCACCCATACTATTTGAGGACATAGTGGAAAAACAGGATGGGGATCCGAGTCTTCAGAAAATAAAACAGGAGATCCTAGAAGGAAAGGGCGATGGTTTTCATATAGCTGAAGGGGGAGTACTGTACCTTAGGGATCGTCTATGTATCCCTAATGATCCGGAGCTTCGAAAGGAAATACTGGCAGAAGCTCACGGAACCCCTTACTCAATGCATCCAGGATCCACTAAGATGTATCAAGATTTGAAAGAGAAGTTCTGGTGGTCCGGAATGAAGAGAGATGTGGCCCAGCATGTCAGTACCTGCATGACTTGCCAACAAGTGAAAGCAGAACACCAGCGACCCGGAGGAGTTCTGCAGCCACTTCCAATTCCGGAATGGAAATGGGAAGACATTTCAATGGATTTCATTTCAGGACTACCCCGGACTACAAATGGATATGATGCGATATGGGTCATTGTGGACAGGTTGACTAAGTCTGCTCACTTCTTAGCTATCAAGATGACTTATTCGATTGAGCAATTGGCTCAATTATATGTTAAGGAGATAATCAGGCTTCATGGAGTTCCCAAGACCATCATCTCAGATAGGGATGGTCGCTTTACTTCGCATTTTTGGGAATGTATTCAGAAGTCTCTGGGCACTAAATTGCGATTTAGCACCGCTTTTCACCCTCAGACTGATGGACAAACCGAACGGATGAATCAAGTACTGGAAGACATGTTGCGAGCTTGTACCCTGGACTTCAAAGGAAGCTGGTGTCGATATCTATGTTTAGCGGAATTCGCTTACAATAATAGCTACCAAGCTACTATTGGGATGGCACCTTATGAAGCGTTGTATGGGAGGAGATGTAGGTCTCCGATATGTTGGTATGAGGGTGGTGAAAAGAAGGAGATGGGGCTCACAACGGATATCATCAACAGCACCACCCGAGCTATACAGAATATCCGACAACGGATAGAAACTGCTCAGAGCCGGCAGAAGAGTTATGCCGATGTCTGGCGTAGGCCCCTGGAGTTTAATGTTGGAGATTGGGTGTTTCTGAAAGTGGCTCCTATGAAGGGGGTGACAAGATTTGGAAAGAAAGGAAAGTTAAGTCCGCGCTATGTGGGGCCGTACCTAATTCTGAAAAGAGTCGGTAAAGTGGCGTATGAGTTAGAGATGCCTCCAGAGATGTCAGCTATCCATAACGTATTCCATGTGTCCCTGCTGAAAAAGTGTATCCCAAATATGGACCAAGTGATTGAGCCACAGACGGTGCAAGTGCAAGAGGACCTAAGCTATGAGAGCAGACCCATCCAGATTTTGGATAAGGAAGTCAAGAAGCTGAGGAGTAAGGAGGTACCCTTAGTCAAGGTCGTATGGCAAAGTCAACGGTTCGAAGAAGCTACCTGGGAACGCGAGGACGAGATGAGGCGCAAGTACCCGGAGTTATTCTAAGTTCGAGGACGAACATTCACGAGGTATGGGGATTGTAATGACCCAGAAAATTCTCTTAATATTTTCTTAAAATATTGAGCATGTCTAGATAATTTTCCAAGGGGCCCAGAAATAATTATGTAAAATTGGGCCTAGAAATCCATGTTTTCTCATTTAAATTGAGAAAAACTAGGTGCTAATGAGCTTTAAATGGGCTCCAAAAATGGGTATTAATTAGTTAAAATTAATATAAATTAGGTAAAATTAATATAAATATAAAAGAATTTTATTTAGGAATATTGGCATAATTATGGGTGATTTTAGGGAGATTTTCGGAATTTAGGAAATAAAAATAATAAAATAAATGAAATAAAAATAAAATAAAAATAAAGGTGCATGAGCCAAGGATTGAACCTTGGACCTCTTGTACAACCATGTAAGCCTTAACCAACTCACCTAGCAAGGGATTTCTATGAGGGAATGAAGTGGATATAAGTTAAGATTAAGAAGAAGATGAAGAGTCATGGAGAGACTCTTCATTTACCTCTTTAATGGATGATAAATAGGGGGGTTTGGGAGTTTCATTCTCTCTTCTTTCAATTGCATTTCCTCCTCTCTTCCTCCCCTCATTCTTGCCGAGCACCAAGAAGAGGTTTTCCCCTTGGAAAAGTTTCCACCAAGGTTCCATCTCCTAGATCTAAAGTCTTCACAAGAGTACAAGGGCAAGGAGGGATCAAGGGTCAAGAGTTCTTCAAGTTCTTTCTCTTTTAAGGTCTAAAAATCAAGAAATCCCAAGGTAAGACTCCCTCACCTGTGGTATAATTGTTCCCTATGATTTTTAGTATGATATAGTGGTTGGTTTTCGAATTTGAGGTTGAAAGGAAAGAAAACCAAGACCCTCATGCTTAAGGGTTTCGGCCACCATGATTTTTAGGTCTTTAAATATGCTAAAAATCTGTATAATGCTATTTAATGTTCCCTGATGATGTTTAGAGGTTAAGTATAATTTTTGGGAATTTTTGGAGTACTCTAAGACACCATAAGGTTTCGGCCAACATGAAAGGAATAGAATCAACACCCTAGAAACTGTATGGGTTTCGGCCACCATGTTTTAGGGTCCATAATGATGCTAAAAATCTGTATAATGTTATTTAATGTTCCCTTATGATTTTTAGAGGTTATGTATAATTTTTGGGAATTTTTGGAGTACCCTAAGACACCTTAAGGTTTCGGCCAACATGAAAGGAATAGAATCAACACCCTAGAAACCCTATGGGTTTCGGACACCATGTTTTAGGGTCCATAATGATGCTAAAAATCTGTATAATGATATTTAATGTTCCCTTATGATGTTTAGAGGTTAATTATAATTTTTGAGAATTTTTGGAGTACCCTAAGACACCTTAGGGTTTCGGCCAACATGAAAGGAATAGAATCAACACCCTAGAAACCCTATGGGTTTCGGCCACCATGTTTTAGGGTCCATAATGATGCTAAAAATCTGTGTAATGTTATTTAATGTTCCCTTATGATGTTTAGAGGTTAAGTATAATTTTTGTGAATTTTTGGGGTACCCTAGGATACCCTAGGGTTTCGGCCAACATGAAGGACCCATGTGTAGGGTTGGGTTTAAGACCTCAAGCATATGTTTTATGTTTTATCATGATATAAGAGAGATGGAGGGTGTTTATGTGAATGTTTTGCATGGCCTAGAGACCTTATAGGTTTCGTCCAAGAACCCTAATAGGGTGGGAAGTTAGGGCTTATTTCAAGTAAGGGTCCCAATGGCCCTATGATAAGGTATGGTTCGTATTTAAGCAATTGATTTGGGGTTTCACTGGAAATTTTTCCATGCCCCCATGGCCTTGATGTTTCAGCCAAGAGCAAGAGTTGGGTCAAAGGATTAGGGTTGGCCTTAAGTATGGGATTAAATGTTCCCTATGGCCTAGTATGTATGTATGGGATGTTAGTTGGGAGGTTATGTGAAGTTTCATGGACCTAGGGTTCCTTGGGGACTTTCGGCCAAGGACATAACCTAGGGCTAGGGTTGGGTTAAATCTCCAAAGATGCTTAGTAAGATGGAAGAAGTTCTATGTTAACTAAACCCTTAGTTTGTATGTCATGAATTATATGTTAAGTCATAGATGTTTAGACATGTGCCATGATTGGTGAATAATATATAAGTATGCCATGTTTATGAATGATATGCCATGTTTATGAAGGTTATGCCATGTTTTATGAATAAGATGTAAGTATGCCATGTCTTATGAATGAGGTTAAAGTACATGCCTTTAGGGCATAACGATGATGTTAAGTATGATGAATAAATGATGATGAATGACAAGTATGATGAATGAATGATGATGAATGACAAGTATGATGAATGAATGATGATGAATGGAAAGCATGTGAAAGCATTATATTTTATTTTATGGGCTTGTACCGGACCTAAGTAAGGTCCACGATTCTGGACTACCGATGATGCTGTCCACGGTTCGGGACTACCGATGATGCTGTCCTTACGGTTCGGGACTACCGATGAAGCTGTCCTTACCCTAGTAGGTCGAGATTAGCTACCTTGTATTTACTTAGGGATGCGCGCATATGATGAATGAATGTGGTACAAGCCAGGGCCCAATAAATGTTATGATATTTTAAAAGCATGTTTTTAAAGATTAAGCATCTATATATATATATATATATATATATATATATATATATATATATATATATGCAATTGCCACATGCATCCATCCATGTTATGCATTATATTTATGATAAGAATATTATGCAAAGTAAGTTTATGCAAGGTATGTTTATGCAAATGATTTTGTTTGTGTTTCGTGTTAATATATGATGCCATGATTTGATTGTGTTCATGCTAGTCTAGAATGCCATGATTTACTTATGTTCATGCTAGTTTAGGATGCCATGATTTATTTATGTACATGCTAGTTTAGGATGCCATGATTTAACTAGTTTAATGTTAAGTTAGAATGCCATGATTTATTTATGTTCATGCTAGTTTAGGATGCCATGATTTAATTATATTTATGCTAAGTTAGAATGCCATGATTTTAATTATGTCCATAATAATTCATGATGCCATGATTTAATTATGTTAAGCTGTGTTAGGACACCATGATTTTATTTAGGTTCATGCCATGCTAAGAATGTTTATGAGATTATGTGTATTATGTCTATGTTTACGCCAAGCACTATGCCATGCTATGAATGTTTACGATGGTTATGTCTATGCCAAGTATCGTGTCATGCCATGAATGTTCTTATGGATATGTTTATGCCATGCTATGAATGTGATGAAGTTATGCTTATGTCATGACGAAGGTGTGCTAAGTGACGAAAAGGCTTATGTTCTAAGTAAAGCACTAAGTATGCTAATGTCTTATATGCTCATGATTGAATGATGAATGGTTTTAGTGAGTTGGAAAGAGTCTTACTAAGCCAGTGTGCTTATAGTCTTGTTTTCTTATACCGCAGATCATGGTAAGGGATAGTAAGGAAGCAGCAAGAGGGCATCAAAGAATGTGTGTGATAGTGACTTAGCCAAGGAGCGATATGGTTACTCGTTTTATGATAGAACTTTACCCTTATTAGTATGTGCTTGAGTATGACTCTATGACATGATGCTAAGTATGACATGATGCTACGAATGACATGATGCTAAGTAAGATATGATGCTAAGTATAAAGTTACTATGCTATGTTCCTATGTTATGATGCTAGAAATGGTAGTAAGTGCATGTAGGAGTAACTTAAAGATTTCCGCTGCATTATGATGTCTACATGCCCTAGGTATGTTAACGTAACGCCGCTTTAAAAAAAAACGGGCGTTACAAAAGTATGGAAATGCATAAGTAGCAAGTCTCGAAAGAAATTATGAGCATGTTAGATTTGCCAATGTTTTAGTGCTAGTAAATGTTTTCAAGCATGATTGAGCATGATAAGTATATGAAAGTTTCCATGTGTAAGTATTTCAAAGTGCATGTGTTTTGAAGCAAACATTATTTGAAAAGAGCATGTTTATCATTGATCGCATGGATTTGTGAGTTAGGATTTACTTACTTTGCAAATCGCTTATTAGTTGCATTTCCTTCAATTGCAGACAAAGGTAAAGAAAAAGCATAAGCAAGGGAGGCGAGCGGGACTTGCATTGATGTTCAGTGGCGGCGGAACCGTGGAAGAGATCGTCGGGTTAAGTCTTGTAGAACATGTGTTTTGGTGTTTTGAATTGGTAGAATGAATGACTTTGTTTAAACCTTGCATAGAGACAAAGTTGGGTACAAACTCTTGTCTAGAGTTCATATATTTTGATAGCTTATTTACTTCCGCAAAGATCCTAATTGTAAGTTTATGAGGTTGTTTTGGGTTGCTAAAATGTTTATAAAACTAGTATAGAGTATAGATTTGGAGTTATTTATCTATATACTTGAAAGTATATGAATTGTGAAGCTTTGGAAATGGTTTTCAGGGCTGTAAATGCAGGTTTCAGGCGTGCCAGTCGACTAGTGCAGAACCAGTCGACTGCCCTATCGAACAGAACGTTTCTGTTCGATGCACCAGGTGACTGCCATGAGGCCAGTCGACTGGTGCCGGGCACAGAAAGCTTCTGTGGCCGATACCAGTCGACTGGCTATATAGCAGTCGACTGGTACTATTGAAAAGAAGTGGTATAGAGCAGCTGGTTAGTTCTTCAGTCTTACAACTAAGGGGTCTTGGGGTCAAATCCTTACAAAGCAAATAAAATGAAATTTTTTTTTTAAAGGAAAAAAATTCAGAGCAAGGGAAGTCAACTAGTTGTAACCTAAGGCTAAGAATAAGATAAAGTTAAGGCTAAGTGAAAGTGACATCCGCTTTAAGGATAAGGGAGAGAAGTTAAGGCGGGTCGTCACAGTTTAGAAGCTGATTAGCGGGGGAACTCAACTCATTGTGTGCTCTCTGATCGGTCACCAGACCGATCAGGAGCCAAGCAGTGAGGAAACTGCCTACTCCCTGATCGGTCACCGGACCGATCAGGAGCCGGGTAGTAGGTTCCCAGGCTCACTGTGTGCTCCCTGATTGGTCACCAGACCGATCAGTCATTGCTGGATTGGTCACCAGACCGATCCATGAAGGAGCACCGTGCCAACTTCTCTGATCAGTCACCAGACCGATCCAGGCAAGGTCAAATCTTCTCTAATTAATGAGAACAAGCCTCCGGCCCATCTCTGACTCGTACCATACCCAACTTCCCTCACTGGGACTTCAACCTAGCCCTCCAAGCTAGGACCTGGCTTCACTCACCAGGGTTTCAGTCATCCGGCTTCACTCACTGGGACCCGGCTTCACTCACCGGGATTTCAACCTAGCTTCACTCAATAGGATTTCAATCACCTGGCTTCACTCACTAGGACCCAGCTTCACTCACCAGGATTTCAACCTAGCTTCACTCACTAAGATTTCAATCACCTGGCTTCAGTCACCAAGACCCGGCTTCACTCACCGGGATTTCAACCTAGCTTCACTCACTAGGATTTCAATCACCTGGCTTCACTAACCAGGACCCGGCTTCACTCACCGGTATTTCCATCATCTAGCTTCACTCACCAGGACCCGACTTCACTCACCGGGATTTCCATCACCTGGCTTCACTCACCAGGACCCGACTTCACTCACCGAGATTTCACATTTCACCTCCAAGTTGGGACTCTTCACCTAGCCCTCCAAGTTAAGACTTTTCACCTAGCCCTCCAAGCTAGGACTTTTCACCCAACCCTCCAAATTAGGACTTTTCCACACGCCAGCGTGCGATCTCCCGATCCACCTGGATTTAATCCGAATCCATTCAATTAAACTTAAATCGTTGTCAACACCAAAACAACAATCGAGCCAGACTGCATCAACAATCTCCTCCTTTTTGTTGTTTGACAACCCGATTTAAGTTTGGGCATCAAATGATCAATTTAAGGCTGTTTAATTATCGTAGGAAAATCAAAGTCCTCCCCCTAAAATAACCCTAAACTTAATCAACCATTCTCTCCCCCTTTGTCAAACATCGAAAAGGGCATCGTTATTATATTTAAACTTACCTCCCCCTCAAACACGGGTCTCTCCCCAAATCCAAAATATTCAAAGGATAATTTTTGAATCGCACATGATAACATATATAGAATAATATCATGGTCAAACATGTATATGTTTCATATGACAAGTAAGTCAAAGAATGATTTTGGAATTGCATATGAAAGGCATATACCATAAATGTATCATGGCAACAATGTATATGCATCATATGACAACAATTATCGCAGTTCCATCAGACTGATGATCGATACAGAAAGATTTCTGATTTATCTATGAACGATCAATTTTCAAAAAAATTTCTATAATTCTCATTTGTTCAAGATCATACTGCATTAACACTTGGAATTTCATGTGAAGACATATACAAAAGTATATCATGGTCAAATACGTATATGCTTCATATGACGAGTAAGGAATGCGTGTGTATCTGACACATAATCCTGATTGGTCTCAGTGACCGATCAGGTTCGTTGATTATTTGATACAGAAATATTTCTTGTTAGTCTAGGGAATGATCAGATTTCAGAAAAATTTCGGAAACTCTGATACGTTCCTGATCAGATTGCATTAACAATTTGCATTCCATAACAGGGAAGAGGACTCTATTGATATTCGATATTTCAGAAAAATTTCCGAGAATCAATGGTCTTTAAAAATTCCTACCCTTCTTTGAACACTTGAACAAACTTATACTCACTTAGTACCAGGTTTGTACCAATGGAGGATCAAGTATGTTTTAGTTGTACTTGGATTGTCTCATGTTTGTTTATAGTATGATCATTAAACTGATACAATTCGATGAGAGGAGATCGGACTGAGGAGTTTTGACCCAATCATGGAACTTAGTTGATCTGATCGATCACCGGACCGATCAGAGGGATCCCTGATCGGTCGGTGGACCGATCAGGTTCGGCACAGAATGTTTTCTGAGTTACAAATTACAGAAACCGATTTCAGAAACTCTGAAATCGGGTTTGTTTCAATTCTTAGCCATTCCGAAATCCTAACTCAATTAGATTTAATTACTTTGGTTCTAATCATGAGGTCCCTTAACCAAAATGTATATTTTCATATCATGCAACATGGTTCATATCATACTTGAGAGTAAAACCATAACTACAAAGTTCAAAGCATTATTCTAGAAAAACATGGTAAATTTGAATGTGATCATCTAGATGTTGGGGATAAATATATGTAAACTAAGTCCTAGAACCTTGATTTAGATTGATATAAAGAATCCACTAGGTCATAGAACTTGAGCAGTGAGTCCTTGTGAGGTTTTTATAGTGATTAGCACGAGCTATGTATCCATACTTGTTCTTAAACAAAATTGGCATGTCATAGATTAATGTTAATAACCCAAACAATAAGATCATGGCATACAAGAAAATTTTGGCTTGCTTGAATCAAATTAGCATCAATATATGAGTAAATTCCAAAACATGCTTGTATCAAGTGAGTGTCATCATATGATCAAATTTCTAAATCTTGATGAGTTTAATGTATGTCTATAACATGTTTGCTTCAACTACTCAACTCCATACTCGTTCTTTAGCATGCATCCATGACAAGGGCAAGTTATGTGCTTCTCTAAACCATCCACGTAATATCACTTTCTCAAAACTTGTTTATTTATTTTGAAGCATGGATATACTATCATTCGTTGCATGATAAGTTTCCTTATTGCCCAAATAAGATTTCATAAATCACTAGCCAAGGGATCATTTTGTTATAAGAACTAAGACAATGAAGCTCAAAGCATTTAATTCGAATTTTCCATAACCAACCATGTGAATGACAATTTTTTCTTTGGTCATGGGTTTGGAGCACCAAATATCAACCTCCCATGTTGATAGATGCTCCCCCTCAAATAATGCTTATACAATTCTAAATATTGAGGTTTTAGGTACCTAAATTTTGGGACCTAATGAACCTTCAATCAAAGACTTTGGCACCCATGCCTTAGTCATTTTCTTTTTAACCCTAGGAACATTTGATGATCTAAAATGTGTTCTAGACATTAATGACACAAAGGTTGGTTCTTTAGGTCGGTAACCTATACCGGCCTTGTTGTAAACCGCCCTTTGGGAGTTCAAGATCATGTCTAGGGTTTTAGAGCTAGTTGAGAATTTCTCAAGAACACTCTTGAGTCTCTCAACTTCACTCTTTAGGGTCTTGTTTTCATTTTCAAGGGATTCATCATGCAAATCATTAATTACCTCATCCTTAGAGGTTTTCAACTTTTCTACTTCCAATTTTAATGATTTAATCTTATTCTTTGATTTCTTTAACAACTTAGTTAAGCATGCTATCGTCCTATAGCGTTTATCTAATTCCGGAGAGATTACCTCTTCATCATCCGAAGATGATGAAGGCGCGGTTGAGGAGCTCCTTGATTCATTATCACTTTCTTCTCTCGAGTCCTCTAGTGCAATGAATGTCATGTGACAGTGAGTGTTCTCATCCTTCTTTTCCTTTCTTTTGTTACCTGCCACAAAAGTAAACTCTTTCTCCTTTGGGCTTTGGTTAGAGATCTCATGTAGTTCCATTTCACAAAATAGATCTTCTAACTTAATAATTGAAATATCCTTAGATATTTTGTAGGCATCTACCATGGATGACCACCAAGTATTCCTAGGAAAGGCTTTGAGAACATACCTTACGAGGTCTCGGCCCTCTACCTTCTCACTAATGGAATGAAGACCATTGTAGATCTCCTTGAACCGATAATGCAGCATACTTACAGTTTCGTTTTCTCCCATTGTCAAGTTCTGGAGTTAGCTAAGAAGGAGGTCCTTCTTGACTATCCATGTATCTTAAGTTCCCTCATGGAGCTCAATGAGTTTGTTCAACAAGTCTCTTGCACTTGTAAAGGGGCCAACCTTGATGAGTTGGTCTTTGTTCATGCCACATTGTAGGGTCACCACGGCCTTCGTGTCGGCTTCACTCTTCCGAGTTTTCTCTGCCGTCCAACGCCAAGATTCTAGCTCTTTGCCTTCATCATTCTTAGGAGGGGAAAGGCCTCCATTTACAGCAAACCAAGTGTTGATATCCATCTTAAGGAAGTACTCCATCTTCGATCTCGTATATTGGAAATATGCTCCATCGAAGAAAGGAGGTCGGGTGGTGGAGAAGCCTTCTCTCAAAGCCATTTTTTTGTTAGCTCTCGGTTGTTAATCCACTTGTACAGAGCCCTAGGCTCTAATACCACTTGTTGACCTTGGATGGCTAGAGAGGGGGGGGGGTGAATGTAGCTAGGCACTTGAAGTTTGGCTCTTTTGAAAATTCTGCAACTCAAAGGTTTGGTAGCACAGCGGAAGCAATAAAACAGAGTATGCAGCAAACTAAACCCTTAGTTAAACACAAGCAAAAAAATGCTAACAAGAGGATTTACAAGGTACGGGGATAACTTGCCCCTACTCCTTGGCGTAGCCTTAAGGTGGCCGATCCCTTGATCGTCGGCAGATCAAGTCCGAGAAAATCCGGATAGTAAGCAACCTCATTCTCGGTGGAGTAACCTCTCCACAGCGTTTCAACACGGATGAAGTTTTAAGCACAATGAAACACAAGAAAGAACTTACATAGCACTTAGGACAGCAAGAACTCAAACAAACTTCCCCCGAGCTCCACTCAGTGCAGATCTCACGCAAGAATCCTCTTCTTCGTGTCTTCTCGCTGATGGACTCGCCAAGCCTTCTGACTCTTCTTCCCAATGCTCAAGTAACAGATGATTGCTTCAATGATTGTAGTTGCTTGCTCAAGAAATGATGAAAGTAATCGCACAAGCACAAGAATGCAGTAAGGAGAAGTTGCAGTAAGCTCTAGCGAGAAGATCTCTTCCACTTCTCCGCTACGCAGCTTAAGTCTCCTCTACCAGCGCCAGGTCACTACCTCACTGCAGCCTCTAGCTGCTCACCTACCAACGCCAACTACCACTGAGCTCTCCCTGGACACTCTGAGCTTCCCTCAACCATGCTCCAGTCACCAACTTCAGTTAGCAGCTCCAACCATTGCAACCTGAGATGGCAAATGGACAAACCTGCTCCAAGGAATGGCCTCCATTCACTCCTTGAGTGATTGAATCCATCCATGTCACCTGCAGCTTAATCAAACCATTAGCACAGCATATCACATAGAGAATCATGCATCAGAGATTAATAGCAGGGAAATCAGATGTGTTCAGACGTATTCAGATCGTCTGACAGTCCATTTTGAATTAAAGTGATCGGTCACCGGACCGATCAGGACTATCCCAGACCGATCAGGCTCCAACCTGATCGGTCCCCAGTGACAAACTTGGGATAACAAGCTCATATGATCGGTCACCCTGACCGGTCACCAGATCGGTCACCAAATCTATCCAGAAATCAGCTTGCCACAATCTCGCCTGAAATACACTGGCTGATAGGTCACCAGACCGATCAGGCTGATCCCAGACTGATCAGGCTCCAGCCTGATCGGTCAGGGTGAGAAACATTACGACAGTTGATCGTTCAGATTGATCGGTCACGGTTTCTCACTGATCGGTCACCAGACCATTCAGAAGCTGATTAGAGGGGGAACTTAACTCACTGTGTGCTCCCTGATCGGTCACCAGACCGATCAAGAGCCAAGCAGTGAGGAAACTGCCTGCTCCCTGATCGGTCACCGGACCGATCAGGAGCTGGGCAGTAGGTTCCCAAGCTCACTGTGTGCTCCATGATCGGTCACCAGACCGATCAGTCATTACTGGATCGGTCACCAGACCGATCCACGAAGGAGCACCGTGCCAACTTCTCTAATCGGTCACCAGACCGATCCAGGCAAGGCCAAATCTCCTCTAAGTCATGAGAACAAGCCTCCGACCCATCTCTGACTCGTACCATGCACAGATTCACTCACTGGGACTTCAACCTAGTCCTCCAAGCCAGGACCTGACTTCACTCACCAGAGTTTTAGTCACCCGACTTCACTCACCGGGACCTGGCTTCACTCACCGGGATTTCAACCTAGCTTCACTAACTAGGATTTCAATCACCTGGCTTCACTCACCAGGACCCGGCTTCACTCACCAGGATTTCAACCTAGCTTCATTCACTAGGATTTCAATCACCTGGCTTCACTCACCAGGACCCTGTTTCACTCACCGAGATTTCAACCTAGCTTCACTCACTAGGATTTCAAACACCTGGCTTCACTCACTAGGACCCGGCTTCACTCACCGGGATTTCCATCACCTGGCTTCACTCACCGGGATTTCCATCATCTGCCTTCACTCACCAGGACCCGGCTTCACTCACCGGGATTTCCATCACATGGCTTCACTCACCATGACCCGAATTCACTCACCGGGATTTCACATTTCACCTCCAAGTTGGGACTTTTCACCTAACTCTCCAAGTTAGGACTTTTCACCTAGCCCTCCAAGCTAGGACTTTTCACCCAACCCTCCAAGTTAGGACTTTTCCACATGCCAGCGTGCGATCTCCCGATCCACCTGGACTTAATTCGAATCCATTCAACTAAACTTAAATCATTGTCAACACCAAAATAACAATCGGGCCAGACTGCATCAACATCTACTTGCTCGCGCAAGGGATGAGAGAAGTCAACACTATTGTCGCTACTCGCGTGGAAGAAGGCGACGCCACCGGTTTGCTCACACGAGGCAGGAACCCGCCAGTGAGATGTGCCTTCGGTTAGACGAAAGAAATAGGGGAGAAGCTCCATCGTGAGAGAATGATGAGGAAGGGGACTCCGGGAGTTTGGATGTGAGCTAGGGCACGCGAAGGGAAGAAGAGAGGAGGAAGGGAGTTCGGCTGCGGGCAAAAGGAGAAGAGGATAGGGGAGTCGGGCGCTTGGTTGCAGGGTAGGGCACGCGACTAGGAGATTGAGAAGAGCAAGGATTATAAATGGTGGGACTTTTTACGAAAAAGTCCCTCAACTTTTCAAATTCAAACTCTACCCTTAGGGTAAGGGTTTTAGCCATTAACCCTTCAATTTATTGTAATCCACTCAATAAATCTCTAGGGTGAGATTATTACCCTCTCATAATTTAAGAGTTTACCTGAAACCCTTTACACTAGACCGATAAATCCTAAATCTTCCAATATAATTTCTAAAAAATTTTATTCTATAAGTTTTTAATTGGCCGTATTTAACAAGCATTCACATCCGCTTACTCATTCTGTGCAATGAGAAAGTGTTGAGATGAAGCTCTGTGACTAAGGAGGCTCTAAGAGGATGTGCTCGACGCTTCGTAGTTTCGGGGATCGCCATCTTTATTTTGGTTTTCTTTTACTTACAGTTGTAATCTTTATATTATTTTGCTTGTATTCAAACTATAAGACGGGTTTCTCCGCCTCTGGAAATTAAGGAAAGGAGGCCACTATTGAATGGGCGCTTCCCGTAATTAGGCCTAGGACGTACTGACCCTGGGGGATTGGGAACCAAGTAAATCCCGCGAGTTATTGCTATGTGTTTTTCTTATTTAATATTTTGCTGCGTACTAACACTCTAATTACAAGAACGAACGAAGGACGATGAAGTTCCATCAAAAGAATACAAGTCGATATTCAACCCCTCCCCTTTATCGACGCCACCGATCCCACAATTGGTATCAATGCAGGTGGCTTTGATTGGACTCACCGTCGTAGGAGCAAGAAGTCCAGAAATTGAGGGGGTTTCAAGGGTGAAATAGGTATATTTTTATTATGGTTAATTTTAAATTTCATATAATCTATTTCAAGTGCAGGGAGAGAGAGTACTATAAAAACTAGTGTCTTACTCGTAAGACTCGTACATCACCATCGACGACAACGGAGGTACCATCACCAGGACCCTCGAGGGACAAGAGCCATATCATGTGCTTTATATGCCAAAACTACGGGCACTACAAGAGTCATTGTCTAGACTGGAGGATAAGCGGGTCCAAAACGGCAGGAAAAGGGAAAAAGGTAAAGAAGGTACAAAATTTTAATTCTTGCAGAAGTATTCCTATCAGTTTAGATTTAAATGTATATGATAAATTTCTTTACAAAATTACCCCTATGCATGCAAACATAACATTTAATTTTTCTAGTAAATTAGACTTTCTATATAGTAAGCTAAATGTCTTGCAGATCAATTAGCTAGTAATAGTCCCAAATCAAACTTTGATAATGATAGAATATTGAATATTAATTGCTTAGTCTTTAATATTATTGTTACAATTTTAGAAATTAATTCTAAAATTTTGAATAATTTTACTGATAATTCAACCAATGTTGAAAATAACAATGAAACCTTAATTAATAATTCTAAAGATAATAATCAAACTATAATTAATAATTCTGAAGATAATAATCAAACCTTAATTAATAATTCTGAAGATAATACTCAATCTTTTATTAATATTTTTGAAAATAATGTTCAACCTTTAGTTAATAATTATTCAAATAAGTTTGAAGATAATGATGAAACTTTAATTAATAATTCTTAAAATAATTCTCAAGATAATTCTAATAACCTTGAAGATAATTGTGAATCCTTAATTAATTATTTTACCTATTTTGAAGATAATGATACAACATTTATTAATTCTAAATAAACACTATAAATGAAGAAGAATATGATTCTGAAGATGAACATGAATTTATTAAAATCGAAGCTATAATTAAAAAAGCTTACAAGAATTCAAATAAAATAGAAATATTAAATAAAATTGAAACTTAAAAACAAAAGAAATAATAGATGAATCTGAATTTTTTGAATTAATGGAAATAATGCAATTAGACCCAAAATTATTATTCAATTCTTAAAAACTTAAATCTTAATTAATCACAACTCTTTAAAACATAAATCTTAATTAATCACAACTCATAAAAACTTAAATCTTAATTAATCACAATTCTTAAAAACTTAAATCTTAATTAATCACAATTCTTGAAAAATTAAATCTTAATTAATCACAATTCTTAAAAACTTAAATGTTAATTAATCACAATTCTTAAAAACCTAAATCTTAATTAGTTACAAATTCAAATTTATTTTAAATCATAAAAAATTAAATATTAATAATATAAACCTCAAATTCTAATAATTCTTAAAATATTTAAATCTAATTGAATAAATCTTAAATTTTAATTAACAATTCAACTTTATTTAGTTACTCAATCCTTAATTCAAAATTCCAATACATGAGCTAAATTTAAATTAATTACCTTCAATTATGAAACTAAGTAAAATTCTATCCAATTAGAACAATCAACTTAATAATAAATATGTCAAAGTGGGATGACATATTTGCGGGTTCACACGTTCTATATCAAATCAAGAATTTGATACTTTATTAGAAATCTAATTAAAATCATGTGACTTGATTGATACATGCATAACTGACATGTCATGCATCTGTTTATTTTTCTTCATATATATCTACCATATCATTCATGTTAGCTTACTTTTTGCTTAACTTAGAATTGTTAGATTGGAAAAAGATTAGTTGATTCTTGCCTAACATAGTACCAGGGTGGGGCGAGATGATAGTACGTTGGGGAAGCTTGGCCTAGGAAGTCAGGAAGGGTAAGAAGTACCCAATTTGGTCAACCTAGCTAAGTGGAACTAGCCGAAACTACCTCACCACATCCTAGACTAGTTTGACTAGAGTTTCTCAAAAAGTAAATTAAAAGTATCATTTTTTTAAAAGGCTTTGTCTAAGGAAAGAGTCGTTGTTCTTATAACCAAGAAGGTCCCTGTGCCTCGCTAAGACCTGAAACCCAATTATTAA
This sequence comes from Boesenbergia rotunda, assembly GCA_024364735.1. Lineage (NCBI taxonomy): Eukaryota > Viridiplantae > Streptophyta > Magnoliopsida > Zingiberales > Zingiberaceae > Boesenbergia > Boesenbergia rotunda. The sequence goes on from JAGFNQ010001070.1 coordinate 62,677, forward strand.
AATTTACTTTTAAGTTACTAATTGTTAAACTTGAATCTAACTCAAGGTCAAACAATCGATAAAATCAAATTGAGGAAAATTATTCAAGCATCTCACAACACCCATAAGCAATCATGCTTGTTTGTATTACGACACTTAGAATGAGTGAGATGATAAAGACTAATCAATTGATAAATATTTTCAAAAATCCTTAGAATATTTTTTTAAAAATGTATTTTAAAAATAGTGATTAAATATAATAATGTTTTAATAAATTTCATGCATGATTGTGTGCACCTATAAATATATTTCAAAAATTATTTATTGTTTTGAAAGTTATTTGACCTACACATAGACACAAATCTTCTAGTTCAACATTAAAGTCCCTTAAGACACATAGGTAGAGTTTTTTGTAGTTAACAAGGGTAGCCAGAAGGTGTCAGGTTCAGGGGGTGTCTATCTTTTGTAAATTTTTTTAACATTTTTTTGAAAATTATTTTTTAAAAAAATATTACTCTTGAAAATTTATCTCTTTCAAAATGGTTTTTGCTTAAAAAATTATTATTTCTTTCAAAATGATTTTCGAAAAAAAATTCAAAAATTTATTATGTCTATAAAATATTTTTCAAAAAATACTTCTTCAAAAATTATCATATTCTTTCAAAAATATTTTTCTAAAATATGCGTTAGTTGCTCTTATGATTTGGATAAACTCTAAAGACATATACGATGTTTTCCTTATGATCTGCAAGAATTCTTAAGATTGTATCAGACATAGGGGGAGTTCCAATCAAAAGAACAATTCATCCTTTATTTCTATTTACTTTAAAATCTTTCTGATTTTTTTTTAATTCTTTTCGTTTGAATCAAACTCTAAGACTTGGAGGAAGATGAACTTGTAGTCAAGAAGCTCCCTAGGATTGTGTTAGGTTTAGGGAGAGGTTCAAACTGAAAGACCATTAGAAGTTTCAAAAATACTATATTTTCAAAATACACTATCTTTTCAAAAACACTTTACTTTTGAAAATACAATATTCTCATTTTCCAAAATATATTTTGAAAATCTTTTGTCTTTTGAATATTTTTGAAAATCATTAAAAAACTTACTTGAGTTTGGAAAAATCTCCAAGACACATAGGAACGTTTTCCTTGTAGTTAACAAGATTTCCTAGGATTGTGTTAGAGTAGGAAGGAATCCAAATAAAGAAATTTATTATTTTTAAAAAACTAAATATATATATTGAAAATACATTATCTTGATTGGAAAATCTTCAAGACACATAGGAATATTTTTCTTGTAGTTAACAAGGCTTCCTAGGATTATGTTAGAATGAGGAGGAACTCAAATCAAGAAATTTATTATTTTTCAAAAATTAAATACAGATATTGAAAATACTTTATCTTGATTGGAAAATCTCTAAGACACATAGAAAATTTTCTTGTGGTCAACAAGATTCCTAGGATTGTGTCAGATTTAGGAAAATTCAAATCAATAAAGTTCTTATCTTTTCAAATTTTACTCAAGTTCTTAACATCTCATAAAATATTTTTTGATAATGTTACTTGGTGATTTTAATAAAAAAACTTCAATATTTTCAAAAATCATATTGTTGGTGCAAATTTTAACTTAAAATCGTTGTTATTACCCTTTATTTCTTTTTGATGAGTGCCAAAAGGGGAGAGAGTAACTTAAGTTAGATTTTTTTGATTTCTCCCAAGTATTGACCTAAAACCCTTAGACCAAAACCTAGCTTAAGATTATTGTCAAGCATCAAAAAGGAGGAGATTGTTGGTGCAAAGAGCATCAGTCATGAACAGTCAACCTCTAATGTTTTGATGTTTGACAATATACCATGATCTGGTCAAAGTGATCAAGGGTTAAGCCAAACAGGACCTGATGTTTGATAGGGTAAACCCAGGTTTGATCAGTTTGACAAAGGGTTAGTCAAACAAGACCTTATGTTTGGCAGAGTGAATAGTACCCAGGGTTGGTCAATTTGACCAAGGGATAAGCCAAACAAGACTTTATGTTTGACAGAGTGACTAAACCCATATCTAGTCAGATAGACCAAGGACTGAGCCAAACACAACTTGATGCTTGGCAAAGAGATGTCTAGTTAGGATTTAGATTAATATCAAAGAAGTCCTTATCGAGGAAAGAAATCCTGGTGAGTGAAGCTGGGTCCTAATGAGTGAAGCTGGGCGGACGAAATCCTAGTGAGTGAAGCTGGGACCTAGTGAGTGAATCAAGGTGGATGATGTCCTGGTTGAGGGCTAGACACTAAAGACCTGACCGAGGGTTGGGCATAAAGTCCTGGTTTGGGGAATTAGGTATGAAGACATGGCCTAGGACTGGGCATCGAAGACCTGATCGTGGGATGGGCACGAAGTCTGGGTTTGGGGAATTGGGCACGAAGTCCTGGTCATGGATTAGGCACGATTACCTGGCCGAGGGTTGGGCACTGAACTCCTGGTTCAAGGAATTGGGCATGAGTCGTAGTCGAGGATTGGGAAAAAGACTTAGTCGAGCGAGGACTACGGACAGAAGTAGAGACGGGTCGAGAATCAGAAGTCTCAAGATTCGGAGTCTTAGAGACCGAGCAAAAGTCCAATCGGAGGTCCCATTTGGCAATGGATAACTTCTCTATAGTAGAGTAGGTGTGACACGTTTCCCGAGAAAGAGAACAATAGGACTCGGTTCGACCTAGGATTTCATTTGAAATCCAAAGTCCGAACCAGATAGCTCTGGATGTTAATCATTAAGGCTTAAGATTATTTGTTTTATCTTGTGTTTGTTTGTCTTGCAGGAACTAAGAGTCGGAGGAAATATAGGAGAGCAAACACAAGAAAACAACGACATGGGAAAGGGGTTCCCGGGTGCCTAGATCAAATCAGGCACCCTGTGTGGTGTGCACCTTGGGTTGAGGGTGTCCATCCTAGGCGCCCAACATACTAGACGCCTGAAGCATCGTAGGCGCCTGAGTGCTCCCAGGAGCCTGGGTTGTAGGTTTTATCCCAGCACTAAGTTCGTTGGTTCGGATCAGGTTTGACCGCTTCTGAGGCGCCCCATAAGCTATCAGGCGCCCGAGAACCATGTATAAATGGGGGTTCGACCCCTCTGCTCAGGATATCAACATTGACATCCACTTACTCATTCAGTGAAAAGGAAAAGTGTTGAGATGAAGCTCTGCGACCAAGGAGGCTCACGGGGAAGTGCTCGACACTTCGGAGTTCTGGATTGGTCAGGATCGTCATCGTTAGTTTGGTTTGCTTTTACTTACAGTTGTAATTCTTTATGATATTATGCTTGTATTCAAACTGTGAGATGGGTTTCTCCGACACCAAAAATTTTGGAAAGGAGACCACTAGTGGACATGCGCTACCCGTAATTAGTCCTTGGACGTACTGACCCTGGGAGGTTGGAAACCAAGTAAATCCCGCAAGTTATTACTATCTATTTTTCTTATTTAATATTCCGCTGTGTACTAACACTCTCATAGAAAAAATGAACGAACGGATGACGATGTTCCACAAAAAGAATACAAGTCGATATTCACCCCCCCACTATTGATGCCACCGATCCCACACGCACCTGTGGGCACTCGAACGCCCAAGTGCTTATAGAATTGCCCAATGTAAATGGTCAAGGACCGTGAGCCTTGGAGCAGGAGCCATTACAAACTCCGAACCAAGTAAAAACAAACTTGGTAGTGTTTGTTGTGACTTGCATTTTTCATTTCCGCTACATTCACTCTACTTAAATCATAGAAATTTTTTGAATCGATATTCACCCCCCTATAGATCTCACTGATCCCACATGTACTGTTGGACCTTGGATGGCTAGAGAGGGGGGGGGGAGTGAATAGCCATACATCCAAATTACTCTCTTCTTTTTAACTTTTTTGCACTTAGGTTAGCAGCAGCGGAAAACAAATAGCAAAACAAAAGCCAGAAACAAAAACCAGGAAAAACAAACCAATCAGACGCTAACACAACGATGTACAACGTTCAGGGATAACTTGCCCCTACTCCTTTGCGTTCCCGTGAGGTGGGTGATCCCTTGATCGTCGGCAGATCAAACCCCGAAACTCTGGATAATTAGAACTCCTTCTCGGTGGAGTAACCTATCCATAATCATCTCAGTAGGATAACAGTTGAGCACTCGAGGCAACGAGAAGGAAAGCTCATGGATACAACAGAAACGCTTAAGCAAGATGTTACAAAGAGCTCAACACCACAGCAAAACACTTCTCAAGTTTTCTGTCTCTTGTCCCTCTCCTCTACTTCCCAGCTTCCTCTTAAGCGTCTGCTCACCCGTCGCATCTGCAACCTATGATCAACTCCGTCATCACTGACCCAATGACCTCTACTAGGCTCAGTCCACTGAAACCACTTCAGCTGAGCCTCAAGTCAGTCGCCGCTACACCAGCCAGTTGCCAGCCCGCGCCAGAAGCCGATGAATCCTGCAAAGTGAAAACGGACAAACCTGTCACGGTGAAAGTCACCATTGACTCTTCTCCTTGGTTTGTATCATCCCTGCAACGTCTGCACACTCAACAGATGATTATCAAAGCATATCAAAAGGAATCAGCAAGGTACCAGAAGTGATCAGAACAAGATCAGAAGTCTGACAGCGGATTTGAATTAAAATTATCAGACACTGATCGGTCACCAGACCGATCAGTGAAGACCCTGATCGATCAGGTCACCTCCTGATCGATCTAGTGTCTCCATGATTGGTCACACTGACCGATCAGGATAGTGGATCAGTCACACTGACCGATCCATAAACTTACTGGCCACTTCACTACAGAAGCACCTGATCGGTCACCAGACCGATTAGGGTGTGCCCTAATCGGTCACAGTGACCGATCAGGTCACTTCTGGACCGATCAGGGCCCATCCTTATCGGTCCAGGAGGACCTTGATCGGTCACCTTGACCGATTAGTGTTCTCTAGACAAGCTACTGACCTTCTCTATGATCGTTCACCAGAACGATGAGAAACCAAATAGAAACCTTCTGTTCTCTCCTTGATCGTTCACCAAAACGATCAGACTTCCCTAGATCAGTCACCAGACCGATCCATAACGAGGAGTTAGTGCCAACACCCTGATCGGTCTCTAGACTGATCCAGCTCCGATCAATTCAACCCTAAGTCCAAAGAACAGGCTCCCTAGCCTTCACTGATTCATGCTCAGTCCCCCAGACCAAGACTCCGTGCCCAGCTTCACTCACCGGGACTTCATTCAACCTAGCTTCACTCACTAGAACCTGGCTTCACTCACCGGGGTTTCGGTCACCTACCTTCACTCGCTAGGACCCGGCTTCACTCACTGGGATTTCATTCAACCTAGCTTCACTCACTATGACCTGGCTTCACTCACCAGGATTTCGGTCACCTAACTTCACTCGCTAGGACCCGACTTCACTGACCGGGATTTCAGTCATCCTAGCTTCACTCACTAGGACTTGGCATCACTCACCAGGGTTTTTGTCACCTCGCTTCACTCACCAGGACTCGGCTTCACTCTCCGGGATTTCATGCCTAGTCCCCGACCAGGACTTAAGCCGAATTTACTCAACCAAACTTAAATCGGTGCCAACACCAAAACAACAATTGGGTCAGACTGCATCAACAATCTTCCCCTTTTTGTTGTTTGACAGCCCGATTTAAGTTTAGGTATTAGTGATCAACTGAAGTCAATTCAATTTCAATTATCATAAGGGAATCAAAGTCCTCCCCCTATAATAACAAACCCTAAACTTAATCAATCATTCTCTCCCCCTTTGTCAAACATCGAAAAGGGTATGATTATTAAGTTTTAACAACTCCCCCTTAAACAAGGGTCTCTCCACAAACCCAAAATATGAAAGGTAAATTTTTGAAGTGCATATGAGAGGCATATACCATAAATGTATCATGGAAACAATGTATATGCATCATATGGCAATAGGGAACACAGCTGTATCCGACACATAGTTCTGATTGGTCTCCGTGACTGATCAGGTTCGTTGATTATTCGATATAGAAATATTTCTGATTAGTCTGGGGACTGATCAGATTTCAGAAAAATTTCTAAAACTCTGATACGATCCTGATCAGACTGCATTAACAATTTATATTTCCTGAAACAGGTTTGTTTGACCAAAACTCATCCGACCATACGGGTGTAGACGACATTAACAATAGGTATTTCAGAAAAAATCCTGAAACACGATATGAGTTTCTTGACTAAAAGATATTCCTCATTAAGGAACAAGAGTCATGATTCAAACAACCCTTTCTTATGGATTTTTTTAAAAAAACCTAACACAGGTTTGTATCAGTATTAGGTTTGTACCAAGTATGTCTTAACCATAAACCTAATTCTTAGTTCTATTGATAATTTACCAATTTTGATGAAATGGAACTGGACGACTGATTGGACTGAAGAATTTTCTTTTTGGACCAATCAGGGAGTTCCCTGATCAGAACTGCTCTGATCGGTCACCCGATCGATCAGATGGATACCTGATCGGTCACGGTGACCGATCAGGGTGAGTCCTGATCGGTCGGTGGACCGATCTGGTTCGATACAGAGAGTTTCTCAGTTTACAAACCGATCAAATTTCAGAAACAAGGGTTTCCCTTTGATCCTAAAAAGGGTTTCCCTTAATCAACAAAAACAATCGTAAACAAGCACAACATATCAGGGAGACTTAAGTGTGATGTCCTAGAAGTTAAGGATATGTATATGCCAAGTCCTAGAAGTTTGGTACTGATTCTTGATTCAGTTCAATAGAAAGAAAACACTAAACCTAGACCTTAAGTTTATATTCTTGTCTATTGAGACCTTGTCAATACAAATTATGTGTTAATACCGTTCCTTAGCATCCATTAATGTTGAATAACACCTGAAATTTTGGCATATTCGATCATGTAAAAAATATTCCTTTCTTTTAACAAAACACCTTAAGCTTGAGATATATAATAAGGCATTTCAAAATTTACCTGCTATCTTGACATTGTGGTTAACTCCGAGATTTGCAGAAAACTAAAAACTTGCAATAATAAAACTAATCATTCTAGGCAATTCATAGTCCTATTTCAAGTTTGTATCTGTTAGTAATATGAGAGAAGTGTCCTAAGGTAATCGCCTTATAATTATAAACATTTATTTTAATAAATGAACATTCACTATTTGAGTATACATGTCTGTGTATTTGATTGGGATCTTAAACTCATTTACTAAATGTCCGAAATACAATTCACAGCATGAGAGAATTTGTGATGAATTCACAACTAGTGATTATCTCTACATGTGCAATTGTGAAGTATTGAAATTGTAACGACCGAGAAAATTCTCTTAATATTTATTTAAAATATTAAGCATGTCTAGATAATTTTCTGAGGAACCTAGAAATATTAATACGAACTTTGGCCTAGAAAATCCATGTTTTCTCATTTAAATTGAGAAAACTAAATACTAATGGGCCTTAGGTGGGCTTTTTAGTACCATGATCATAGGTGGATTTTAGGTAATAATTAGTATAAATATAAATAGGATTTAATTAGGCATAATTAGCATGATTATGGGTACGTCTTAGCCTAATTTTTCCTATTTTAATGGAGAAATTAGGTACTAATGAGATTTAAATGGGCTCCAAAAATGGGTGTTAATTATGTAAAATTAATATAAATGTAAAAGAATTTTATTTAGGAATATTAACATAATTATGGGTGATTTTAGGGGGATTTTTGGAATTTAGGGAAATAAAAATAATAAAATAAATGAAATAAAAATAAAATAAAAATAAAGGTGCATGAGCCAAGGATTGAACCTTGGACCTCTTGGACAACTATGTATGCTTTAACCAACTCATCTAGCAAGGGAATGTTATAAGGGAATGAAATGGAGATTGGTTGAGGCTTAAAAGAAGATGAAGGGTCATGGGGAGACTCTTCATTTACCTCTTTAATGGATGATAAATAGGGGCGTTTGGGAGTTTCTTTGTCTCTTCTTTCAATTGTATTTCCTCCTCTCCTCCTTCCTCATTCTAGCCGAACACTTCCAAGGGAGTTCTCCCTTGGAAAAGCTTCCACCAAGGCTTCATCTCCTAGATCTAAGGTCTTCACAAGAATACAAGGACAAGGGGGCTCTAGTATCCAAAGATCTTGCAATCTTCTTCACTTCCTAGATTCGAAAAATCAAGAAACCCAAGGTAAGACTCCCTCACCTGTGATATAATAGTTACTCATGATTTCCATGATTTTTAGCATGATATATTGGTTGGTTTTTGGATTTGATGTTGAAAGGAAAGAAAATCAAGAATCCTAGGTTTATGGGTTCCGGCCACAAGGATTTTAAGGTCTATAATTATGCTAAAAATCAGTATAATGTTATTTAAGGTTCCCTTATGATGTTTAGAGGTTAAGTATAATTTTTGGGAATTTTTGGACTACCCTAGGATACCCTAGGGTTTCGGCCAACATGAAAGAAACAAAGCAAGCACCCTAGGACACCTAGGGTTTCGGCCACAATGTTTAAGGGTCTAAAATGATGATAAAAATCCCAATCATGATGTTTAATGTACTCTCATGATGTCTAGAGGTTTAATACAATTTTTAGAATTTTTGGGTACCCTAGAGACCCCATATGTTTCGGCCAACCTCAAGGACCCAAGGGTTAGGGTTGAGCCTTTAACTTCAAGTATATGTTTATGTGTTGCCATGATATAAGGGTGATGGAGGGTGATTATGTGAATTTTCACATGGCCTAGAGGCTCTACAAGTTTCGGCCAAGATGGGTTCATAGGGTAAAAGTTAGGATTTGTTTAAAGTAAGGGCCCCAATGGCCCTATGGTAAGATGTGATTAGTGTTTTATGATGGATTGGGAATTTTAATGGAATTTTTCCATACCCCCATGGCCTTATAAGTTTTGGCCAGCCCGAGGAAAGTGGCTTAAAGGTTAGGGTTAACCCTAATCATGAGCTCCAATGACTTCCTATGGTCTCCTAAATGATGTAGGGTTATTCCTTCACCTTATGCTATGTTACATGTTTATGGAATTTATGGAACTCCACCTTGGAAGTTTTGGCCAAGCCTTATATCTAGGGTTTGGGGTGAAGTTAGGGTTCAAAGAATAATGGCTCATGGTTACCATAAAGTATTTATATGTATAGGATCAAGCATGTGGTAGAAATCATGTTAACCATAACCCTAAGGGTTAAGCACCATGTTTTATGCTTTTATGTTTTATGTTTATGATTGGATGCCATGCTTAATAGGGTTTATTATGAATGTCTTACATCTTTATGCCATGTATTTGAATGGTAGGTAGAATGTTATGGAAACCCTACCTATGTATGCTTATGTGATGTAGAGAACCATGCTAAGTTATATGCTCATGTTATGTTAAGAACCATGCTAAGTTATTGTGTATGTTCAGGATATGAATGATACCATGATAAGTATGATAGGGTTATGTTCACGATAAGAATGATTCTATGATAGGTATGTTATGTTAGGTTCATGATAAGAACGATGCCATGATAAGTATGTTATGTTTATGTTCATGATAAGAATGATGCATGTCATGTTGTATGAATAAAGATGCATGTCATGCTTATGAAAGAAGATGCATACCATGTTTATGAATGAAGATAATGCTCATGCCTTACAGGCATCATGATGTTATGCAATAAGAATGAACAATGAAAGAACAAGCATGTGTTAAGTCATGCTTTATGTAACATGGTTATGCTATGAATGTATGATGAATGATGAAACATGAAAAGTATTTTACTTTATGTATGGGCTTGTACCGGACCGAAGTATGGGTCCAAGGGATGGGCACCTTAAGAACGCCCCGGTGTTGGACTACCGAAGCTGTCCACGGTTCTGGCACTACCGGAGCTGTGCAACAGGGATGGGCACCTTAAGAACGCCTCGGTTCGGGGACTACCGACTATGCTGTCCTTACCCTAGTAAGTCGGGGCTCGCGACCTCGGACTTGCTAGGGATGCGCGCTATGATGTATGTATGTGGTACAAGCCGGGGACCCCAAATGATGTTATGATGATTATGTTTAAGCATTTAAAAGTATGTTTTAAAAGTTAAGCATCCCTTATGTATATGCATTCCACTCATGCATCCATTCATGTTATGCATTATGCTATGTTGATAAGATTTTATGCTTACATTTCATGTTAAGAAGTATGCATGAGAATGAATGATCTATGCCATGATTTAAGATGTTATATAGAAGATGTTCATATGTTATGATAGGTCTTATGCCATGTCAAGAATGTTTAGGAATGTCATGTATCATGCCATGCTTAGAATGTTCACTATGTTTATGTTTATGCCATGTATCATGCTATGCTTTGAATGTTTACTATGTTTATGTTCATGCCATGCTATGTATACAATAAGTGATTTAAGATGTTATGTTCTAAGTAGAGCACCAAGTATGTTAATGTTTCATGTGCTCATTATGAGATGATGAACGATGAATGATTTTTGTGAGTAGGAAAGAGTCTTACTAAGCCTGTGTGCTTATAGTCTTATTTCCTTATACCACAGATCATTCAAGGGGACAATGATGGAAGCAGCAGGAGGGCAAGAACGCATGTGTGTAGTAGTGACTTGGCCCAGGAAACCATATGTTTACGGTCTATGCTAGAACTTCACCTTGGTTACTTATATGTTCGAATGATGACTTATGGAACCTTATGATATGATGTTATGTATGACATGATATGATGCTTAAGTTCAAGTTAATATGCTAAGGTTCCCATGTCATTAAGTAGAATGGTAATAGGGCATGTATAAGTTAAAGAGTTATTCCGCTGCCTTATGATGTCTACATGCCCTAAGCATGTTAACGTAACGCCGCTTTTGGAAAAAAAAAGCTGGTGTTACAGGTTGGTATCAAAGCCGTTACCATCTCACTACACACACATCAAGTCCTCTTCCTACCGCTTCCAAGTAAGTACCTCTTTACATATCTTATAGTAGTAAAATGTTTTATGATTTCATGGTATGCAAGTAAGAACGTTAGTTATGATGGAAGGTACCTTAAGATATGTAATGATGAATGAATTTTATTTCTTTTATGAATTAAATATAATAATAGGAAGATAATTTAATCAGGGTAGAAGAAAGGATTTCGTGTGTTTTCTCTGTATTTTGCGAATTGAAAAAAAGAATGGTTTTGTATGGCTAGTCGTTGGTATAACTATGTCATTTTTTTCAATTCCAGATGTCATGAGAATACACTGAGAGGTGCGCGATGATGGAGCGGATAGAGAGGTTGGTATAGTCCGACCCTTGGAATTCAAGGCAACATGGGGTTTTTGGATGCTATTCTGGAAACTGGAGAGGAAGGGTTCCAGTTTGGATGATCATAGGATCGGAGCTTGTTCGTTCATTGCCAATCGGGCAGAGAGGTCGCTCATCAGATCTGGGGACAGCACGGATGCCGTATCTCGTATACGGAATTGTGTAGGCAGCTTCTCCGCCATGAGTTTCCGGAAGATCTGGGGGACTCGGAGGGGGAGCCCGAGATGTACGAGGAGGACCCGAGCCATTCGAGGAGGACCCTGAGGAGGATCCGAGCCGTTGAAGAGGATCCTGAGATGTACGCAGAGGACCCCGAGCCATTCGAGGAGGACCCTGAGATGCTCGAGATGTTTGAGGAAGACCCGATGAGCGAGGACGATCTCGAGGTGTTCGGAAGACCCCGAGATGTCGAGATGTTGAGGAAGACCCGGGATGTTGGGGAAGATCCTGAAGTGGCTGAGGAGGTTCCCGAGATAGAGGAAGAGGACCGATGGAGACAGTGGAAGATCCTGAGGTAGGTCAGGGAGGGATGAATGAGGGAGAGCAGTGACTGCCATGATGTACTTTGTTATGGGCCTGATGGCAGCCCATCTACTTCATTGAGTCTGTTGGTTTTGTGAACCAATAAGGTCTAGGTAGTCAAATACAATTGTTAAGAATATGGTTCGATCTTATGTTTATGAACCTGATATTAACAATGCGTGACCAATCATATCACACAACAGTATCAAATTACATAAAGGAAATGATAGCGCTACGTGAAGACATAAAACAAAATGGGGATCTGAGTCTCCAGAAAATAAAACAGGAGATTCTAGAAGGAAAGGGCGATGGCTTTCATATCGGCAAAGGGGGGTACTATACCTTAGGGATCGTCTATGTATCCCTAATGACCCGGAGCTTCGAAGAAAAATACTGACGGAAGCTCACGAAACCCCTTATTCAATGCATCCAGGATCCACCAAGATGTATCAAGATCTGAAGGAGAGGTTCTGGTGGTCCGGTATGAAGAGGGATGTGGCTCAGTATGTTAGTACTTGCATGACTTGCCAGCAAGTGAAAGCAGAACATCAGCGACCCGGGGGAGTTCTGCAGCCACTCGCAATTCCGGAGTGGAATTGGGAAGACATCTCTATGGATTTCATTTCAGGGCTTCCCAGGACTACAAATGGATATGATGCAATATGGGTGATTGTGGACAGGCTGACAAAGTCTGCTCACTTCTTGGCGATCAAGATGACTTACTCGATTGAGCAACTGGCTCAATTATATGTCAAGGAAGTAATCAGGCTTCATGGAGTTCCCAAGACCATCATCTCAGATAGGGATGGTCGCTTTACTTCGCATTTTTGGGAATGCGTTCAGAAGTCTCTCGGCACTAAATTGCATTTTAGCACCGCCTTTCACCCTCAGACGGACGGGCAAACTGAACGAGTGAATCAAATATTGGAAGATATGCTGAGAGCTTGTGCCCTGGATTTCAAGGGAAGTTGGTGTCGATATCTATGCTTGGCGGAATTCGCTTATAATAATAGCTACCAAGCTACTATTGGAATGGCACCTTATGAAGCCTTGTATGGGAGGAGATGTAGGTCTCCGATTTGCTGGTACGAGGGTGGTGAGAAGAAGGAAATGGGGCTCACAACGGAGGTTATCGATAGCGCCACCCGGGCTATACAGAATATTCGACAACGGATAGAGACTGCTCAGAGCCGGCAGAAGAGTTATGCCGACGTCCGGCGTAGACCACTGGAATTTAATGTTGGAGATTGGGTATTTCTCAAAGTGGCCCCTATGAAGGGGGTGACCAGATTTGGGAAGAAAGGGAAACTAAGTCCGCGCTATGTGGGGCCGTACCTGATTCTGAAAAGAGTCGGTAAAGTGGCATATGAGCTAGAGCTGCCTCCAGAGATGTCAGCTATCCATAACGTATTCCATGTGTCCCTGCTGAAAAAGTGTATCCCAAATATGGACCAAGTGATCGAGCCACAGACGGTGCAAGTGCAAGAGGACCTAAGCTATGAGAGCAGACCCATCCAGATTTTGGATAGGGAAGTCAAGAAGATGAGGAGTAAGGAAGTGCCCTTAGTCAAGGTCCTATGGCAAAGTCAAAGGTTCGAAGAAGCAACCTGGGAGCGCGAGGACGAGATGAGGCGCAAGTACCCAGAGTTATTCTAAGTTCGAGGACGAACTTTCACGAGGTATGGGGGATTGTAACGATCCGGAAAATTCTCTTAATATTTATTTAAAATATTAAGCATGTCTAGATAATTTTCTGAGGAACCTAGAAATATTAATACGAACTTTGGCCTAGAAAATCCATGTTTTCTCATTTATATTGAGAAAACTAAGTACTAATGGGCCTTAGGAGGGCTTTTTAGTACCATGATCATAGGTGGATTTTAGGTAATAATTAGTATAAATATAAATAGGATTTAATTAGGCATATTAGCATGATTATGGGTACGTCTTAGTATAATTTTTTCTATTTTAATGGAGAAATTAGGTACTAATGAGATTTAAATGGGCTCCAAAAATGGGTATTAATTAGGTAAAATTAATATAAATATAAAAGAATTTTATTTAGGAATATTAACATAATTATGGGTGATTTTAGGGGGATTTTCGGAATTTAGGAAAATAAAAATAATAAAATAAATGAAATAAAAAAAAATAAAATAAAAATAAAGGTGCATGAGCCAAGGATTGAACCTTGGACCTCTTGTACAACTATGTATGCTTTAACCAACTCATCTAGCAAGGGAATGTTATAAGGGAATGAAATGGAGATTGGTTGAGGCTTAAAAGAAGATGAAGGGTCATGGAGAGACTCTTCATTTACCTCTTTAATGGATGATAAATAGGGGGGTTTGGGAGTTTCTTTCTCTCTTCTTTCAATTGCATTTCCTCCTCTCCTCCTTCCTCATTCTAGCCGAACACCTCCAAGGGAGTTCTCCCTTGGAAAAGCTTCCACCAAGGCTTCATCTCCTAGATCTAAGGTCTTCACAAGAATACAAGGACAAGGGGGCTCTAGTATCCAAAGATCTTGCAATCTTCTTCTCTTCCTAGGTTCAAAAATCAAGAAACCCAAGGTAAGACTCCCTCACCTGTGGTATAATAGTTCTATGATTTCCATGATTTTTAGCTGATATATTGTTGGTTTTTGGATTTGATGTTGAAAGGAAAGAAAATCAAGAATCCTAGGTTTATGGGTTTCGGCCACAAGGATTTTAAGGTCTATAATTATGCTAAAAATCTATATAATGTTATTTAAGGTTCCCTTATGATGTTTAGAGGTTAAGTATAATTTTTGGGAATTTTTGGAGTACCTAGGATACCCTAGGGTTTCGGCCAACATGAAAGAAACAAAGCACTCGGCCCCAATGTTTAAGGGTCTAAAATGATGATAAAAATCCCAATCATGATGTTTAATGTACTCTCATGATGTCTAAAGGTTTAATACAATTTTTTAGAATTTTAGGGGTACCCTAGAGACCCCATATGTTTCGGCCAACCTCAAGGACCCAAGGGTTAGGGTTGAGCCTTTAACTTCAAGTATATGTTCATGTGTTGCCATGATTTAAGGGTGATGGAGGTTGATTATGTGAATTTTCACATGGCCTAGAGGCTCTACAAGTTTCGGCCAAGATGGGTTCATAGGGTAAAAGTTAGGATTTGTTTAAAGTAAGGGCCCCAATGACCCTATGGTAAGATGTGATTAGTGTTTTATGATGGATTGGGGATTTTAATGGAATTTATCCATACCCCCATGGCCTTATAAGCTTCAGCCATCCCTAGGAAAGTGGCTTAAAGGTTAGGGTTAACCCTAATCATGAGCTCCAATGACTTCCTATGGTCTCCTAAATGATGTAGGGTTGTTCCTTCACCTTATGCTATGTTACATGTTTATGGAATTTATGGAACTCCACCTTGGAAGTTTCGGCCAAGCCTTATATCTAGGGTTTGGGGTGAAGTTAGGGTTCAAAGAATAATGGCTCATGGTTACCATAAAGTATTTATATATATAGGATCAAGCATGTGGTAGAAATCATGTTAACCATAACCCTAAGGGTTAAGCACCATGTTTTATGCTTTTATGTTTTATGTTTATCATTGGATGCCATGCTTAATAGGGTTTATTATGAATGTCTTACATCTTTATGCAATGTATTTGAATGGTAGGTAGAATGTTATGGAAACTCTACCTATGTATGCTTATGTGATGTAGAGAACCATGCTAAGTTATATGCTCATGTTATGTTAAGAACCATGCTAAGTTATTGTGAATGTTCAGGATATGAATGATACCATGATAAGTATGATAGGGTTATGTTCACGATAAGAATGATGCTATGATAGGTATGTTATGTCAGGTTCATGATAAGAACGATGTCATGATAAGTATGTTATGTTTATGTTCATGATAAGAATGATGCATGCCATGTTGTATGAATAAAGATGCATGTCATGCTTATGAAAGAAGATGCATACCATGTTTATGAATGAAGATAATGCTCATGCCTTACAGGCATCATGATGTTATGCAATAAGAATGAACAATGAAAGGACAAGCATGTGTTAAGTCATGCTTTATGTAACATGGTTATGCTATGAATGTATGATGAATGATGAAGCATGAAAAGTATTTTACATTATGTATGGGCTTGTACCAGACCGAAGTATGGGTCCAAGGGATGCGCACCTTAAGAACGCCCCGGTGTTGGACTACCGAAGCTGTCCACGGTTCTGGCACTACCGGAGCTATGCAACAGGGATGGGCACCTTAAGAACGCCTCGATTCGGGGACTACCGACTATGCTGTCCTTACCCTAGTAAGTCGGGGCTCGCGACCTCGGACTTGCTAGGGATGCGCGCTATGATATATGTATGTGGTACAAGCCGGGGACCCCAAATGATGTTATGATGATTATGTTTAAGCATTTAAAAGTATGTTTTAAAAGTTAAGCATCCCTTATGTATATGCATTCCACTCATGCATCCATTCATGTTATGCATTATGCTATGTTGATAAGATTTTATGCTTACTTTTCATGTTAAGAAGTATGCATGAGAATGAATGATCTATGCCATGATTATGTTAAGAAGATGTTCATATGCTATGATAGGTCTTATGCCATGTCAAGAATGTTTAGGAAGTCATGTATCATGCCATGCTTAGAATGCTCACTATGTTTATGTTTATGCCATGTATCATGCTATGCTTAGAATGTTTACTATGTTTATGTTCATGCCATGCTATGTATGCAATAAGTGATTTAAGATGTTATGTTCTAAGTAGAGCACCAAGTATGTTAATGTTTCATGTGCTCGTTATGAGATGATGAACGATGAATGGTTTTTGTGAGTAGGAAAGAGTCTTACTAAGCCTGTGTGCTTATAGTCTTATTTTCTTATACCGCAGATCATTCAAGGGGACAATGATGGAAGCAGCAGGAGGGCAAGAACGCATGTGTGTAGTAGTGACTTGGCCCAGGAAACCATATGTTTACGGTCTATGCTAGAACTTCACCTGGTTACTTATATGTTCGAATGATGACTTATGGAACCTTATGATATGATGTTATGTATGACATGATATGATGCTTAAGTTCAAGTTAATATGCTAAGGTTCCCATGTCATTAAGTAGATTGGTAATAGGGCATTTATAAGTTAAAGAGTTATTCCGTTGCCTTATGATGTCTACATGCCCTAAGCATGTTAACGTAACACCGCTTATGGAAAAAAAAAGCGGGTGTTACAGAAATTGTTCCTAGTCGATGAATTAATAAATACGGACACTATCAATTCTGTTGAGACTAACATGGGTTATTCTCTAATCAGCTGATTCTCACTGGCTGGTGACATTGGGATGTCCGGAGATAAACATGAATGCTAGTTAAGGGAACTAGTTCATTGGAGTGACTGGCTGTAAAAATTCACATGGTAGTCTACATATAGACATGTCAGTGAAGTTCTTACTGCAGCTTAAATGCGATGTTCCTTAGACTTGCAGTGTTCAAGTCATCTTGGTCATGGAGACTTATACTTTAACATCTTAAGCAAGCATCTCCAAGGAGGTGTGAACCCAGGATGGTTGGGTATAAGCTGAAGTGCCCGAAGATGTTTGAACAGCCTACAAAGGATTCACCACTCCTTGCGAGGAGATGTATACCCAAGGCCTATCGTCGGATTGTTACTCAAAGCCTCTGGCCAGAGCATGACATGTTCAGAGTATGAGTCTCTTAAATACATGAGAGTAATTAGAATCCAAAGGACGGGAGAACGTTACTTGGGCTAGGTGTGATGTAGTCAGCCTAGTGGGGACTGACACACATAGACCATGTCCTGAACCAAGTGGGTATAAGATGGTGAAGGGAATTAGGCACGATTCATTAGAGCTGCTGAAGGGTTTCAGAATTATTTCTGAGGTCAACCATTGATCATTCGATTAATTGGAGATCATGATGTACTAATAGGTGCCACTCATGATCGTTCTATAATTGGTTAATTATAGACGGTCAACATAAATTGAAAGCTTATTTAGTCACACACACTACGAGTAATCCAAGGGATTTAAAACGAGTTGAAAATTGGATTTGTCGATCAAGAGGGATAAGTCGAATCTGAATTTATCAGAGACGTATCGGAAGCTTAAAATGGCTAAGTCTTTTGAAGACTTAATGGACGAATTAAATGAGTTTAATTCGTGAGGAATAGGCTTTGGTTTGGCCGGCCAAAGAGGGTCCACATCCTCTTTAGTTTGGCAGGCCACAATAAGAGGGAGAATCAAATTGTTTGGTTCAAATTTTAAATAAACCGCGCGTGGTTTGTTTTATAAAATTATGGATAAAGAAATTTATATAAAGAAATTTATGTAAAGAGGTTTATTTTCATGGAAATTAAAATAAACCTTGGATTGGTTTATTTTATTTTATAAAATCAATAATGGATTGATTTACCATGATAAAGAAATTTATATAATGAAATTTATAGAAATTTATTATTTTTATGGAAATTAAAATGAACCATAAATTGGTCTATTTTATTTTATAAAATCAATTATGAATTGATTTTTCCTTGATAAGAAAAATTTATATATTAAATTTCATGTAAAATTTATTCCATAATAAAAGGGGAGACATGGTTGTTTTTATTATAAATTAAGTTATAATAAAAACTTGGCATAATGGAATAATTCATAGAAAAATTTATAAGATAATTTTCTTATGAAAAATTTATTCCGTTAAAAAGGAGACTTAGCGATAAAGAGGCTACTATATAAAGGTGCAAAGGCAAGGCTTGGAAATCAATTCAAGTGATCAAGGATTCTTGCCGAGCCTCTTTTCCTCTCCTTCTCTGCCTCTCCCTCCTCAAGTGGGCGCTGGCCCTAGAGAGCTCCCCTAGGGTTGCCGTGAGCCACCTCCACCAAGAAGAAGCCGAAGAAGAAGAAGAAGCGGACGCAACTCCTTCCTTCCTCCCGGAATCCGGATTCCGTTCTTCGTTTGGTGGTTAGCTTTCTTCTCTCTCACTTGATATTCTTGTCGTGCCTTTGGAGAATCTAGTAGTTCTTGTCGGCACGAAACTCGTGGCTTTGCGACGTCATCCCGAAGAAAACTCGGCGTGGACGCGAATAGAGGCGGAGCTTCCAAGGGACGCCACGGTTGGATCTCGTCCCTTACATCGAGTTACGTGAGGTATCAAGTAAATTAGTTTACTTTTTGCAAAATTTTAATTGTATGATCATGTCTCCACAACATAAGGTTGCATGCTAGATACATGGTTAAAATAATTTGTGAAATTATTTATGCTAAACCTTCCGCTGCATGTAATTAAATTTTAAAATTACGAACCCGTATCCAGTCAACATGCACCCGGTCCCAACAGTGGTATCAGAGCCGGTTAGTGTTCGACATAATCATATAATTGTTTTATAGAAAACTTTGTCATGATCTCAATTTTGAAAAATTTTCCAATTATGGAAACTTTCCAATTATGATAAATTTTAGATTTAGGAATTTCAAAGTTTGGAAATCCTCATGAAATTTCGCAAACTTTTGAAATATCCTAGTTTCTGAAATTTTATGATAATTGTGAAAACTTCCCATTTATGAAAACTTTCTAATTTTGGAAATTTCCTATTTTGGAAATTTTCTAATTTTGGAAATATGTAAGTTTTCTTTGTACCAGAAACTTACAATTATTCTGAAAACCTATTATGAAATCTCGCAATTTTGGGCACTTTCTTTCAAGAAAGTCTAGACAAATTTATGGATTATTAATTGACAATTAAATTTGAATTGGTTTTAAATTATTAACAAAATTCTTTATTTTGGATTGAGCCTCGGGGAGCCGTCCAATTTAATGTTAGTTGTTGTAATTTAATTTTTTATTTTGAATAAAATTGTCATGTTTAATTTGGTTACGCCTCAGGGAGCGGACCAAATTAGATTTACAACAAATTTCTTTTATTTTTGGTATCAGAGCCTCGGGGAGCCACCTAAAGAAAATAATTTGTTGAAATTAATAAATCCATAAATAAAATATGTAATCAAATCTTGGAAATTTTGAGGTGATTCTCAAACGATAATTTCCTTATTTGATTTAAGAGGTGATGCTCTTACATATTGTTGTCTCCAAAATTAATTAGGAAAATGGTTTCCTATAGAGTATTCTTAAAAGAGATTTTCATGAAAATAATATGTGATTGAATTAAGGGAATCTGTCTCTTAATTTAATAAGATTTGATTTAGAGAAATCAAAGTCTTAAACATATTATTTCCGAAATTGATTATGACAATTTAGGAAATTGTTTCCCAAAACAATTACTTAAATAAAGTATGAAATTAGAATTAGGAAATCTGGTTCCTAATTCAATTAATGAGACTTGATAAATTAAGTCACATACATACTTTATTAAGGAAATCGTTAGTACATGACATAATTATATGTCATGAATGTGCCTAGAAAAGAAAGGATGAGACCCAAAACCCCTTACAAAATATTAAGGCCAACACCTTCCATTAATATGGTTAGAACCGGAGTTTTGTTTCTCGTTTGGGTTGATGGACACATCCATGCCCGGCTTGAACCTCAACATGTTCAAACCATGGAATTAGTTTATGATTAATATAGTTGGAGTCAGAGGTCAATCCTTAGTTTTGGTTGTTGGACACATCCAAGCCTGACTAAACGGTTGAATGACCTCCAACCATATTAAAACTATTTCTTGATTATTGGGTCAGCCTTAAGCTTGGAGCATTGATTTGTTGTGCCACAGCCAAGGTCGATGTAAAGAGAGGTGTAGTTGGGTGCTATGTATAATGTTGCATACTTGTTAATGAGTTAACAACCCAATGATTTATGCAAATATTTAATTAGTTGATAGCATAAAGTGATAGTTACATATATGTGATATGTAATCGGTATAATTACCTACCTTCATAGCTAAGAATAACTTGATGGCCACAGCCATGGTTGTTCTTATCTATGGTTGGATATCAACCTATTTGGAGATGTTCCTACGATCTCCCGAATTGATAAAAAGGGTTATTCAATTCGAAAAATAAATAGGATTTAATTAATGTATATTGATGCATTCTTCTCACATAAGCTCAATTTGTATTTCTAGGATAATCACTCGATCATGTCCTCTCTGAATTTGCGTTCCATTTTGGACACCAATAAGTTAACTAAGGACAAAAAGACTGAAAAGACCCAAAAAGGCACTTGCAATCACTGTGGCAAGGAGGGTCACTGCCGAAGAAACTGCAAGGTTTATCTTGAGTCCTTGAAGAAGAAGGCATCCGATGCCCTATCCTCTTCAGGTATCTTCGTTATTGAATGTCACTCTATTTCATCAACCGCCTAGGTACTTGATACTGGGTGTAGCTCACATATATGTAATGGCATACAGGGGCTAAGGAATAGAAGAAGACTCGTCAAGGGAGAAGCGAATTTGCGAGTTGGAAATGGAGCAAAGGTTGCTGCTGTTTCCATCGGAACATATTTGCTAAAGCTCCCTACTGGACTTGTTTTAGAATTGGATAATTGTTATTTTGTTCCTTCGTTAATAAAGAACATTGTATCTATTTCATGCATGAATGAAAAGTGTTACCATTTAACTTTTAGTTACAATTGTTGTTATATAACTTTAAATGGTGTTCTTTATGGGACCGAAACTTTGTGCAATGGTATCTACACGTTAGATTTATCCGGAGACGTTTTCAATATCAAAGTTAGCAACAAACGTACTCGAATAGATAATCGAATAGACTCCTATACGTGTTGGTGCAGAATGCACCTTAGTCAAACCTGTGTTTTGATAATGGCAACATAGGTCAAAAGTTAAGTCTTTCTTGTTTTCTAACAAGTTAATCAAGTGTGCAGGAAAAGCCCTAGCGAAGGACTGCTAGGCACTAGCAAAGGAATGCCAGAAAAGAAAGCCCTAGCGAAGGATTGCTAGGCAACTGGCGAAGGACTGCCAGCATCAAGCCCTAGCGAAGGACTGCTAGGCACTGGCGAAGGACTGCCAGCACCAAAGCCCTAGCGAAGGACTGCTAGGCAACTGGCGAAGGACTGCCAGTTTACAAGACCTGACAAAGGACCGTCAGGCAAAAGTCCAACCAATGGAACGGTTGGCATCAGGTAAATTCTCCCGAGAGGAGTAGGTGAGGACGCGTTCCCCGTCG
The DNA here is from genome assembly GCA_024364735.1 of Boesenbergia rotunda. Taxonomy (NCBI): domain Eukaryota; kingdom Viridiplantae; phylum Streptophyta; class Magnoliopsida; order Zingiberales; family Zingiberaceae; genus Boesenbergia; species Boesenbergia rotunda. Next base: position 84,671 of record JAGFNQ010001070.1, read on the forward strand.
AGGGAACAGTAGGCGTCGGTTCGACCTAGGACTCCACTTTGGAGACCAAAGTCAGAACCAAGACAGCTAAGGCTGTATAAAATAATAATTAATTGTTTTATTGTGTTTTGGACTAACCCTAAATGCAGGACCGAAGGAATGTGTGTCTGCAACTCAGAGAGGCTCAAAGGAGTGAGGCAGCTACTGAGTAAGGCGCCCTGAGTGTCCAGGGCACCCTCAAGGTGAACCAGAACCAAGCGAAGCAAAATAAGCTTCAGTTGCTTACTGGGCAAGGCGCCCTCAGCAGCGAAGGCGCCTTCGTCAGTGAAGGCGCCCTCAGCAGCCAGGGTGCCTCCGCGCCCAAGACTGCGAGGCTTCAGCTTATCCACAGCGAGATTTCTGCGCGGAAGAAGTCAGCAAAGGCGCCCTCTACGACCAAGGCGCCCTCACGGTCAAACTTAATTCCTGTTCGAGCTGGATAGAAGTTCACCGAGCGATCTGCGGATCGCTTGACACGTGGCAGGGCGCCCCCGACGTCCAGGGCGCCCCTGGGTGCTATAAATAGCACCCAACGCCCAAGCCTTCAGCATCAACTTCATTCCAAAGCTTCCACACTCTTCTACGCTCGCGCCTTGCTCCAGAAACGCCTCACCTCGAGCCGACGACGTCCCGCTGCCCCGAAAAGAATCGATACACTCCGGACGTCGGTAACGAAGAGCTTAATATTTTATTATTATTTTATTGCACTCTCTTTGTAATTGAAATCATTGTAACCTATCTGCGCGAATATAGAATTTCCCAAAGTAAACGGTCAACGACCGTGGGCCTTGGAGTAGGAGTCGACACAGGCTCCGAACCAAGTAAAAACTACTGTGTCTTTGTGCTGTGTCTCGTATTTTTATTTCCGCTGTGCACTTACTCTTAGTTTTCCGAAAAAGAGCGATTTCCGATATTCACCCCCCTCTATCAGTTTTTCACGATCCAACAAGTGGTATAAGAGCGGGGTTTTCAAACTTGGTGCAACCACCAGTTTGAATTTTTTTTTTCTTTCGGATTTTTTTTCTTTTTTTTCAAATTTAATTATTTTTTTTCCTTAATTATCTTTATCCCGCACTGCTAATCCAAGACCAAGTCTTGGGACACCTTTGTTTGTATGTTTCCATTTACAGAACAAATGTCTATGCAAGAGGGATTCAGCACCGCTAGACCTCCACTGTTCAGTGGAGAAGACTTTTCCTACTGGAAAAGTCGCATGGAGGTCCACCTGAAAACTCAGGTGGACATGTGGATCATTATCTAGTCCGGTCTGGAGATCCCCCGAAATGCGGAAGGACTTCCACAAAGCTACTCGGAGTGGGACAACACTCTAAAGCGCAAGATAGAAGCCGACGCAAAAGCAACGCAAACCCTACAATGCGGGCTGACAAAGGAAGAGCTGAACCGAGTGGGCCCCTTCAACAGTGCAAAAGAGCTATGGACAAAACTGATCGAGCTGCACGAAGGGATTTCGAACACCAGGATCAGCAAAAGGGATCTGCTACTGAATAAACTCTACACTATCAAGATGGCCAACAATGAAACAGCAACCCAGCTCCACGCATGAATCCAGGAGGTAATGAACGGTCTTCACACAATAGGTCACAAGGTTGAAAACCGTGACCTAATAAGGTATACTCTAAACGCCTTTCCTAGAAACACCTTGTGGGCATCTATGGTAGATGCATACAAGGTCTCTAGAGATCTTTCTAAAATAAAATTAGATGAGTTGTTTTCCGAACTAGAACTGCACGAACAAACTAACACCAATGTGGTCGAGAGAGGTGTTGCTTTTCTTGCAGGCAAAACTCAAAAGACAACGAAGAAGAAGCCCAAACCTGAACCCGAGTCTAACTCTGACTCAGATTTAGAAGATGAAGAAGGAGAACAAACTAAGCTGGTCTGGCTCGCTCAAAACTACTACAAGGAGCTGAAGAACCGAACCAACAAAAGGAAAACCGACCGAAGAAAGGACGAACCAACTGAACCCGCGAACAAGCCTAATGTGACCTGCTACGAGTGCAAGAAAAAGGGCCACTACAAAACAGAGTGTCCAAATCTGAAAGAGTCCAAGAAGACGAGAAGAAAGAAGGCGCTACAAGCAACCTGGGACGAGTCTTCCTCAGAAGAAGAAGAAGAGGCACCTCAGTCCAATCTCCTAGCTCTACCGCCTCAGAAAAAGTCGAGTCAGAATCAGAACAAGAGGACGGTGAGCTGACCTTCACAGAAGACGGAGAAATAAAGGTATCTGGTTTTAATAAATTGCAATTAAGTGAGTTGATTTCTTTTCTTTCTCGAGACTTGGCTAAAGCCAAACTCCGAGTCGAATCCCTCCGACAGGAAGTAAAGCTCCTGAAAGAGGGAGCTGACTCTAAACCCTTAATCGAGAAGGTTCAGGAAGGAACTTCTATTCAAGTTGAAAAACTTGAAAAGGAGAACTCCTCCCTGAAAACTCAGGTTAAGGAATTTAGAACAGCTTTAGAACGATTTACATCTGGTTCCATGGGTCTTGACATGATCCTTGGAAAACAGAAATCAGTTCTAAATCGATCCGGACTTTGCTACCGAACCAAATCCCGACAAAGATCATATTTGTCTGTACTGAATCAGTCCAGAGGAAAAATTCAGGCATGGGTACCTAAACTGTGCCTGAACAAACCAACTGGATCAAATCAGTATTGGATCCCCAAGGACAAGATTCACATCTTGCCTAACCATCACCGTGGCTTTAGTCCAGGGAGAGCCAAACTGAAAACTATTTTCATTATTAGATAAACTTGTTATTATTGATTTAAATTGCTTGATTGTTTGCCTGTTTATTTAATTTCTGCAAATTACCATGCTTAGACTTAGGCTAGTTTAAGGACCAAACAAACTTAACTGAAACTTGAAAACATAGTATTGGGTGGAGGTGAGATGATAGTACGTTGGGGAAACCAATTCTAATAAGATCAAGTTTACTTGGTCTCTTTAGACTGGTGAAACCAGCCGAAGCTATCGATCCAAAATCCAAACTAGTTAGACCAGAAATTTTTCAAAGAATAATTTGAAAATGAAATTTCGTTAAAAGGCTTTGTCAAGGAAAGGGTGGATGATCCCATAAGGCTTCGGCCAAAGAAGGCCTAGTGCCTCGCCAAGACCTGGAAGCCAATTTTTGAAATTCAAATTCAAATTATTTTTTGTCAAATTCGAATCTAACACAAAAATTCAGTTATTTATAGATTTGAACATCTTTACAAAATTTCAAAATTACTTAAGTTTTCAAAATTTAAATTGTTTTCAAAATTTTTCAAAAATAAACTATCAAAACCTGTCTCACAAAACCTATAAGATTAACGTGATTGAGAACCCTAGATTTGGGTGAGACAGTAAAATTAAGACTAAATTATCATTCCTTTAATACCTGTGTTGCAGTAAAATTCTATATTTCAAACCATGGTCAACATAGTCAAATCATGGTCAACATAGTCAAACCATGGTCAACATAGTCAAACCACGGTCAACATAGTCAAACCACGGTCAACATAAGTCAAACCACGATCAACATAGTCAAATCTGGTCAAATGCACTCCCTTAGGGTTAAAACCTAGATCTTAGGGCGCCCAAATCCGTTTGGGCGCCCCAAGGCTGGTCAAAAAGTCCCTCTGCCACTGCACGCTGACCAGGGCGCCCTGAAGCTTCAGGGCGCCTCCGTATACCCGAGGGTGGCCAAAAGCTGCCAAAAGGCAGCTGCAGCCATGTTTAGGGCGCCCTTGTCATGCAGGGCGCCCTCCCACAGACATTCAACGGCAGAAAGCTGCACAAACAGAACTACAGACCTGGTGGAGGCGCCCTCGTCCGGAAAGGCGCCCTTACCAGTGTCCTTCAGTGGTCAAAAAGGCAGCTACAGCCTAGTCAAGGCGCCCTCGCCAGTCAGGGCGCCCTCCCGAGTAAGGGCGCCCGAGACAGCCTATAAAAAGGGGCTCCCTTCCCCTTCCTATCTTCACACCCAATACACTTCTCCTCCTACACTTTCTACCTTCCAACCCTCTCAAGCTCTCAAGCTATCAAGCTCTTATCTTCAAGAATGCCTCCCCGAGCAAACCGGTATTTTTTGTTACGTTAATTTCCTTTCAATTTTTCATTAAATAACAAATTTCTTTAAGTATACATTCCTTCTCTTAGAAGGCGGCGACCTAATCAGGCAGAACCCGGTACTCAACCTAGTCCTGATCCTAGATTTCCCAACTTAGAATTGTGTAATAAGTTCTCTCGTACCACCTATAAACCTATTAAGACAAGCTACTTGAATAGACTATTCTTGACCCAATCCTGTCCCCTAGCTATGAACGTCATAAACCACTACCAATTGGACAATCTTGTATTCTGCACCCACCCAATCAATACTTCCTTATGTGCAGAATTTTACAATAATATCATTAGACAGGATAATCTCGTGTTCTCCACCATGGTTCAAGGTATTCCCCTAACTATCACACCAACTTTACTCAATCGATTTCTAGGACTACGACCCTCGCAGTCCACCTTCTGTTGTTACCCTTCTAGGGAGCCTCCCTTTGATGCTCCCTACTCTGAGATTACCTTAGATACATTGCACTCATATTTCTTTAGGCAACCCGTAGCTAGACAATTTCAGTCTGTCGAATTAGAAGTGCAGGACTACGCCATATATAGGGTCATAGTTCGATGCATCCTACCATTATCTACCAGGGATGTCACCACTATGCGTCCATTCCACGCCTTTCTACTGTATGCCATGATTCACCAGCTTGACATCGACATAGGACTTCATATATTTCAGACTATCCTACACGCATCTAGTGTTACCACACAAAGGCAGGTCCGCACACCTTACTGCCACATTATTACATCCATATTACATCACCACGGTAGAAACATTACCGAGGGAGAGATGGCCGCCTTAACTGACTACGATGAAATAGGCTATAGAAACTTTGCCCTAGCTGGTATAGAGGTGTCCGGTACCGGGGTCTTGTCCTGGAGACATCGGAGAGCAGCCCCTCAGATCGATTCGGACGAGGAAGTCGAGTACGACGTCGCGGATATAGCAGCAGAAGCCCGAGCCCATATAGACGCTCCACCGACACTCTACGAGAGAGTGACCCATATGGAGACACAGATACAGAGTCTCCGAGAGGAGGTCGAGGCTTATCATATAGAGCAGATGGACTCTCGCCAAGCTGATAGAGAGATAGCTGATGCACGATTCTTAGAGATGATGGCACGATTCGATTCATGGCAGCCGGGTCCATCTGATCATCCCGGTCCTTCGTCTTAGATTTACTTCGCATTGTACTCGTAACTATCTGACTGCCCCTACTCAGTAGGGTTGACTTGTGTTTGACTGGTTGACTGTATTTGAACCTTGATTACCTGCTTTATTTTCTATTGATTGAATTATGAATACTTAAGATTGTGCTTTGTAAAATAGAGTATCTCATTTTTTTAATTTCAAAAATTGTTTTTAAAAATAGATTTTGAAAAACTACTTTACTCAATTTCAAAATCAGTTTTCATTTTTTACTTAGTTTTATTGCAAAACTACCCCCTTTAAAAAATTAGGGCTTTTTCGAAAATGGACTTAGCCTAGGCCCTAACCCTAGAACTGCATGCACCTATAGACTTAGAAGCCAGCATCTCACAAGCACCTTAGGGTACTTTTGATTGACAACCTAGGTTGAGATGTTTAGGTCTTTGCCTTAATTCAAGATGCTTTAAGTCAGTGCATCTGCAGTAATTGGGGCACTAAATACAACTTAAACAGCAATCAAGTTAAGTGTCAAGCTTAGAAAATCTAACTTGAACAGAAACACTTAACTTGACTAACCCTAGCAAAAACTACTGTATATAACAGTTAGTAAGTAGCTAATTGGGTTAGACAGGTCCCAACAGAGAAAATTGATTGATTTAGTGTAAATCTAACTGATTCAGTACAGCAAATTATTATTTATTTTCTTTATTCATGCTACAGTTATCTGTTTTGATATATGGCAAAGGGGGAGAGAAAGAGATAGGAAAAGAGAAAAATTATTTTTTTTCAAAATTTTAAATTATTTTTTCAAAATTTTTCCGTTATTCAAAAAGGTTCAAAAACATACTTATCCTTTATGAAAAAGCTTAAACTTTTTGAAGAAGTACTTAAGTTCTTAAAAGCTTTCTAGCTTCAAAATTTTGTTTAAGCTTTCAAAATTTTTGCTAAGTACTCTAACTCCAAAATTCTCTAGCTCCAAGCTTTCAAAATTTTGCTAAGTACTCTAACTTCAAAATTTTTTTTAAGCTTTCAAAATTTTGGCTAAGTACATTTTTTTTCAAGCTTTCAAAATTTTTGGCTAAGTACTCTTTCTTCAAGCTTTCAAAATTTTGCTAAGTACTCTAGCTTCAAATTTTTTCCAAAGCTTTCAAAATTTTGCTAAGTACTCTAACTCCAAAATTCTCTACTCAAGCTTTCAAAATTTTGCTAAGTACTCTAGCTTCAAAATTTTTTTTAAGCTTTCAAAATTTTGCAAAATACTCTAGCCTTTCAAAAGGATCTAACATAAGCTTGTCAAAATTTTTCTCTAAAGCTTAACTTTTTCAAAATTGTTAAGTACTAAAGTGTTTCAAAACCTACTAAGTACTTAAGCTTGTTATATCTTACCGAGTACTTAAGCTAACATTTTGAGTACTTTAAAACTTAAGATTTAAAATTTTTTTTTAACAAGTACTCTAATTATGCTTTAAAAACTCTACTATGTATTTTTAACTTAAGTTACTTCTAAGAATCTAAAACTTAAGTTTTCAAAGTACAAGTAAGGTTTTTTTACCCCATGAACTTTAGAAAAATCTAGGGGGAGATTGTTCCTTCCAGGGGGAGGGAATAAAAGTTAAAACTGTTTTATGTTTTGCTTAAACTTAACTTTTTGAACTAGGGTTGTCATAAATCAAAAAGGGGTAGATTGTTGGTCCAGAATGCACCTTAGTCAAACCTGTGTTTTGATAATGGCAACATAGGTCAAAAGATAAGTCTTTCTTGTTTTCTAACAAGTTAATCAAGTGTGCAGGAAAAGCCCTAGCGAAGGACTGCTAGGCACTAGCAAAGGAATGCCAGGAAAGAAAGCCCTAGCGAAGGATTGCTAGGCAACTGGCGAAGGATTGCCAGCATCAAGCCCTAGCAAAGGACTGCTAGGCACTGGCGAAGGACTGCCAGCACCAAAGCCCTAGAGAAGGACTGCTAGGCAACTGGCGAAGGACTGCCAGTTTACAAGACCTGACAAAGGACCGTCAGGCAAAAGTCTAACCAAAGTAACTGTTGGCATCAGGTAAATTCTCCCGAGAGGAGTAGGTGAGGACGCGTTCCCCGTCGAGGGAACAATAGGCGTCGGTTCGACCTAGGACTCCACTTTGGAGACCAAAGTCAGAACCAAGACAGCTAAGGCTGTATAAAATAATAATTAATTATTTTATTGTGTTTTGGACTAACCCTGAATGCAGGACCGAAGGAATGTGTGTCTGCAACTCAGAGAGGCTCAAAGCAGTGAGGCAGCAGCTGAGTAAGGCACCCTGAGTGTCCAGGGTGCCCTCAAGGTGAACCAGAACCAAGCGACGGAAAATGAGCTTCAGTTGCTTACTGGGCAAGGCGCCCTCAGCAGCGAAGGCGCCTTCGTCAGTGAAGGCGCCCTCAGCAGCCAGGGTGCCTCCGCGCCCAAGACTGCGAGGCTTCAGCTTATCCACAGCGAGATTTCTGCGTGGAAGAAGTCAGCGAAGGCGCCCTCTACGACCAAGGCGCCCTCACGGTCAAACTTAATCCCTGTTCGAGTGGGATAGAAGTTGACCGAGCGATCTGCGGATCGCTTGACACGTGGCAGGGCGCCCCCGACGTCCAGGGCGCCCCTGGGTGCTATAAATAGCACCCAACGCCCAAGCCTTCAGCATCAACTTCATTCCAAAGCTTCCACGCTCTTCTACGCTCGCGCCTTGCTCCAGAAATTCCTCACCTCGAGCCGACGACGTCCCGCTGCCCCGAAAAGAATCGATACACTCCGGACGTCGGTAACGAAGAGATTAATATTTTATTATTATTTTATTGCACTCTCTTTGTAATTGAAATCATTGTAACCTATCTGCGCGAATATAGACTTGCCCAAAGTAAACGGTCAACGACCGTGGGCCTTGGAGTAGGAGTCGACACAGGTTCCGAACCAAGTAAAAACCACTGTGTCTTTGTGATGTGTCTCGTATTTTTATTTCCGCTGTGCACTTACTCTTAGTTTTCCGAAAAAGAGCGATTTCTGATATTCACCCCCCCTCTATCGGTTTTTCACGATCCAACAATACGTGGCATTGTCGTCTTGTCCATGTAAGTAAGAAACGCATGACCAAATTACACCGATGTGGAATTCTGGAATCATTTGAACCCGGTTCATTTGATACATGCGAATCATGCTTAAAAGGCAAGATGGCCAAATTACCCTTTTTCGGAACAGGTAATCCAGTGGTAGAATTGCTTGGTCTAATACATACTGATGTATGTGGACCAATGTCAACTCTTGCACAAGGAGGCTATAGCTACTTCATTACCTTTATCGATGATCACTCACGATTCGGGTATGTGTTCTTGATGATACACAAATCTGAAGCTTTTGAGAAATTCAAAGAGTTCAGAAATGAAGTAGAGAAACAGCTTGGCAAAAGTATTAAGATACTTCGATCCGATCGGGGTGGTGAATACTTAAGTCAAGAGTTTCAAGATTATCTTAGGGACAATGGGATATTGTCTCAATGGACTCCGCCATATATACCATAGCATAATGGTGTATCTGAGAGGCGCAATCGAACCTTAATGGACATGGTTAGATCTATGATGAATCATGTAACTCTTCCAAAATCCTTTTGGGGTTATGCACTTTAGACAGCTGTTTACTTGCTAAACAGAGTCCCGACCAAGGTAGTCTCTACTACTCCATATGAGACATGGAATAGTAAGAAACCTCAGTTAACTCACCTTAAGATATGGGGTTGTCCTGCTTATGTGAAGCGGACTGTATCAGACAAATTGGATGCTAAGTCTGATAAATGTCTATTTATTGGATACCCTAAGGAAACAAAGGGTTACCAATTCTATCATCCCTTGGAACAAAAGGTGTTTGTTTCAAAGCATGCTGTATTTCTAGAAAAAGAATTTCTTTTACAAGAAAACAGTGGGAGTAGCATTGAACTTGATGAAGTTCAAGAAACTCCAATAGACATTACAGAGACACCTAGTCTAGACCCACAACCAATAACTCATAATGATAAGCTATCAGTTGAACCTAAAACAACACCACCTCTTCGTAGGTCTGATAGGACACGCAATATTCCAGAGAGATACGGATTTCTCATAAGTGAATCGAACGACGTGTTACTCATAAGCGATGATGAACCTATCAGTTATGAAGATGTTCTGAAAAGTTCAGAAAGGGACAATTGGCTTGAAGCCATGAAGTCGGAAATGGATTCCATGTACGAAAATCAAGTATGGGACTTGGTTAACCCACCTAAAGGGATTAAGCCCATAGGGTGCAAGTGGGTTTTCAAGAAGAAAACAGACATGGAAGGTAATGTTGTTACCTTTAAGGCTAGATTAGTGGCAAAAGGATATCGTTAGAAACAAGGAATTGACTATGACAAAACCTATTCGCCAGTAGCTATGCTTAAATCCATTCGGATGTTCCTGGTCATAGCAGCTCATTATGATTATGAGATATGGCAAATGGATGTGAAAACAGCTTTCCTTAATGGAAACCTGCTTGAGGATGTATACATGATACAACCTGAAGGTTTCACATCGGTTGATAAAACCAAAGTATGCAAGCTTCGACGATCCATATATGGACTGAAGCAAGCATCCTGGAGCTGGAACATCCGTTTTGATGAGACAATCAAAGAGTTTGATTTCTCACAAAATCCTGACGAACCTTGTGTATACAAGAAGGTTAGTGGGAGTGCAGTCGTATTCCTAGTATTATATGTCGATGACATATTACTTATAGGAAATGATACATCAGTCTTACAGTCGGTTAAAATTTGGTTGTCCAAAACTTTCTCCATGAATGACCTAGGAGAAGCAACCTATATCCTTGGGATTAGAATCTATAGAGATAGATCAAAACGGTTGCTTGGTCTTTCGCAGTCTACATATATAGACCGAGTGCTAAAAAGGTTTAGCATGTCGGAATCCAAGAAAGGTTACCTTCCCATCAGGGATGGGATCAACCTTTCAAAGTCTATGTGCCCACGCACAGAATACGAGAGGATTTGCATGAATAAGATTCCTTATGCATCCGCGATAGGATCTATCATGTATGCTATGTTATGTACTAGGCCCGATGTATCGTATGCTCTGAGCGTCACGAGCAGATACCAGTCTGATACAGGAATGAATCATTAGGCGGCTGTCAAGACAATCCTTAAGTACTTAAGAAGAACTAAGGATGTGTTCCTAATATATGGAGAAGGTGATATGGTAATACGTGGGTATACAGATGCCAGTTTCCAGACAGATAAGGATGACTCTAAATCTCAGTCTGGATACGTATTCATTTTGAATGAAGGCGCAATAAGTTGGAAGAGTTCCAAACAAGACACCATAGCGGATTCTACCTCGGAAGCGGAATATATTGCAGCTTCGGAAGCAGCAAAGGAAGCAGTCTAGATCAAGAAGTTTGTCTCCGAACTTGGTGTGGTTCCAACCATTGATGAAGCAGTGCCGGTTTACTACGACAACAATGGAGCTATTGCACAAGCAAAGGAACCAAGGTCTCATCAGCGATCCAAACATGTGCTTCGCCGCTATCATCTGATCAGAGAGATTATAAGTAGGAATGATATACAAATTGAGAAAATTCCCACTGAAAGGAATTTAGCGGATCCATTAACTAAGGCCTTGCCTCAAAGTAAGTTTGAGGGTCATGTTAGAGCCTGTGGTATTGGATACCGTAACGATTGGCATTTGGCCAAGTGGGAGTTTGTTAGTAATATGAGAGAAGTGTCCTAAGGCAATCGCCTTATGATTGTAAACATTTATTTTAATAAATGAACATTCACTATTTGAGTATACATGTCTGTGTATTTGATTAGGATCTTAAACTCATTTTCTGAATCTTCGCAATACAATTCACTGCATGAGAGAATTTGTGATGAATTCACAACTAGTGATTATCTCTACATGTGCAATTGTGAAGTATTGAAATTGTCCCTAGTCGATGAATTGATAAATATGGACACTATCAATTCTGTTGAGACTAGCATGGGTTATTCTCTAATCAGCTGATTCTCACTGGCTGGTGACATTGGGATGTCCGGAGATAAACATGAATGCTAGTTAAGGAAACTAGTTCATTGGAGTGGCTGGCTGTAAAACTTCAAATGGTAGTCTACATATAGACATGTCAGTGAAGTTCTTACTGCAGCTTAAGTGCGACGTTCCTTAGACATGCGGTGTTCAAGTTATCTTGGTCATGGAGACTTATACTTTAACATCTTAAGCAAGCATCTCCAAGGAGGTATGGACCCAGGATGGTTGGGTATAAGCCGAAGTGCCCGAAGATGTTTGAACAGCCTACAAAGGATTCACCACTCCTTGCGAGGAGATGTATACCCAAGGCCTATCGTTGGATTGTTACTCAAAGCCTCTGGCCAGAGCATGACATGTTCAGAGTATGAGTCTCATAAATACATGAGAGTAATTAGAATCCAAAGGATGAGAGAACGTTACTTGGGCTAGGTGTGACGTAGTCAACCTAGTGGGGACTAACACACATAGACCATGTCCTGAACCAAGTGGGTATAAGATGGTGAAGGGAATGAGGCATGATTCATTAGAGCTGTTGAAGGGTTTCAGAATTATTTCTGAGGTCAACCGTTGATCTTTCGATTAATTAGGGATCATGATGTACTACTAGGTGCCACTCATGATCGTTCTATAATTGGTTAATTATAGACGGCCAATATAAATCGAAAGCCTATTTAGTCACACGCACTACAAGTAATCCGAGGGATTTAAAACGAGTTGAAAATTGGATTTTCTGATCAAGAGAGATAAGTCGAATCTGAATTTATCAGAGACGCATCGGAAGCTTAAAATTGCTAAGTCTTTTGAAGACTTAATGGACGAATTAAATGAGTTTAATTCGTGAGGAATAGGCTTTGGTTTGGCCGGCCACAATAAGAAGGGGAACCAAATTGTTTGGTTCAAATTATAAAATAAACCGCGCGTGATTTGATTTATAAAATTATGGATAAAGAAATTTATATAATGAAATTTATGTATAGAGATTTATTTTCATGGAAATTAAAATAAACCTTGGATTGGTTTATTTTATTTTATAAAATCAATAATGGATTGATTTACCATGATAACAAAATTTATATAAAGAAATTTATAGAAATTTATTCTTTTTATGGAAATTAAAATGAACCATGAATTGATCTATTTTATTTTATAAAATCAATTATGAATTGATTTTTCCGTGATAAGAAAAATTTATATATTAAATTTCTTATAAAATTTATTCCATAATAAAAGGGGAGACATGGTTGTTTTTATTATAAATTAAGTTATAATAAAAACTTGGCATAACGGAATAATTCATAGAAAAATTTATAAAATAAATTTCTTATGAAAAATTTATTCCGTTAAAAAGGAGACTTGGCGATAAATAGGCTACTATATAAAGGTGCAAAGGCAAGGCTTGGAAATCAATTCAAGTGATCAAGGATTCTTGCCTAGCCTCTTTTCCTCTCCTTCTCTCCCTCTCCCTCCTCATGTGGGCGCCGGCCCTAGAGAGCTCTCCTAGGGTTGCCGTGATCCACATCCACCAAAAAGAAGCCGAAGAAGAAGAAGAAGCGGACGCAACTCCTTCCTTCCTCCCGGAATCAGGATTTCGTTCTTCGTTTGGTGGTTAGCTTTCATCTCTCTCTCTTGATATTCTTGTCATGCCTTTGGAGAATCTAGTAGTTCTTGTCGGCACCAAACTCGTGACTTTGCGAAGTCATCCCGAAGAAAACTCGGCGTGGACGCGAATAGAGGCGGAGCTTCTAAGGGACGCTACGGTTGGATCTCGTCCCTTACATCGAGTTACGTGAGGTATCAAGTAAATTAGTTTACTTTCTAGAAAATTTTAATTGTATAATCATGTCTCCACAACATAAGGTTGCATGCTAGATACGTGGTTAAAATAATTTGAGAAATTATTTATGCTAAACCTTCCGCTGCATGTAATTAAATTTTAAAATTACGAACCCGTATCCATGTCAACATGCACCCGGTCCCAACAGTGGTATCAGAGCCGGTTAGTGTTCGACATAATCATATAATTATTTTGCGGAAAACTTTGTCATGATCTCAATTTTGGAAAATTTTCCAATTATGATAAATTTTAGATTTAGGAATTTCAAAGTTTGGAAATCCTCATGAAATTTCGCAAACTTTTGAAATATCCTAGTTTCTGAAATTTTATGATAATTGTAAAAACTTCCCATTTTTGGAAACTTTCTAATTTTGAAATTTCCTATTTTGGAAATTTTCCAATTTTGGAAATATGTAAGTTTCTTTGTACCAGAAACTTACAATTATTCTGAAAATCTATTATGAAATCTCGCAATTTTGGGCACTTTCTTTCAAGAAAGTCTAGACAAATTTATGGATTATTAATTGACAATTAAATTCGAATTGGTTTTAAATTATTAACAAATTTTTTTATTTTGGATTAAGCCTTGGGGAGCCGTCCAATTTAAAGTTAGTTGCTGTAATTTAATTTTCTATTATGAATAAAATTGTCATGTTTAATTTGGTTACGCCTCAGGGAGCGGACCAAATTAGATTTACAACAAATTTCTTTTTTTTGGTATCTGAGCCTCGGGGAGCCACCCAAAGAAAATAATTTGTTGAAATTAATAAATCCATAAATAAAATATGTAATCAAATCTTGGAAATTTTGAGGTGATTCTCAAACGATAATTTCCTTATTTGATTTAAGAGGTGATGCTCTTACATATTGTTGTCTCCAAAATTAATTAGGAAAATGGTTTCCTATAGAGTATTCTTAAAAGAAATTTTCATGAAAATAATATGCGGTTGAATTAAGAGAATCTGTCTCTTAATTTAATAAGATTTGATTTAGAGAAATCAAAGTCTTAAACATATTATTTCTGAAATTGATTATGACAATTTAGGAAATTGTTTCCCAAAACATATACCTTACAAGGTCGCGATTCTCGACCTTACCATCAATGGAATGTAGACCATTTAAGACCTCCTTGAACCAACCATGAAGCATACTTACCGTTTCATTTTCTTCCATGGAGAGGTTTTGGAGTTTGCCGAGGAGAAGATCTTTCTTGGCTCTCTGGGTATCTTGAGTTCCTTCATGGAGCTCAATGAACTTATTCCAGAGGTCCTTGGCACTTGTGAAAGGACCAACCTTGATTAGTTGCTCCTTGGTCATCCCACACTGTAGGGTGACCACAGCTTTGGCATCAGCCTCACCTTTCCGGATTTGTTGTGCCGACCACCTTAAGAAATCCAACTCTTTTCCCTCAGCATCCTTTGGAGGGGAGAATCCCTCCTTCACAGAGAACCACATGCTGATGTTGGTCTTGAGGTAAAATTCCATTCAGGATCTCTAGTATGGGAAATCAGTTCCATCCAAGAACGAGGGTTTGTTTGTGCTGAAGCCTTCTCCTCCCAGCGCCATTAATAATTACCATTTTTATTGATAAATTTAGGCTCTCAAATCCATGTTTTGATCCACTTTTATATGCTTAAGTTTGCATTTATATTAGGTTTCATGTATTTCCTTTATTTTGGTTTTTAATTCAAATCCTTATATATTTGAGATATTTTGGCACTAAAATGTGAATCTAATTTTGTAGGCTTCAAATGAACATGGACCTAGATCAGATTGGATCAAACTTGAGTCAGAATTGGATCCGGATCAAGGTGATCAAGCTTGGATTAATATGAGCCGTCCGATCAAGGAACGGCTAGATCATAACCATCGGTCAACTTCTGATCAATCTGAGTTCATGATAGAGTCAATCATGACCATTGATCATGATCTGAGAATTTCATCCAAATCAGAAGCAATCTGAGCGTTGGATCAAGCTCAAGATGTTCTAGACCATCCAAGCAAGAGAAGGGATGATCTGAGCCATCCGCTAGAGATCTGGTTGATCCGAGCTAAGGACAGGTAGATCAAGTCCATTGATCAAGATTTGGGGAGTTTAGCTCAAATCTGAGAAGATCTAACCGTTGGATGGAGCGGAAACGATCTCAGCCGTTCAATTTCAAAAGGAATAAGTTTAAATCAGAATTCCCTCTTCCTCTTTGGGGGGGTCGTGTCTTCGCCGTCTGCTTTAGTGTTCTTAGTGTTCTTCGTTTCCCTTCATTTGTGCATCATTTTCTTCATTGTTTTCTTTCATCCGATCGCGCGGGCCATCAATTCGTTTGTCTTCAAGATCTCAAATCATCCAGGTAATCTTTCCAGTTCAGTTTTGCTAACTAAATCTCGCAGTTGAGAGGAGCTTTGGAGAGGGTTTCGCCGGAGCATCCGATCCACTGATTTCTTCATCCGATGGCGGTTGTCTTCATCGAGTTGATGCCATCAGAGCTTCAGAGGGGTTCTCCGAGGTAATCTGAGGGTGTTGGAACGAGATCGACACTTTGCGCACGGAGAAGATCGCGGGTTTCAGCTTCTGACCGATCGAGTTAATCGGATAGAGTGGTCTCTGATTGGTCCCGTGACCGATTAGAGGAAGACCTGTTCAGTCGGCTGACCCATCAGGAAGAGCAGAGCAGTCACTTCATAGCAAGGTGAGCAGGGGAGGTTTCCTTTAATGGTTTTTGAGCTAGGAGTTCATAGCTCATCCTTCGTGTGATGGCGAAGGGAAGTTTTGGATACAAACTAATTTGATGTTGAATTTAGGATAATTTCATGTTCCAAGCAGTTGTTTTCTTCAATTGTTCTAGCATGTTACCTTCACTTCATGTCAATGACTTTAGAATTGTTTTGATCTCGCTTTTATCTCCTTGCAATTAATTTTTGGCACTTTATTTCCTGCAATTAATTCTCTGTAATTAGTTCTTCAATTTCAATTCAAGAGTATGATTTCACTTGTTCAATTGTCAATTAGGTCAAGTTTAATTTCGCACTTTCTTACTTCATTTCTGCTTAGTTAAGTTCAATTCATTTCGCATTGTTATTTCATTTCCCTTATCGACAAAACCCCATTTTATCTAGAAAACCCAAAACATTCGAACGACAAATAAACCTACAAGCTCGAGTTAAACATTCATTCAACTAGTCCTTGAAAAAATACGACCTGAGGCCCCTCTACTACATATAATCTTTATTAGCCAAAGGGTTTTCGGCTTTATAAATATCTAAATTTGAGACCCACATTCGTGACAACTATTTTGGGTCTATCAAATTTTTGGCGTCGTTGCCGGGGAAGCATCTAGTTGAGTTTGTTTAATTTGAGCTTGTGTTTAATATTTATATTCTTTGATTCCATTTTATTTGCTCTATCTTTCTATATACAGTTGTTGTCATTTTGTTTGTTTTGTGACAGGACTGCAGGGTGTGATCTTGAGAGTTAAGAAGCTATTGAAAATCTTTCTACTCATTCAAGCAGTTTCATGGCAGAATATCAGTATTTCTAGAACTTTCAGCAACCTTGTCAGAATTATCAGTAGCCTTATTCTCAATTCCAGAATTGTCAACAAAATTTTCAACCATTCCAGCCTTATCAAAATTACCAGTAACCAAATTACCAATTTCAACCTCAACCACAACAATTTCAGAATGATTTTCAGCCGAGTCAGCCATTCCAACAATTTTAGTAGCCCTATTCGAATTTTCAACAAAACCAACATTGGAGTCAACCACAACAGCAATTTCAACCACAATTCCAAAATTTTCAGCAAGGTTACAATCCTAATCAGCAAAGCTTTCAACAGTACAATCAGAGTTTTCAATCTCAACAATTTCAGCCTTCACCACAACAATTTCAACCTCAGAATCAGAATTTTCATAGCTATAATTTTCAGCAGTTTCAACCAAGTTCTCAGCCCAATTGTCAGCAATTCCAGTATCCAAATCAACAATTTAATCAGCCCCAACTACCCTATTTTCAGAATTCACATACTACTCATGATTTTGAGCAACCTAATGCTACATTTCATGTTCAACAAGAGTCCCGTACCTATCAAGGAGACTGTGAGGATTCAAGTGAGATTGAGGCTCAACAACAAAGGCTAGAGGAGATGTTATAATAACTCATACAACAGAAAAGTTTACAACAGCAAGAGTATGATTCTGCTCTTAAAAATATTGAGAGACACCTGGGACAAATGGTTAGTGATATGAATCGAATGCAAGCCCAAGCCAATCACCTTCTCAAGCTACTCATGATTTTAAGGGGTATGATTGTGAACTAACCTTGAAGAATGAAGAGGTAGTTTCACGTTTAAACACTCCAAATGCTAATTTTTCCAGAAAAATTTCCAGCATCCTATTTCTCTACTCAAAATAGCCCCGGAGTTGATTTTATATCAGTTCAAGGTGACCCTAGTGCAAGCCTAAGATCTTCTTCAATTGATTTTGCAATTTTTGTGGAAGAAGAACAAGGAATCAGCAAAATCAGGGCACCTACAGCAACTAGTCATCTTGAAATCTTTGCTCAAAATTCATTTTCAAATTTTTTAGCTCAAGAGGAAGAACCAAAAGTCTCTCTATACTTCTCACAACACTCCAGAGAGGATCCTCTTAGAATTAGCATGGATATTTCAGATGAGGTTGTTGAGGCAGATTTAATCGCTGATGAAGCTTCACTTGATATAGTGGGAGGAGATTTTAGCTCAGATGAGGTTGAAGATGCAATAGAGACAGAGGCATTGGAGGAGATGGACAGAAAAGCTTGTGATAGCCTTGAATTCAAATCTGAAGCGCTACAGGACCCTTCTCATCTTTTATTTTGTGATGATATAGTTGATGTTAGTCCTAATTTTTCTAATATGATTGTTGCAGATATTACTAAGGAAGCATGTATTGGAGATGATTCTACAGGTGTAGGGGATTACACTGAGCCCCAAGGGCCACCATCATTGATTGGGATAGTAGAAGATTCAGAGGATAAGCAAGAAAGTGTAGAGACTTGCATGGTGGAAGCAAGAACCCAAGAATCACTTGTCTTAGTTGAATGTCCACTAGAACCTGAGCCTGAGATTGAAGTGGAGCATTTACATGACTAGGAGGAGACCACAATTACATTTTCTCTTATAGAACCTCCAGGTATTTATCAACAAGACCAGGTATGTGTTTCTCCTGATTGTTGTGAAAAATTCATGGATGTACCCAGTGTTGAGTTTGTTGGCTGTGATGATGTTTTTGATACATCTATTGGCTGTGATATAATTGTTGATACATTTTATGTAGAGATCGAGATTAATTATTGTGAAAAATTCATAGATGTACATGAGGATGATTTTGTTGGTTTTGATGTGATTTTTGATACATCCTATGTAGAAGCTGATTGTGAACAATTCATAGAAGTACCTAGGGTTGAATTTGTTGAATGTAAAGCATTTCTTGGTATACCTTATGTAGAGACTATTTGTGAAAAAATTTTAGAGGTGCCTGAGATTGACTTTGTTGATTGTGATGAATTTCTTGAAACATCCTATGCAGAAATTGATTGTGAAAAACCTATAGAGGCACCTAAACTTGATTTTATTGGTTGTGATTCACATTGTGATACATCTTTTGTGGAAACTCACTGTGAAAATTCTATAGAGATACCTAGCGCTGATTTTATTGGTTATGATGCATGTCTTGATACATCTTATTTAGAAAGTGATTGTGGAAAATGCATAGAGGCTCAGATTGATTTTGTTGGTTGTGATAGATTTCTTGATACATCTATTGAAGAGATTGCTTGTGAAGAATCCATAGAGGTACCCAAAATTGATTTTGTTGGCTGTTATAGATTTCTTGATATACCATTTGTGGATAATAATTGTTAAACACTCATGGAGGTACCCAGAATTGATTTTATTGGATGTGATTCATATCTCGATTCATTTTATATAAAGACTGATGGTATTTCATTTCTTTCTTACCCTGCGCACATGAGGGAGGTATTGCATGATTTTGCAGGGTCACGTAGGCTTCAGGAGTGGGTGCTCCATCTAAACAGACTCCAACCTCCTGGAAGGAATTCCAAAAAAGCATGCAGAGGGAGGAGTTGATATTACTTTAACTCGTAGCACTCCACCTCTTAAATGAATCTTGTACCTTAATCGCCTTCGACCACCTGAATATTTTCTTGTAAAGTTTAAGTGTGGGGGAGCAATGCACCATGACCTTGATCACATGAAGAATGCTCTCTCTACCACCCATACTCCTTCACTACCGCAATGGAGGTGTTGGGACCGGGTGCATGTTGACATGGATACGGGTTCGTAATTTTAAAATTTAATAACGTGCAGCGGAAGATTTAGAATAAATAATTTCTCAAATTATTTTAACCACGTATCTAGCATGCAACATTATGTTGTGGAGACATGATCATACATTTATAATTTTGCAGAAAGTAAACTAATTTACATGTTACCTCGCGTAACTCGAAGAAAGGGGCGAGATCCAACCGTAGCATCCCTTGGAAGCTCCGCCTCTATTCGCGTCCACGCCGAGTTTTCTTCGGGATGACTTCGCAAAGCCACGAGTTTCGTGCCGACAAGAACTACTAGATTCTCCAAAGGCACGATAAGAATATCAAGAGAGAGATGAAAAACTAACCATCAAACGAAGAACGGAATCAAGATTTCGGGAGGAAAGAAGGAGTCGCGCCCGCTTCTTCTTCTTCTTCGGCTTCTTCTTGGTGGTGGAAGCTCACGGCAAAGGGGGAGGGCTCTAGGGCCGGCGGCACTAGAAGAGGGAGAGGGAGAGAAGGAGAGGGACAGAGGCTAGGCAAGAATCCTTGATCTCTTGGATTAATTTCCAAGCCTTGCCTTGGTACCTTTATATAGTAGCCTCTTAATCGCCATGTCTCCTCTTAACGGAATAAATTTTTCATAAGAAATTTATCTTATAAATTTTTCTATGAATTATTCCGTTATGCCAAGTTTTTATTATAACTTAATTTATAATAAAAACAACCATGTCTCCCCTTTTATTATGGAAAGAAATTTCTTTATATAAATTTTTTTATATAAATTTCTTTATCATGGTAAATCAATCCATTATTGATTTTATAAAATAAAATAAACCAATCCATGGTTCATTTTAATTTTCATGAAAAATAAATCCCTTTATATAAATTTCTTTATCCATAATTTTATAAAACAAACCGCGCTCGGTTTATTTTATAATTTGAACCAAACAATTTGGTTCTCCCCTTTTGATGTGGCCGGCCAAACAAAGAGGGTGGGGACCCTCTTTGGCTGGCCAAACCTAAGCTGAAACCTTACGAATTAAACTCATTTAATTATTCCAATAAGTCTTCAAAAGACTTAACCATTTTATGCTTCCGATGCGTCTCTGAAAATTCAGATTCGACTTATCTCTCTTGATTGAAAAATCTAATTTTCAACTCGTTTTAAATCCCTCGGATTACTCGTAGTGTGTGTGACTAAAAAGGCTTTCGATTTATATTGGCCGTCTATAATTAACCAATTATAGAACGATCATGAGTGGCACCTAGTAGTACATCATGATCCCCAATTAATTGAAACATCAACGGTTGACCTCAGAAATAATTCTGAAACGCTTCAGCAGCTCTAATGAATCGTGCCTCATTCCCTTCACCATCTTATACCCACTTCGTTCAGGACACGGTCTATGTGTGTCAGTCCCCACTAGGCTGACTACGTCACACCTAGCCCAAGTAGTGTCTTTCTCGTCCAACGGATTCTAATTACTCTCATGTTTCTGAGAGATTCATACTCGGAACATGTGATGCTCTGGCCAGAGGCTTCGAGTAACAATCCGAAGATAGGCCTTGGGTATACATCTCCTCACAAGGAGTGGTGAATCCTTTGTAGACTGTTCAAACATCTTCGAGCACTTCGGCTTATACCCAATCATCCTGGGTCTACACCTCCTTGGAGATGCTTGCTTATGATGTCAAAGTATAAGTCTTCATGACCATGATGACTTGAACACCACAAGTCAAAGGAACATCGCACTTAAGCTGCAGTAAGAACTTCATTGACATATCTATATGTAGATTACCATATGAAGTTTTACAGCTAGTCACTCCAATGAACTAGTTCCCTTAACTAGCATTCATGTTTATCTCCGGACATCCCAATGTCACCAGCCAGTGAGAATCAGCTGATTAGAGAATTACCCATGCTAGTCTCCACAGAATTGATAGTGTCCGTATTTATCAATTCATCGACTAGGGACAATTTCAATACTTCACAATTGCACATGTAAAGATAATCACTAGTTGTGAATTCATCACAAATTCTCTCATGCTGTGAATTGTATTGCGGACATTCAGTAAATGAGTTTAAGATCTCAATCAAATACACGAACATGTATACTCAAATAGTGAATATTCATTTATTAAAGTAAATGATTACAATCATAAGGCGATTGCCTTAGGACACTTCTCTCATATTACTAACAGGAGGTTATTTCTTGATCGACTCCGACCGCCAGAAATAAAGGGGAGTTTGTTCCTTCTTATATTTTATTTCATTGCATGTTTCATTTTTATGTTCTCTAGAAGTAAGATTTTCTTTTAAAATGAGTTCTTTTTAATAAATGCTTGGGTAGTGTAGAGAAAATTAAAGAATAAATGTATTCGTTGTAGATACCATTTTATCCCTTTTGGCATTTTATTTCTTGCATGCCTAGGATAAATATATCCATCTAGATTTTCTAATATCATTTTAGAGTATTTTGAAAGCAAATTAAATTTGGTTGTTAAGACTTAGGATTTGAACCAATGGAGGAATTCTTGGATGCTTGAATACTACTTAGTTATGGACTCTAGAGTGATGACTTGAGATGAATTCTTTTCACCTAGTGAGGAATTGGCCAAATTTTTGTGAAACACACATGTGATTGTACTCTAGAATTTTCTTAGGTTCTTTCAAAGCTATAATTCTATGATTAGACCACATTTATAGAGGTAGATCACTTTGTTTCCTTTTTTCATATCAATTTCTTTGCAAGATTCCTTGTTGGTACACTCTTATTCTATATTTCCTTTCCCTAATCATATTTTCCATGGACTTGGTTTCTTGGATGTTCATAATGTTACTTTGCCCGAGACGGACAAAAGTTTAAGTGTGGGGGAGGATGCAAGCATTCTATCAAATTTTGAGGACAATCAAGCATTGACAACTTATAACGGAAGTGTGCTAATTTGAATTGAGTTTTGTATCAATAGTGAGCTGCAAAAGTTGGTTAGTGAAGAATACATGTGGAACATCTAAATTCCTAGTTATAATTTGAGGTTTCAAGTTTTTGTGGCATACTTCGGGAAAAAAAGAGGTTTTGTAACATTTGGTAACATACAAGCAAAGGTGTGCCAATTTGAAGGAGATTTGTATCAAGAATGAGTTGCAAGCACATCCGTAAGCTCATTTTCAAGAGAAAGGAAAATAATTTGTGATCTGAAGAGCTGAGCAAAAGCAAAAGAAAGAAAAAAAATTAGAGAGCAAAGAGACATCTTTAAGATCTAATTATGGATAAGAAACAAGCTCCATTGGACCAAGTATCAAGTAGGAACAAAAGGATGATCTCATTCCACGTTATCAAGTTGAAAAGTTTTGAAGGCTATACATCTCAGATTTCGAAAACTGGAGCTAGTTATTGGAAGGCATTGAAAGCAAAAATGGAAAAAAAACACTTAGGTGCAGAAAAAAAATAGAAATAGAGTAGCTGGAAACAAAAGAAAAGAAAAAGAAAAGGAAAATATGAAGTGGAAATCAAGTTCTGAGTTAGAAATTGAATTGGAAGAAGATATCAATTATCAAGAGTGAGTTATAGATTGAAAGAAGACAAATTTCATAAGACAATTTCAGGAATTCTACAGATTTTAGCTACTGATCGTCACATGATCGGTCCCTAGACCGATCAGGAGTTGTACAGAACGATCCCCAGTCCGATCAGCAAATGACTGATCGGTCTGGAGACCGATCAGTGGAGGCTGGCACACAACAAAACCTGGGTACACTCCATTTTAGCATTGTTTCTACACAAACCTCCACCACAACTCTGAATTATGCAGAATAATACACAAGAAATGGGTATATTAGGATACATTTTTGGAGTGTTCAAGTCTTCTACTTTCTCTACTTTTTCCATATTTTCTTACTTTTTCATAATTCCTCATCATGCCATAGTATTTTTCATAATTTCTCATCATGTCATATTTCTTTTCCGTATCTTTCTTTATAATATCATAGTTCTCTATTTCCTTTATTGTGATTCTTTTTGAATAAGCTTTTGTAGATGTGGATCCCAATCAAGAATGATGGTGGAGAGTAGATAATAAGCAAGCTTATGGTAGTGCAAGGACCATGGTGTGTTTGAGTGAGCTTTACTTCATCAAAATTGTAGAACTTAGGAAGAGAGCCACACTAAACTACCCTTGCAAGGTTTTTTGAGTTAATTCATCTGAATGAGTCATGATGGATGAAGTATGCTAAGTTGTTGATTTAAGGGCAGGATACTAGTCCATTGAGCTTAGATTTTTTAGAATTGACAACCCTAGGTAATTTCCTTTCAATTGCTTCTAACTATGATTGAGATTAAACTAGGAGGGTACATCTTAGTTTCCTAGTAGCATGTGCAAAACACCCAAGAGTAAGTGTGGGGGAGTTGATAATTACCATTTTTGTTGATAAATTTAGGCTCTCAAATCCATGTTTTGATCCACTTTTATATGCTTAAGTTTGCATTTATATTAGGTTTTATGTATTTCCTCTATTTTGGTTTTTAATTCAAATCTTTATATATTTGAGATATTTTGTCACAAAAATGTGAATCAAATTTTCTAGGCTTCAAACGAGCATGGACCTAGATCGGATTGGATCAAACTTGAGTCAGAATTGGATCCGGATCAAGGTGATCAAGCTTGGATTAATATGAGCCGTCCGATTAAGGAACGGCTAGATTTGAACCATCGGTCAACTTCTGATCAATCTGAGTTCAAGATATAGTCAATCATGACCACTGATCATGATCTGAGAATTTCATCCAAATTAGAAGCAATCTATATGACCGTTGGATCAAGCTCAAGATGTTCTAGACCATCCATGCAAGAGAAGGGATTGTAACGACCCGAAAAATTTTCTTAATATAATTTCTTAAAAATATTGAGCATGTCTAGATAATTTTCCGAGAGACCTAGAAATATTAGTACAAACCTTAGCCTAGAAATCCATGATTTTCTCATTTAAATTGAGAAACTAAGTACTAATAGGCCTTATATGGGCTTCCTAATACCATGATTATTGGTGGATTTTAGGTAGAATTTAATATAAAAATAAATGGATTTTAACTAGGAATATTAGCTGCTAATTATGGGTGAGTTTTAGGGGAATTTTTGAAATAAAATAAAAATAAAAATAAAAAAATGGGTGCATGCACCAAGGATTAAACCTTGGACCTCTTGTACCACCATGCATGCACTAACTAATTCACCTAGCAAGGGAGTGCTATGAGGTAATGAAGTAGATTTTTGTTAAGGCTAAATGAAGTGAAGAGTCACCATGAGAGGAGGCACCATGTCTCTTCACTTGCCCCTCTTCATTATGTATAAATGAGAGATAACTTAACACCTAAGAGTTATTCCTCTTCTCTTCATCCACCAAGCCCTTTCTCTTCTCCTTCTTCCTCCTTCTAGCCGAACCCCTTAGGAGGGGTTTTTCCTTGGAAAAAGTTCACAAGAAGTCCTCGCCTTCAAGATCCAAGGTTCTTGTTCAAGGTTACAAAGGCTAGAGGTGGTCAAAGGGCAACAAGGTCTTCATCCTTCTCCCAAATCTAAGGTCTAAAACCAAGATAATCTAAGGTAAGACTCCCTCACCTGTGGTACAATAGCTTTCCTTGAAGTTATCATAATATGAAGTTTATTTGGGATCTTATGTTGGGAAAAATGGGGTCATAAACCCTAACCCAAGGGTTTCGGCCACCATGGGTTTTGGGTCCAAGGTGATGTTAAAAATCTCACTTATGCTTTTTAATGTTGTCTTATGATGTATAAAGAATAAAAATAGGATTTGGAGAATTTTTGGTGTACCCTAATACCCTTTAGGGTTTCGGCCACCAACATGTTTTCATGGTTGGGGTTTAGATCTAACTCTTCAAGCAAGCTTCTTATGTTTCCTCATGTTACAAAGGGATTAATGGTGATTGATATGAATTTTTACAAGCCTTGTGACCCTTGTAGGGTTTCGGCCAAGATGAGAAGTTGGGCTAAAAGTAAGGGTTTACTTCAAGTATGGGTTCCAAAGGCCCCTATGGTATGGTATGATTGGTGTTTAATGGTTAATTGGGAACTTTATGAAATGTTTTCCATGTACCCATGGCCTTGTAAGGTTTCGGCCAACCCTAGAAAGTAGGGCTAAAAGTTAGGGTGAACCCTAATCATGAGCCCTAATGGCTTCATATGGTCTTATGGGTAATGTATGGTTGTTTCTTTTCCTTATGCTACCTTACATGTCATTTGAATGATGGAACCCTCCCTTACATGTTTCGGCCAAGCCATGTAAATGGGGTTTTGGTGGAGTTAGGGTTTGAAGAATGATGGTTTATGGCTCATTATGATGTATATATAAAGGATCAAACATGTGGTAGAAATTATTTTACCTATAACCCTAACCTTAAGTACTATGTTCCATGTTGTATGTTCATGTTAGATGCCATGATTAATAGGGTTTATTCATGAATGTCTTATGTTCTATGCCATGCACTTAGATAGTATGTAGCATGTTTAGAGAAGTCCTACCTATGCATGCTTGTGATGGATACCATGCTTCTGTATGAATTGCAATGCTTACCTTATGTATCATGATCATGCAAGCTCTATGGATTAGGATAATGGTCTATGTAAACATGTCATGTTTAATTAGTATAATGCAATGCTTGCCTTATATGCCATGATCACGCAAGCACTATGAACAAGAATGATATTTTATGTAAGCATGCTATGTTTATGAATGAAGTTAATGCAAGCACTATGAACAAGAATGATGTTTTATGTAAGCATGCCATGTTTTATGAATAAAGATACATGCCATGTTTTATGAATGAAGATAATGCTCATGCCTTTAAGTCATCATGATGCTATGCATTAAGTATGAACAATGAAAGGTCAAGTATGCTTTATGTCATGCTTCATGTAACAAAGCTATGTTATGTCTAAGTATGCTATGAATGTTTTATGAATGATGAAACATGTAAAGTTATTTTACTTTATGAATGGGCTTGTACCGGACCGATGTATGGGTCCAAGAGATGGGCACCTTAAGAACGCTCCGGTTCTGGACTACCGACTATGCTGTCCACAGTTCTGGGACTACCGAAGCTGTCTAACAGGGACGGGCACCTTAAGAACGCCCCGATTCTGGACTACCGACTATGTTGTCCACGGTTCTGGGACTACCGTAGCTGTCCTTACCCTAGTAGGTCGAGACTAGCTACCTCGTATTTACTTAGGGATACGCGCACATGATGTATGTATGTGGTACAAGTCGGGGACCCCCAATGATGTGATGATTATGTTTAAGTATTTAAAAGTATGATTTTAAAAGTTAAGCATCCGTATGTATATGCATTTGACTCATGCATTTATTCATGTTATGCATTATGCCAGGATAGTAATGTTTTATACTTATGGTTCATGTTAAGTATACTTATGTTTATGTTTATGCCATGTACCATGCCATGCTAAGTATACTTATGTTTATGTTTATGTCATGTACCATTCCATGTTAAGTATACTTATGTTTATATTTATGCCATATATCATGTCATGTTAAGTATACTTATGTTTATGTTTATGCCATGTATCATGCCATGTTAAGTATACTTATGTTTATGTTTATGCCATGTATCATGCTATGTTAAGTTCATGTATGTTTATGTTTATGCCATGTATCATGCCATATTATGTTTATTTATGCTTATGTTCATGCCATGTGTTATGCCATATTAAGTGTATTTTATGTTCATGCACTATGTGAGAACTATGTCAGGCAAAATGATTTTAGATGCATATGTCCTATGTAGAGCATCAAGTTATGTTAATGTTTCATGTGCTTATGATTAAGTGATGAATGGTTTTAGTGAGTAGGAAAGAGTCTTACTAAGCCTATGTGCTTATAGCCTTATTTTCCTTATACCGCAGATCACGCAAGGGGACAATAAGGAAGCAGCGGGAATGCAAGAATATGTGTGTGGTAGTGACTTGGCCAAGAAACAATATATTACGAGTCTTATGCTAAACTTTATATTTGCTACGTATGTGCTTAAATGATGACTTATGTGACTTTATGACATGATGTTAAGTATGACATGATATGATGCTAAGTATGAAGTTAATAGCTAAGTTCCCATGCCATTATGGTAGGAATGGTAGTTAGGTGCATGAATGTGTATGTTTAAAGTTATTCCGCTGTATTATGATGTTCACATGCCCTACCTATGTTAACTTAACGCCGCTTTATGAAAAAAAAAGCGGGCGTTACAGGTTGGTATCAGAGCCAATTGCCATCTCACTACACACACATCAAGTATTCTTCCTGCCGCGTCCAAGTAAGTACCTCTCTGCATATCTTATGATAGTAAGCACTTTTTAGGATGCTTTATGACTCTAGAATACGCAAGTATGAATGATGTGTTATGGTGAAAAGTACTTTAGGATATGTAACTATGAACGATATTTTTATTTCCTTTTATGAATCAAATGCTTAGAGTGATATAGGGGTAGAGAGAAAAAAAACTGATATTGACCATACTTGTCTTTGGTGAAGAAAAACATGGCTAGAAGACAGAGTAACCGACTTAACGAGACAACTCCATCGCCTGACCTGATGCAACTAGTAACCCAGCTCCAGCGTCAAGTTACTGAGCAACAGCAAAACATTAATACCTTGATGAACCAGCAAGAAAATTCCACTACTCCACCAGTGAACCAAACCGCTATACCCGTTGCGCCCACAGTTACGCAAAACCCTCCGACAGGCCCGACCACTGTAGCACGTCAAGAGGCTTATCTGATCCAGTGGTTAAGGCTGAAACTGGAAAATTTCTCGAGTGCTGGCGAACCGTGGGACGCCCAAGCGTGGTTCAAGACAGTGGAATGTACAATGGAGCTGCTAGGCTGGCCGGAGCATGAGAAGATCAAGTGTGCATCATTTTGCCTTTCTGGAGATGCTTGAATGTGGTGGGAGAGGGTCAAGGCCAAAATACAGGTGAACCAGATGACGTGGTCGGACTTCGAGTCGGAGTTTTTCGAGGAATTCTTCAACATGCATGTCACCAACAAACATTATGACGAGTTCACGAAATTTCAACAGGGTGACCTCTCGGTTAATGAAGCTGTGAAGAAATTCAATCGACTAGCTCGCCTATGCCCCAAGCTGGTCCGCACCGAGAAAGAAAGGGTCTGGCTTATGCTGAAGATGTTGCAGCCCAAAATAGCTCTGAACGTGGCCAGCGGAGTTAACCGACCGCAGACCGCCGAAGAGCTGTTTAGTAGCGCCCTACTCAATGAGCACTATCTAAACAATATCAATCAACAAAGGAAGGCGCTAAATGAAAGAGGGCAAAAACCCCAGGGTGCCAATAACAACTGGAAGGGAGACCAGAGTGGTAAACGGAAGCCATGGAACAACCCTCAAGGAGGCCCAGCAAATAAACAGGCCAAGCCTATCCTGTGCGCGACATACGGAAAAAGGCACCCCGGGGAATGCCGAAGAGGTACGAATCGGTGCTTCACCTGTGGAGTGGAATGGCATATGGCGGCTTACTGTCCTACCAAGAGCCAGGCACCTTCCCAACAACTCGTCCAGTACCAAGGTACCCCAGCGAAACTACACTATATGCAAGCTGAGCTGGAAGGTACCCCGATGCTGGAGGCCCAACCAACTATGGCAAATGCCAGGGTTTTCTCGGTTACCAAGGAGGACACTGCGGAAGCTTCGACGGTTGTCACAGGTCAGATACTTATTTTCAGTCAGTACGCTACTACATTATTTGATACTGGGGCAACGCACTCGTTCATTTCTGTGTTATATACCAAGAAGATAGATATGCTTCCGCAAGTGTTAGATTGCAAGTTCTTAACAACCCTGCCTTCGGGAGAAATAATGACATCCACCCACGCGCTGCGTGCGGTGCCGGTCGGAATCGCAGAAAGAGAACTCTACTGCGATCTGATAGTACTCGACATGCAAGATTATGATGTTATAATGGGAATGGATTTTCTGGGTAAATATGGTGCTTCTATTGAGTGCCGTAAGCGAAAGGTGGTCATTCGACCTGAGGCAGGTTCTATGTTTGAATTCGTTGGAGAGCCAAGGAAAAGAACCAGGAAATGCTTATCAACTCTCCAAGCTCAGAAGATGTTAGACAAAGGATGTACTGGATTTCTAGCATATGTGGTTGATGCCAGTCAAATGATGAACCAGAAGCTGGAGGATGTCAGGGTTGTATGTGATTACCCAGAGGTATTCCCAGATGAATTACCAGGATTGGCTCCTGATAGAGAAGTGGAATTCGAGATCGAATTGGTTCCTGGTACTATCCCGATCTCCAAGGCACCTTACCGTATGGCGTCGGTTGAATTAAAGGAGCTTCAAGAACAGCTACAGGAGTTACTGGATAAGGTATTTATTCACCCTAGTCATTCCCCGTGAGGAGCTCCGGTACTATTTGTGAAGAAGAAGGACAGATCTATGCGAATGTGTATAGATTATCGAGCGCTGAACAATGTAACGATCAAGAACAGGTATCCCCTTACGAGGATAGATGACCTGTTTGACCAATTAAAGGGAGCCACTGTTTTCTCGAAAATTGATCTGAGGTCTGGTTATCATCAAGTTAGAGTAAAACAGGAGGATATTCGAGAGACGGCCTTTCCGAACAAGGTACGGGCACTTTGAGTTCGTTGTTATGCCCTTCGGGTGACAAATGCTCCTGCTATGTTTATGGACCTTATGAATCGGGTATTCTTGTCTTTCCTTGACAAATTTGTGATCATCTTCATCGACGATATCCTTATTTATTCGAGGACCCAATAAGAGCACGCCGAGCACCTGAGGTAGTCTTACAGATTCTTCGGGAAAAGCAACTGTACGCAAAATTCTCCAAATGTGAGTTCTGGCTCGACCAAGTAGGCTTTTTGGGCCATATCATTTCCAAAGATGGGGTTATGGTAGATCCAACAAAGATTGAAGCTGTGAATAACTGAAACCGGCCAAAGAACGCCAGCGAAATCAGAAGTTTCCTTGGGCTGGCAGGCTATTATCATTTATAGAGGACTTCTCGAGGATTGCAGCCCCTTTAACGGCTCTCACCCGGAAGGATAAGAAGTATGAATGGACGGAGAACTGTGAAATGAGTTTCCTAGAACTAAAAAGGAGACTTACAAGCTCTCCAATCCTTACCCTTCCAGAATGTAATCAGAGCTTCGACATATATAGCGAGCCTCCAAACTGGGACTTGGAGCTGTACTTATGCAGAATGGAAAGGTTATTGGCTACGCCTCTAGTCAACTCAAGGGACATGAACAGAATTACCCCACTCATGATCTGGAACTGGCCACGGTGGTCTTCGCTCTTAAGATATGGAGGCATTATCTGTATGGAGTGCAGTGTAGGATTTACACAGACGACCAGAGTCTGCGATATATCTTCACTCAGAATGACCTGAATATGAGACAACGCCGATGGCTTGAGCTGGTGAAGGACTATGACTGCGAGATCCTCTACCATCCAGGGAAGGCAAACAAAGTGGCCGATGCACTCAGCCGGAAGTCAAGTGCCACCTTGATGTCCATATCTATATTACCCTGACCACTCGAAAGAGAGATTATGAATTTTGGAGTCGAGGTCATCTCCGGACGGCTTTCCACCATGACAATATCCCCCACGCTGTTTGAGGACATATTGGAAAAACAAAATGGTGATCTGAGTCTTCAGAAAATAAAACAGGAGATCCTAGAAGGAAAGGGTGATGGTTTTCATATCGCCAACGGGGGAGTACTCTACCTTAGGGACCGTCTATGTATTCCTAATGATCCGGAGCTTCGAAGAGAAATACTAGCAGAAGCTCACGGAACCCCTTATTCGATGCATCCAGGATCTACCAAAATGTATCAAGATCTGAAGGAGAAGTTTTGGTGGCCCGGTATAAAGATGGATGTGGCGCAACATGTTAATGCTTGCATGACTCGCCAGCAAGTAAAAGCAGAACACCAGCGACCCGGAGGAGTTTTGCAGCCACTCGCGATTCCGGAGTGGAAGTGGGAAGACATCTCTATG
>JAGFNQ010001070.1:116694-185991 GCA_024364735.1 Boesenbergia rotunda
GGCATCGGATGCCTTCTTCTTCAAGAACTCAAGATAAATCTTGCAGTTTCTTCGCCAGTGGCCCTCCTTGCCACAGTGATGGCAAGTGCCTTTTTGTAACGACCCAGAAAATTTTCTTAAATATTTTCTTTAAAATAATGAGCATGTCTAGATAATTTTCCTAGGGACCTAGAAATATTAGTACGAACCTTAGCCTAGAAATCCATGAT
The DNA here is from genome assembly GCA_024364735.1 of Boesenbergia rotunda. Classification (NCBI taxonomy): domain Eukaryota; kingdom Viridiplantae; phylum Streptophyta; class Magnoliopsida; order Zingiberales; family Zingiberaceae; genus Boesenbergia; species Boesenbergia rotunda. The sequence goes on from JAGFNQ010001070.1 coordinate 116,904, forward strand.
TTTCTCATTTAAATTGAGAAACTAAGTACTAATGAGCCTTATAGGGGCTTCATAGTACCATGATTATTGATGGATTTTAGGTAGAATTTAATATAAAAATAAATGGATTTTAACTAGGAATATTAGCATGATTATGGGTGAGTTTTAGGGGAATTTTTGAAATAAAATAAAAAAAAATAAAAAAAATAAGTGCATGCACCAAGGATTGAACCTTGGACCTCTTGTACCACCATGCATGCACTAACCAATTCACCTAGCAAGGGAGTGCTATGAGGGAATGAAGTGGATTTTTGTTAAGGCTTAAGGAAGTGAAGAGTCACCATGAGAGGAGGCACCATGTCTCTTCACTTGCCCCTCTTCATTGTGTATAAATGAGAGATAACTTAACACCTAAGAGTTATTCCTCTTCTCTTTATCCACCAAGCCCTTTCTCTTCTCCTTCTTCCTCCTTCTAGCCGAACCCCATAGGAGGGGTTTTCCTTGGAAAAATTTTACAAGAAGTCCTCTCCTTCAAGATCCAAGGTTCTTGTTCAAGGTTACAAAGGCTAGAAGTGGTCAAAAGGCAACAAGGTCTTCATCCTTCTCCCAAATCTAAGGTCTAAAACCAAGATAATCTAAGGTAAGACTCCCTCACCTGTGGTATAATAGCTTTCCTTGAAGTTATCATAATATGAAGTTTATTTGGGATCTTATGTTGGAAAAAAAGGTCATGAACCCTAATCCTAGGGTTTCGGCCACCATGGGTTTTGGGTCCAAGGTGATGTTAAAAATCTCACTTATGCTTTCTAATGTTCTCTTATGATGTATAAAGAATAAAATAGGATTTGGAGAATTTTTGGTGTACCCTAATACCCTTGTAGGGTTTCGGCCAAGATGAGAAGTTGGGTTAGAAGTTAGGGTTTACTTCAAGTATGGGTTCCAAAGGCCCCTATGGTGTGGTATGGTTGGTGTTTAATGGTTAATTGGGAACTTTATGAAATGTTTTCCATGTACCCATGGCCTTGTAAGGTTTCGGCCAACCCTAGAAAGTAGGGCTAAAAGTTAGGGTGAACCCTAATCATGAGCCCTAATGGCTTCCTATGGTCTTATGGGTAATGTATGGTTGTTTCGTTTCCTTATGCTACCTTACATGTCATTTAAATGATGGAACCCTCCCTTACATGTTTCGGCCAAGCCATGTAAATGGGGTTTAGGTGGAGTTAGGGTTTGAAGAATGATGGTTTATGGCTCATTATAATGTATATATAAAGGTTCAAGCATGTGGTAGAAATTATGTTACTTATAACCCTAACCTTAAGTACTATGTTTCATGTTGTATGTTCATGTTAGATGTCATGCTTAATAGGGTTTATTCATGAATGTCTTATGTTCTATGCCATGCACTTAGATAGTAGGTAGTTCATGTTAGATGCCATGCTTAATAGGGTTTATTCATGAATGTCTTATGTTCTATGTCATACACTTAGATAGTATGTAGCATGTTAGAGAAGTCCTACCTATGCATGCTTGTGATGGATACCATGCTTCTGTATGAAATGCAATGTTTACCTTATGTATCATGATCATGCAAGCTCTATGGATTAGGATAATGGTCTATGTAAACATGTCATGTTTAATGAATATAATGCAATGCTTACCTTATATGTCATGATCATGCAAGCACTATGAACAAGAATGATGTTTTATGTAAGCATGTCATGTTTTATGAATGAAGATACATGCCATGTTTTATGAATGAAAATGCATGTCATGTTTTATGAATGAAGATAATGCTCATGCCTTTAAGGCATCATGATGCTATGCATTAAGTATGAACAATGAAAGGTCAAGTATGTTTTATGTCATGTTTCATGTAACAAAGCTATGTTATGTCTAAGTATGCTATGAATGTCTTATGAATGATGAAGCATGTAAAGTTATTTTACTTTATGAATGGGCTTGTACCGGACCGAAGTATAGGTCCAAGGGATGGGCACCTTAAGAACGCCCCGGTTCTGGACTACCGACTATGCTGTCCACGGTTCTGGTACTACCGAAGCTGTCCAACAGGGATGGGCACCTTAAGAACGCCCCGGTTCTGGACTACCGACTATGCTGTCCACGGTTCTGGGACTACCGTAGCTGTCCTTACCCTAGTAGGTCGAGACTAGCTAGCTCGTATTTACTTAGGGATGCGCGCACATGATGTATGTATGTGGTACAAGCCGGGGACCCCAATGATGTGATGATTATGTTTAAGTATTTAAAAGTATGATTTTAAAAGTTAAGCATCTGTATGTATATGCATTTGACTCATGCATTCATTCATGTTATGCATTATGCCAGGATAGTAATGTTTTATGCGTATGTTTCATGTTAAGAATTATGCATGATAGTAAACGTCTTATGTTTCTGTTTATGTTAAGAAGATGCTCATATGCTATATTAGAAATTATGCAATGTTAAGTGTACTTATGTTTATGTTTATGTCATGTATCATGCTATGTTAAGTTTATGTATGTTTATGTTTATGTCATGTATCATGCTATGTTAAGTTTATGTATGTTTATGTTTATGCCATGTATCATGCTATGTTAAGTTTATGTACGTTTATGTTTATGCCATGTATCATGCTATGTTAAGTTTATGTATGTCTATGTTTATGCCATGTATCATGCCATGTTATGTTTATTTATGTTCATGTTCATGTCATGGGTTATGCCATGTTAAGTGTATTTTATGTTCATGCACTATGTGAGAACTATGTCAGGCTAAATGATTTTAAATGCATATGTCCTATGTAGAGCGTCAAGTTATGTTAATATTTCATGTGCTTATGATTAAGTGATGAATGATTTTAGTGAGTAGGAAAGAGTCTTACTAAGCCTATGTGCTTATAGTCTTATTTTCCTTATACCGCAGATCACGCAAGGGGACAATAAGGAAGCAACAGGAGAGCAAGAATGTGTGTGTGGTAGTGACTTGGCCAAGAAACAATATATTACGAGTCTTATGATAAACTTTATATTTGCTACGTATGTGCTTAAATGATGACTTATGTGACTTTATGACATGATGTTAAGTACGACATGATATGATGCTAAGTATGAAGTTAATATGCTAAGTTCCCATGCGATTATGTTAGGAATGGTAGTTAGGTGCATGTTTGTGTAAGTTTAAAGTTATTCCGCTGCATTATGATGTTCGCATGCCCTACCTATGTTAACGTAACGCCGCTTTATGAAAAAAAAAGCGGTCGTTACAAACTTGACCTGAGAAAAATTAAAATTGGGAGAAGGCATAGGTAAAGGGGGAGGTTGACTCCTTGTTGCCTTGATTTTCATTTTGAAATTTTTGGGTTCTGTGTCAAACTTGGGAATTGTGATAGATACATGGGTAGATGTATTTTTCCCAAATAGGTATGGGTACCACAAAGCTCTCCACAAAATTTGAGAATTTTTGTAAATTTGTTAAATTTTTGGCGCATTTCTGAATTTTGTCAGAAATGCTGAAATTTCATACTTTCAGAGTATCAGTCGACTGCCATTTTGGCAGTCGACTGGTCTAGGCTGATTTGGGTATCAGCAGCTGGTTTTGGGTCAAAATGATAAGAAACAAATGTATGGGGGTATAGTACACTGTGTTTAGGATCATTGGGGATGTAAAGAACCAATAATTAGGTAATTATTGGGTTCTTTTTGATGTATGGCAAAGGGGGAGAAATATTGTGTTTAAGTGGGAAACCAATACCTTTGCTAGAAAGAAACCCTAGGTTTAGGGGGAGCTAAGTTTGAGGGGGAGCATGGCTGCTCCCTTCTTGGCGTAAGGGGAACCTTGGAGAGGTTCTTAAAAAGCCTTTGTACGTCCAGTATAAGGGGGAGCTTGGGAGAAGCTTTAAAAAGTCCGGTTTGGTAGAAAATCCTAACTTGTAGGGTTAGGTGGTGAAAATCCTAGCTTGGAGGGCTAGGTGTGGGAAAATCCTAACTTGGAGGCTTAGGTGGTGAAAATCCTAGGTTGGAGGGCTAGGTGTAAAATTCCTAACTTGGAGGGTTAGGTGTGGGATGCCTTGGGATAGGATCTAGTCATGCATTGCATATGCATTCATTTAGCATGGTTTTTGCTATTTACTATTATCTTGCTTTCCTAACTTAAACGGATTGCCAAACATCAAAAAAGGGGAGATTGTTGGAGCAATCGGCCCTAAGATGGTCCGGAGTGACCATGGGTTTTGATGTTTGGGCAAAGGGTTTAAGTTAGGTTCACCCTTGTATTTGATATGCGTATGTTGAGTGTGCAGGTTGTACAGGTTACGCATATGGACTTGACTGGACGGCCTCGGTACGGTGAAGGGTGGCATGGAGACAAGCTGGAGGCTTGTGTGCGCACCTGAGGGACCTTGGCGAGCAGGGACGATGAGCTGATGGGCACGGACTTCGAGGCATGCGTGAAGGATGGCATGGAGGCAAGTTGGAGGCTTGCATGCATCCGAGGGACGGGAGCCGAAGATGAAAAGGGCGCGAAAGCAACAGTCGAGGCTGCGGAGGAGGAGTCAGTCAAGTCGTGAGGGTCGAGTGCTGTGTGAATGCACTCGAGAAGGGTTTCATCTAGAGACCAGTCGACTGCCTTGGGGGCAGTCGACTGGTAGGAGGCTGGTGAGCTGGCAAATTCGAACGTTGGGAGTGTCAACGGTCGAATTTGGCTGGCACCAATCGACTACCCTGGGGGCAGCCGACTGGTAGCGAGAAATCAGCCCCCAGTCCTATTTAAAGAGGGCGTCGTGGTGGCTGAGTTTCTTGACGAAACTCACTTGGGTAAAGCGTGTTAGTAGTCTTTTATGCCCAGATAGTGTCCGAGGTGTTGTGGCGAGGTTTCTCCACCCACAAGGAGCGACGCGGGTTAGCCGGAGGTTATCCGGGGAGTGATCCACCGACGGATTCTTGGATTAGTCACCCGGCCGGGGTGGATACCAAGTAAATTCCTGTGATAGCGTTGTTTGTTCTGTTTATTATTGTTTCCGCTGTGCAACTAACAACGCAGGTACAAGAAAGCATAGAAGAATCGCTATTCACCCCCCCCCCATCTAGCGGACGTATTCGATCCTAACACATAGGTTCATGACATTCAACATAAAACATGCATAGGTCTACATAACCATAATATACATATCATAATACATATGTTCATGGCATTTAACATAATGCATACATAATTCTACATAAACATGATGCCTACTTTACAACACATGTGTTCATGGTATATGGTTTAAAATATCCATAAATAAAACCTATTAAAACATGGCACATAGTATAAGCATACAAGGTCATGATGCATAGCACATAAAGTTAGGGTTTAGGCATCATAAAACTCATACAATATGGTTGAACATATATCTACATCATAATAAGTCATAAACAAGTATACTTGAAACCTTAGACTAACCCAAACCCAAACCCTAGTCTTGGTGCTTAGCCGAAACCCTAGAAGATGGAAGTCTCATTATTCAAGTAACATGTGAGATACCATAAGTAACATAACACCCATACAATACATACAATGCCATAGGAATCCATTAGAACACATGATTGAGGCTAACCCTAATTCCTAGCCCTAGAATAGGTCTTGGCCGAAACCCTAAAGAAGTCACAAGTCCATGGAAAATTCATATAATTCACAATTAGCATCCATTATATCATAGAGAATCATAATAAGTATGCTTGGAGGGTTAGATCTAATCCTAACCATGGAAATGGGGAAGGGCCGAAAGTTCATAAGGGCTTGTTGGTGTTACAAAAATTCCACAACTTCCAATTCATTCTTATTCTATCATGAGAAAGCATTAGGAAGTATAAGTGAGGTTTTAACATTATCCCAAACCCAAAAGATTGCTTGGCCAAAACCCTAGAAAGCCCTAGTCCATAGTTTTCTCAACATAGAGTCCAAACAAAATCTTATATCATGAAAGACAACTTAAAAACTATTATACCACATGTGAGGGAGTCTTACCTCTCTTTATCTTGGTTATAAACCTTGAATAGAGAAAATAAATGAAAACCTTCTTGACTTTAGAACACCCCTTGCCCTTGTAGCCTTGTAGAAAACTTGGATCTTCAAGAGGGAGTCCTCTTGTGAAATTTTCCAAGGGGAAAAACTTCTTGTGGCTCACGGCAAGGAGGAGGAAGAAGAGAGAAGAGGAAGAGCCTTGGTGGAAGAAAAGTAACTTAAGCCTCTTCACTTCTCATCCATCATTTTTATACTAAGTGAAGGAGCATGGTGCCTCTTCACATGGTGCCTCTTCACATGGTGCCTCTTCAACTTCCTTTAGCCTCAACTAAATTCTTCTCTCTTTCCCAATAGCACTCCCTTGCTAGGTGAATTAGTTAGTACATGCATGATGAGGCTCTAGGTCCAAGGTTCAATCCTTGGTGCATGCACTTCCTTTTTATCCCATTTACTCTTGTTTTTGGCAAGGCCCACATAAGAGCCCACCAAGAGTCATACTAATATTCCTAATTGGAACTCATTTCTATTTATGTTAAATTTCTACCTAAGGTCCACTAATAGCCATGGTGCTAGAAGAGCTCATGTAAGGCCCATTAGTACTTAGCTTTTTAATCTATATAAGAAATCATGCTAAGGTTCATGCTAGTATTCATATGTTACTCAAGAATCCATATAGACATGATCAATATTTTAAAGAAAAATATTGAGAGGATTTTGCGGTCGTTACATACGAGATTTGGACTGAAAAGTAAGTTAGCCTTTGCTACATGGGACCCTTCTAGGCATTTGAGAGGATAGGCGAGGTAACCTATCGAATACATTGGTGCTACCATCGATTCTTGTTGATATACATGATGTGTTTTTATGTGTCTAAGTTGCGTAAATGTGTACTGCATCTTACGCATAACCTGAGAGGGGTCGATCCCACTCTAGACAGGAGTAGTCTTTGACGAGGTTCTTGTGTGGATTTTTGGTCACATAAGCTAGTTGTTGAACAAAACTATCTGATTCGGCAAGGTCGAATGATGGAATTGGCGAGCTTGAATGGAAGATTCAAGCTCGATACCCATACTTGTTTACTAAGGGTGCATGTAGGTTCATCAGTTATTGAGCTGATTGAATAGGGTATTGGTTTAATTAGAGTGTCGTACAAGGGAGATACTGTCCATTTTTCAAGCAAGTATGAGCCCTAGGGGTGTAATACATTCAGGTACATGATCTTCTAAGATGCAGAAGGAATAGTGATAACAGCCTAGAGGATCGATGCATCCTATCCAATAGGGCTTTAGACCATGGATCACTCATACTTGGTTGTGACAATTAGGAAGGTACCTTTAGAGTTATGATTTGCACTTACGCAAATCGCTTACGAGAGTAGGTCACATTTGGGTAGAAGACATCGGAGACGATTATCAGGGAATAAAGAAATCACTTGGTGATTACTTTGGGATATTTCTGAGAGATAGCAAGTCACTATCTCCTTTTTGTAAAGTTTAACGTTGAGAGTTCGTGAACCTTGAAGGAAAGAATCACGTGCGTATTGGGTTACAAGGCGATAGTTAGTTGACTCACATAATATTATTCTATGAGAGATGCTGACTCATGGGTTGGTCGTACATGATTGGATAATCCCGATGATATACCGGGATATTTGACCCGCTGGGATGCGGAAAATATGGTGTTAGCTGTTTAACACCTAGGAAATCTGACAGTGACTGAGTGTATATTTGAAGCGTCCCTATTAGTGAAACGACATGGAAAAAGACATTGAGGAATCTTATGTCCTGACACTTGGTGTGGCAAGTAGTCGGGGTGGGACATTGGGTGGACGCAATGAAAGTGTGGTGGGTCAATAACCCACAGAGAGCGTTAGAGCCGGACAGACTCACTTGGAGGACTTCTATCCGTAAGTAGCAAGGGAAGCATAACGCTATGGATCTTTAGAGGGTAGATGATTTGATTTGAATGATCGTCGAGCAATTAACCAAATATTCCCATTGTTGTCGACCCGTAGGGTGGATCTAGTGGATCACAATTTGAGCTTTGCAAAGATTATCGGACTATAGGGTATACCTCTGGGTATCTTATTAGTTAGAGACCTACATTTCACCGCCTGTTTCTGATAGGGACTCGTACGAGTTTTGGGGCATATAACTTTGTTTCAGTTTTGTTTACCACCCCAAAACGAATGGACAATTGGAGTGCACTATACAGACACTGGTGGATCTATTGAGAATGTGCGTGAATGAGATGGAGACCATTAGGATTTATGGTTGACAACTATGTGTCTCTGTGTGTTACACCCACGGAGTGGGTTACGATATTTGGACTGAAAAGTAAGTTAGCCTTTGCTACATGGGACCCTTCTAGGCATTTGAGAGGATAGGCGAGGTAACCTATCGAATACATTGGTGCTACCATTGATTCTTGTCAATATACATGATGTGTTTTTATGTGTCTATGTTGTGTAAATGTGTACTGCATCTTACGCATAACCAGAGAGGGGTCGATCCCACTCCAGACAGGAGTAGTCTTTGACGAGGTTCTTGTGTGGATTTTTGGTCATAAGGAGCGCTAGTTGTTGAACAAAACTATCTGATTCGACAAGGTCGAATGATGGAATTGGCGAGCTTGACTGGAAGATTCAAGCTCGAACCCTACACCTGTTTACTTAGGGTGCATGTTGGTTCATCAGTTATTGAGCTGATCGAATAGGGTATTGGTTTACCTAGCGCACGTAGGTAAGAAATTTGGGAATTAAATTTTATTAGTGGGGAAGAATACAAAGTACGGTAAATAAATTTTAGGGGTTAAAATAGAAAATAACTTTGTCAAAATTTTTAAAATTTTTCCAAAAATTTTCTAAAATATTTTAGAGTCTTTTTAGAATTTATGAGGATAAAATAGAGCTTGATTTTGATTATTTAATTTAGTTGAGGAAAAGTTGATTTTCTAAAATCAATTGAAAGTAATTCCTTTCTTTTTCCCATATAACTGCCGAACCTCATTTTTTTCTTTCCACAATCTCATCGCCTCGCCCACGAGGGGGGTAGAGGATGATGATCACGTCACATCTCTTTGAGGTTCTTGTGCTTATTCCATCCAGATTGTTCTCCTTGTCTTTTTCTTTATTCTTCAATCTCAGACAAATGTCTTTGATATATCTTTCTTCTTGACAGTTGTAGTACCAATCTTTTTTTTTTTCCTTACGAAGTAGCTTTGTTGTCTACTTTTTATCAAAATTGTAAGATCTAAAAAACTTTGAAAATTTTCTGATGATGTATGTTTTTTTATCCTCGTCAAGGGTTGCAACTGATTTAGATTCGTCTTTATGGACTTTCGGCGCTAAATTCTTACTTGAATACTCATTTCTTTTCCTCAATTTAGCACATCAAGCTTAGTGTATGTCTAAGATAGAAAATAAGCTCTCTAAAGTACTTGACTCACAATCCTTAGGGTGCGTTTGGTTGAGGGTTATCCTTGATAACCTTGGTTATCCATCCAAGGTTATCAACAAAAACCTTGTTTGGTTTAGATAATCAGCGATTCCCAAGTAATGATCGATGTCCGACACGTCAGCAAAAGGGACATGCAACCAGGAATCGAAAAACCTAAGGGAAGTAAGGTTTTTCTTGATTCCCAAGTTATGGAACTTATATTTCCAAAATTATCCTCCACTATTTACATTAAAGACGAAAATAACCATTACAATTTATTAACTTCCGAAAGCATTATTCGCGATCGACGACCGACAACGGTAGCCGACGACCACTGCCGGCGGTGGCCGGCGACCACCGCCGGCGGTGGCCGGCGACCACCGCCGGCGACGATCGCCGACGACCACCGCCGACGACGATCGCCGGCGACCACCGCCGATCGTCGACGGTGGCTGCCGGTCGGCGACCGCAGGTCGACGCCGATCGTCGGCGGTCGGCATCGACAGTCGGCCACCAGTGTTGGACACCGGCTACCTACAAGGACATCGACGATCGACGTCGACGCCCTTAAGTCTAAATAAATAAAATTATTTAAACAAATTCTAAAGGGTAATATGGTAAAATATTATATTAAGTTATAGACTATTACCTCCAAACAAACAAGATTTTATTTGATTACCTAAATTGAACCAAACAACTTTTGGTTATGTTTCATTCCCTATAACCTTGGTTATGTGATTACTTGGTAATGACATAACCAAGGTTATGTATGATAACTTGAACCAAACGCACCCTAAGAGATATAGTAGGAGTCGATGATTGATATCCAGTCTGCGATCCTCGGAAAGACATTAAGAGCATATCTTAAAGAGTTTCGATTGATTATCGTTTCTACGAGATTACTAAATCCAATTATTAACTCCTTCAGTTTGGCGTGTAGTTGAGCAACTGTCTCTCCTTCTTCAAGCCGAAAGTTGCTGAGTTGGTTTCTTAGAAGATCTCTCTTGGCTAGTTTTGATTCAAAGGTCCCTCTGTGTAGCTCCAAGAACTTCTCCCACAATTTTTTTTTACTGATTTGTAGGCTTCAATTCGATTTACTTCGTGAGGTGGTAGCACACTCAGAAGATAGAAATCGGCCTTACCATTTGCCATGAACTCAGTCTGCTACTTCTTGTTCTAGAGTTGTTCTTCCTTTCCTTTTCGGTCCCTATCCTTAGACACTTAAAATTCATATTTAATTATTAGTAAATATCAAGTCTGCTTTAAAATATACATCCGTTTTTCGCTTCCATAGTGCAAACTTCCTCTCGAACTTTGGTAGGTAGATGATAGATCCGACCCTCGATTTTTTAGTACGATAGATGTAAAAGTATAAAAATAAGGGATGAATAAAGAATAAATGAAAGGCAACGACACAACCACTCCCTTCACTCCCTTCAACGTAAATATATATTTTTCGCCCTTCTAATATTAAATTTCTAACTTCGTCCTTGATTCTACCATTATCATTGTACCTTAGCCTATGCAACTTCTTAGTCGAGATAAGTTGAAATGAATTGAGCGATAACTAATTACTCAGTCGATTAATTATAGTAAAAGATAAATATATTTATCCTAAATGTCTCTTACGATCTATCCTAAAAATGATAAATTATAAAATTAATTTATAATCAATCGACTAAGAGTGTAAAGAGTAGACCAGCTCAGTAGATCAAACACATTGGAATATCAGATCACGATAAATGATTATTACTCAATTTAATAAATAATATTTATATTTGACAAAATCAAAATAGTGACTTTTATCTGTATCATCAGCTCCGCCCCACTTTCACAATTTATTAAAGCAATCACCATCTGAACTCTACTTTGGAGCAATTTTAATAGTGTTGCTGGGTCGAAGTTGCTCGCCCCTTTAGAAAAATGTTGCAAGCGACTGGCCAATTTTCACAAACAGCCAGGGTTGGACGATATGAATAGTTAGGACTGGGCAATTTTATGGTAACGGGCAACATGCTCAACGAGGGTCTCCTCCATATAGTGGTAGGATATAGTGGTAGGATGATTAATCATCAACTTAAATATCCGTAGTTTAATTTTCAATTATAATATATTTCTAAAAAAAATCCTAAATGGGGCATGAACCCTGGAGTCTTGGGCTTCTAGACCGTCCGCCGCGAGCACTTCCCAATTTACCTTAGCGGCCGGTGGAAAATTTCTATGGGATCAAACCAGTCACCCTATGTCAGTTACCTGGTTCATCATTTTATCCACACGAGATGGACTGATGGTTAAGATGTGAGTGTTGCCACCTTAAGGTTTAGGGGTCAAAACCTGACAAAATCAGTATGTCCGTCTAATTTACCTCCTCCGTGTTAACTTTGGGATTGATTGGCAAGGATGCTAGGACGAACGAATTACCTTTTACCATCTAAATAGTTAGGAACGCTCTGGAAGTTCAAACGTAGCAAAGCCAATGCGTTCGTCTTTCTCACACGCTAATCATAACATCCAGACTAATAACTCTTATAATTTACCTTCTTCGTATTAATCCTCAAACGGATTAACGGAGGCACACCGAGCACATCACCTTATTATCCCCTAAATAGTTGGGAACGCCCTTTAAATTTTCAAGCTTTTTATTGTATACTTAAATAAATTTAGTATGAGTATGGACTTTAATTGTTAATATCAATACAAAATATCAATTATGTAATATACCTACTTCAATAGAACAAATGCATCCAACAATGAAGAACAAACACAATATTCTTCTATTTTCATGCATTTAAAAAACTACTACAGTATGCAAGAGTTCTCTTAAGAGGGCAAAACAGGCCTTGTTAATATGCAATTCGAAATGCACGAACTACATATAGTACTGCCGAGATCAATTCGATATGCATTGCCTATGCGAAAGAATACACGATACAAATTCGATTGTGATCTACCTTCAATCAAGCAACTCTGAGATGGGACTCTTTCGGAATGCGTCGTTAGCCACCAGTTGGGCGACCATAGCCTTGTTAGGAAACAAGTTGTCGGCTTTCATCCGTGCCACGAAGCCATAGGCAGGTGTCTTGGCATTCACATAGGCCTGGAGCAGAGAGTGGTATTGTTTGGGCCCAGTGGCATAGCCCATCTCCTGCAGCCTGTGAAAAATCTTTTCGGCATTATGGACATCACCCCTTTTAGCATATTGATCCATCACAGTTATAAAAGAGCCGTAAAGAGGTCTAAGCTTCCTTTGCTGAAAAGCCTTATGCAATATTGAGTCCGCTTTCTCCACCTCCCCTGATTCGGCGTAGAGTTTCACTAGCGCATCCCAAGTCAAAGGACCAATTTCGCATCCACTCTCAGACATCCGATTTACCAGTTCCTTTCCTTTGGCCACCAGCTTGTTGTTCACATAAACCTGTAACATGGCGTCGTAGGACTTCGAAGAAAATTTCCAAGTCTTGACCATCTTCTCAAAGACTTCCTCCGCTTTCTCGATTTGCCCAAGCTTACCCCAAGCCTCTATTGCAGATAGGCACTCATCCAGATAAGGTTTCTTATCGCACGCTTTCCATATTCTTGCAACGTCGTCTGCTTTGCCCAAGGCAGCGTACAGAGGGAGAAGAGCTTTGCAAACGTAGCGATTCTTCTGGATGTCATTGCCTTCTATCTCTTTCAATGCTGCTAACGCTTTTTCCTTCAAACCAGCAAATATGTAAGCTCTTGCAACGAAAGACTCTATCAGCAAATCGGGTTCCACACCTTCGGATTTCATCATCTCCAGAATTTGCTCCATGCCCGATATGTCATGGGTTTGGCATTTGACACCGACTAGCACCGTATAAGTGAAGAGCGTAGGTTTTATATTTTCCTTTTCCATCATCAAGAGTACATCGGCGATCTTCTTCCGATCTACCCGTTTGTAGAGCACCAACAACTGTTCACAAGCAAAAGCTGTGATTGGAAGACCGAGATCTCTGATTTTTCCGAACACTTCTTCTGCTTTCTTGACGTTACTAGCAGCAACACAATTAGCCAACAAGGTTCTGTAAACCACCTCACTCCTGAACGACTCTGGGATTTTCTCGATGTACTTTTCAGCCTCCAGTAGACCATTAACCTTCGCAATCAAATCCAAATGACAAACGTAGTCCCTCGCGTCAAGTTCGATTTTCTTACTAGCTTCTAGCCATTCAACAAACTGCAAATGTCAACGAAAAAAGGTCCAGAGTTTTAGACAACAAAAAAACCAGAAAAGCAAAATATAGGACCAAATAATTAAGCAAAGGATTCATTTCATTTCAGATACAAAACCAATAGTCTAAAGAACTATAAATGTCCAACTACCATCGAAAAACACACATTTGTCGTTCCAGTTGCTCAACAGACGTGAAACAAACAAGAGTCATCATAGAAAATGGAGGATAATTTGATTCAGCGGAATTTGACTGTGCAAAATGTAATGGTCCTCGAAGTCAAGACCAGCTAGGTCCCTACTGTGACTTCAATGCATTTAATGGATTAACATTTAACACAATACAGACCGCATTCGGTCCTGGCGCAGCTGGCAATTTGCCTTTTGCTCAAGCATGGCAACAGGGCACGCCTGTTTGGGATAGTATATAATCATGCAGTACCAGGATGCATAAAACGTACAAAAAGAACTAAATATTAGAAAAAATGAGAATTGCAAGACCGGATCAAAATCTAAGAAAGAAGTTGTTTGTATGGTTTGGCCATACAATCAGACAACTCGAAACGGAAAGCCCTAGTCCACTTTGTTGATGGTAATTATTACCAAAAACAAATGTTTGATCTTCAATTAGTACACCAGAGGTAGATCAATTTTAGAAACATCATAATTTTAGGTAAGTACTAGGGTAAAGATACAATCACCTGCAGTGCCATTGGGTAGAGTCGTCGCTTCCTCAGATTAAACATAGCAAGATGTATCTCACCTCTCCCAAGAGGTTTCCCTTCCTCAACATACTTATCAAGTGCTCTCGTCAAAGAATTCCTCGGAGTTTCCATTATTATCTTGAAAATTGGAGAATGTGAGAGCCTTAACCGCTCCTTTTTTGCCCCACCTTCACTTGCTTCAACATCTACAAAGTCAAGTGAACTATCTGCAGCTTCTTCAGATAACACCCCTTCTGAAATGAGCTCTTCATCATCTTCTTTGCCTGCACCATCCACAGAATAAGCAGATTCCAGTGGTAATTCCAGGTCGGAAAACCCATCTTCTAGATTGTCTTCCTTATCACCTAAATTTGCTCCAGCCTGAGAAGATAAATATCGACTCCAAAGGACAGGTTTCAGAGAAATAGGCCCGCGTGTATATGCTTTCAGTTGAATTGAGCTGCTACTTATATTCGAGCCTTCTGAGTAAAAGCGCTCTTCATGCTTTAAACTACCACTGCCTACATATGCACTCAAGGTAGGACTACAAGTAAAACCAATGCGGTTGCTCCTGAAATTTGACTGCAAAAATGATAATTCTATTCTAACCTTTTGCAAAAATCATGAATATAGCTTTTAACTCGTCGATTGAGAATGCTCCCAACAATTGATGATAATATATTAGAAAAAACATGAACTTGAAAACATGCATATTTTGGAGGTAGGATTGACTCTTATGCAAGCAAAGACAAAAACGACAACTTAAAAAGAACTAGGATGATAATGATTGGCAACCTAACCAAGACGCTTCTTTTAAGTTCAAATTGCCCCCGGAGCTATGGTGCAGCGGTAAGATCGCTAGTAGTTAACCTAGGCATCCTCGGTTCGATCCCCAGCTACGGCGTATTTTGCAGGAATTTTTCCTCCAAATGGGGCACGAACCCTGGGACGCTGGGCTTCTAGACTGCCCACCGCGAGCGCTTCCCGATTTACCCTGGTGACCGGTGGGAAACTTCCGTGGGGCCGGACCGGTCATCCCAGGTTCAATTTGTCTGCTGCCTGGTTCATCATTTTTTTTTTCTTTTAAGTTCAAACAAATTAAAATCTGACAATTATATTAAGTTGGCTTGGACCTCAATTTGGCGATGAAAACCATATGAATACAAGTAGTGTTGAGTTTGATCAATGGTAGTTGAAGCTTGATTCAGTTCGCCCGAGGTGAACACTTTTCTCTCAAGGTGGATTGGGAATTTGATTTTTGGCCCAAGATGGCCACAATCCTACCAAAGTGAATAGGTCAATCTTCAAGTGAGCACCTCGCAGTGCTTCTTACCACAAGACTGTTAGTGCAGGTGCACCACAGTCGAACCTGTATTTTGATGTTAGCAAAGGTTCAAGTTAAATCTTGTTATTATCTGATGAAGCGAACAAGTGTACAGGAAGATTATCTCTGTGAAGCCTAATTGCGGCTAGGCAAGGAAGTCTTTGGCAGATCGTGGAAACTAGGCAGAAAGTCCAGATGGGTTGGCATCTGGTAGGAAGTCTCGGTAGGTCAGGAGGACCAGATACCGAACAAATGGAAACCATGGGAAGCTAATCCGATGCCAAGCAGTGAAGTCCAAACAGGGTTAGGAGACCTGAAGTTTAGCAGGTGAGTGAGGTAAGCTCTTGGAGGAGAGTGTTGTGAGGTCTTGTCCCGATAGGTAGCCTTAGACGCTGATCCAACTAGAGGAACCTATAGAGATTTCTACGTTGAGATCAGGGTTAGATCGATCCTAGTGTTACTTACTGATGCAGGAGGGGATCCAAAATAATATTCAGATTTATATATTTAGGGTTTTTTTTAATTGGTTATATATTTTTATTTAGTTTGTTCCTAAATCTTAGGAAACCAAGTCTTGTTGGGTTTTTTTAATTGGTTGTATATTTTTGTTTAGTCTGTTACTAAATCTTAGGAAACTAAGTTTTGTTGGTTAAATTTGTTTCTAAATTTTAGGGGACTAAGTCTGGTTGGTTTAAAATTTTTTTAGGGATATGAGTGCTATATAAACTCATGCTTAGATGATGTTTAGGACAAGTTTTTTAGATATTGAATCAATTTGCTTCGCTTAAGCCACGTTACAACTATATCTCTATTTTTCTCTTCTCGCTCTTGTTTTTCTCAATAAGGTTTAAGCCCGATTTTGGCTACTCCTTAGTTCGTTATTACTTTCTTATTTTTTTCTCGTAAATCCCTCTGAAACTTCTCGCCCTAGAATAATCAATATTCTGCCTGGCGTCAGTTGGTATCAGAGCTCATTAAGATCCAATGGAGGGTCATCGTGGACGTGGTCGTGGTCGCAACAGGCAAGTTCCGACTGAGGAAGCCTAGCACCGTGATCGTAGTATCCAAGATATAATGATGATTGAGGATTTACAGAAGCAAGTTGCGGAATTAACCCAGCGTTTGGCAGCGCGGGATCTTGAAGATCGTGAGATCTCTGATGGTAACTCTGAGTCTCCTTTCGAGAATCCGTATCATCGTCATGCTACATATCGGGAACACCATGGTCAAAAGGAACGATTTGGGGACTTTGGTTTCCGAGTGGATCTTCCTGATTTTTTTGGCACATTACAAGCGGAAGGCTTCGTTGATTGGATCAACAAAGTATAGAGGATTTTTGAATATAAAGAAATACCTGATCACATCAAAGTAAAGTTGGTCGTTATCAAGTTAAAAGGTCGAGCTTCAGCATGGTGGGAGCAACTTCGACGATCACGGCAGAGACAAGGTAAATCCAAAATCACTGATTGGGAAAAAATGAAGAAACTAATAAGAACACAATTTCTTCCCTTCGGCTACACCCAAACATTGTATCAATGACTCCGTACCTTGAGGCAAGGAGCTAGAACCGTTGACGACTATACAGAGGAATTCTATCAGCTTATTGCTCGGAATGATTTGTCCGAGACCGAGGAGCAGATGGTAGCGCGATATTTAGGGGGATTACGCCAACCCTTACAAGACACCATGAGCCTTCACTCACTCTGGACCATTTCGGAGGCCTATCAACGAGCCTTGACAGTTGAAAAACAACTAAACCGAAGACCGACAACAAGGAGCGATCCAAACAATCAAGTTGTTCGCCCTCAAGAGCCGCGTCCTTCTCAGCAGCCACCACAAGGTAACCCTAAGACTACTATCAAGTGTTTTCGATGTGGTGAACAGGGGTATCGAGCTTCGGAGTGTAAAAGATCCCCAGATCAAAAAAACAAGACTCTGCTAGTTGAGGAAGACATAGAGAATGAACTCGAACAGATTGATGAGCCGATTTACGATGACGATATTGATGACAAGGTTCTTTATGGCGATGGTCATGAGACTCTCGTCGTACACAAGAGCCTACTGATCCCTAATGAAGAATCTGAAGATGATTGGCTGAGAACCAACATTTTTCACACGACGTGCACGGTTGCAGACAAAGTTTGCAAGATGATCATTGATAGTGGAAGCTGTGAAAATATTGTATCCGAAGAAGCTGTTTAAAAGCTACAGTTGAAGACAGATCGTCATCCAAAACCCTACAAGTTATCATGGCTAAGTAAAGGAAGTGAGGTAACCGTAGATAGGTGTCTTTTATCTTTTTCTATTGGCAGCAAGTATTATGATCGAACATGGTGTGATGTTGTGTCAATGGACGCATGTCACGTATTGTTGGGACGACCGTGGCAATATGATCGCAGCGTCATTCATGATGGGCGGAAGAACACATACACCCTCAGCATCAAAGGGAGGAACATAGTATTGGCTCCCCGACGAGAAGGAACTCCTTCAAATTTGGTAACCAATAATTCTACACTACTTTCTATGTCCAGATTTTTGAATGAGATGAAGCACAGAGATGTAGTCTATGCTTTGCTTCCTTTCAAAAGCAATGTCATAGACCCGGACTCGGATCTACCAGTTGAAGTGCAACAACTCTTATCAGACTTCGCTGAGTTGATGGTCGAAGACCTTCCTCCGGGACATCCCCCTATGAGAGATATTCAGCACCAAATTGATCTCGTCCCGGGGTCAAGCTTGCCTAACCGACCGACATACCGTCTTAACCCCAAGGATGCCGAAAAGCTACAACGACAAGTTATGGAGCTATTGAGACAAGGCTATATTCGCGAGAGTATGAGCCCCTGTGCAATCCCTGCCCTACTTGTACCAAAGAAAGACGGTTCATGGCACATGTGTGTTGATAGCCGAGCTATCAACAAAATCACAGTGAAGAGTGGATACCACCAGATTCGAATCAAGCCAGGAGATGAATGGAAGACAGCCTTCAAGACACAACATGGGTTGTACGAGTGGATGGTCATGCCTTTTGGACTGTCCCATGCCCCCAGCACATTCATGAGATTCATGCATCAGGTATTACGGCCTTTCCTGGGAAGATTCGTAGTTGTATACTTTGACGACATCCTTATTTATAGTCCGACGAGGGCTTTACACCTTGATCACCTCCGAACTATTTTTGAGAAGCTAAAGGCGGAATCCTTGTTCGTCAACAAAAGGAAGTGTTCTTTTTTCACGACTACAGTTTCTTTTCTTGGATTTATAGTTTCTACTGAGGGTGTCCGTGCAGATCTATCAAAGATAGAGGCAATCTTAGAGTGGCCACAGCCAAAACCATTCATGACGTCCAAAGTTTCCATGGATTGGCCTCTTTCTATCGTCGGTTCATTCAGAACTTTAGTACCTTAATTGCTCCTATAACCGAGTGTCTCATTCTCAATAAGGTTTAAGCCCAGTTTTGGCTACTTCTTATCTCGTTATTACTTTCTTATTTTTTTCTCGTAAATCCCTCTAAAACTTCTCGCCCCAGAATAATCTATATTCTGCCCGGCGTCACTTACTAATGTATACCATATATGTTTCTGTGCTCACACTGTTTTGCAGGGTTAATTTTAATATATTATTTGTGTTGTACTAACAATTTCATGTAGATTAGTCAAAGAAAGTTGACCGAAAGTTCGGTCGATACCGAACCAACTAGACTGCGCCAAATTGGGAAAAATTCAGGTAGTTTAATCGACTGATCCTAACCGAAACATATTTGGTATGACACGGCTACGTAGATGGAAGTCTTTTCCATCGACTGATCCTCGCATTTATTGCAGTGTCAACTGAGCGGAACAAAGAAGGAATGGTGCGGGCTTCGATCGACAGAATAGGAGGTTCAGTTGACCGAAAAAATAACTTGATTGAACTATTTTTCGATCGACCGAACCGAGCCTATATAAGGAGCTAAAGACCAGTGCAATCAGCATCACTTCTACTCGCCCTACTTTATCTTTCTGCGTCGATGAACTGCTCACGATCTGCAACTACAATGCCGAAAATCTCATTGGCACGCCGCACTCAAGTTCTAGTATTTCATGTCAGTAAAAATTGTATCGTTTGTACTTGCACTTCATATTTAAAGGAAATAGTAAATTGTTATTATTCTCTTTACATCTTGTACGATTTGCTTCCTTCGAAAGGTTTTCGAAAGAAAAGATTTAGTGGATTGCCTAACGAAGCGATCGAGGATCGCGGACCTTGGAGTAGGAGTGGTTGAAGGCTCCGAACCAAATAAAAGAAAAGTGTGTTATATTTCCACTGTTTTACTCTACTTTGTTTTTGCTTTACTTTAAAACGAAAAGAAAGATTTATGATCAAGATTCACACCCTCTCTCTCTCTCTCTCTCTCTCAATTTTCATCGATCCTATAAAGACCCCAAGTAGGCACCGGCTAATTCTACAAAGTAGCATGTCCTCAGACTATTAATTATCAAGGTCATACATGTAGAAGCCATTTAAAAGTAGTCATGCTGACGGTTAATTTAACTAGCATAATGGAAACTTATGTGAAAAGATATATTCCATGTGTTAAGGAAATTGTAGCAATTGGGTCATATACCACACATAATAAGAAACAGCAAACACATTTTTGAACAACAAACGAATATTTTGAAATGAGCATAATTCTCCCCCATTATGTTGGTGGTGATGGTCAAAGTAATATTAATAAGGAATCAAAATAAATTTTTATTTCGACTATATTCTGAGATCTGTATGATTCTTATAACGCTTTCATTAGATTTGTTTTGTTTGTAAAATTCTTATTCTTTATATTGACTTCATAAATGGGTGATTACTATTAGTTATCTATAGGGTTGTAAATGAATCAAACGTTAATAAACAAGCTAAGTGTTCGGTTTGGTAAGAATTTGTTTATGTTCGTTCAATACACACAAGAACAATTAAACAAACAAGTTTGAATAGCTCGTTAAGCTAAACAAACAAGCTTGAACACATATATGTTCAACTCGTTAATGTTCGTAAACAACGTTCGTGAATAATGTACATGAACAGAACAATGTTCACGAACCATGTTCATTAATAAAACTCTTATCAATAAACTAAATAAATAAAAAAGTAAAATATAATAAGCAAATAAATTTGAATTATCAAACTCTATAAGCACTCAAACAAACAAAAGTTTCAATTGAGAGCTCGATAATATTTAAACAAACCAAGATTGAACCACAAGCCTAGCTTGAACCAAACTCAAGTCAAGCTTGAGCTAAGAAACTAAGTCAAGCTTTAACAATCATTTTAAAGGCTTAGTTCATTTTAAACTTGGCTTGGCTTGGCTTGGCTTAGTTAGCTTATCAAACAAGTTTAAACGCCCCAAAATTTGGTTCGGCTCGGCATGTTTACAACCATAGTTATCTAAGCAAAGTTTAAATTCTTGGAACAATACAGTTTCGGTATCATATTGTGTCATTCCCATATAATTTCCAAATTTTTTTAAATATATATTAATATTTGAGTATTAAATATGTTTTATATTTTGAGATATTCAATTTAAATTTCAATATTTTCTCATAAGATAATTCCTATTAAATTTTTATAAAAAATATTTTAAAAAATAAGTAATTCTTAAAATCCAAAACTAAATTTAAAATTATAAAATCATTTGAAAGGATAAAAATAATTATAAAATTATTTGAAAATCTTAAATTATTATTTTTTGAATGTATTTGTAAATTTTTAATTTTAAAAAAAATAATTGAAATGTTTAAGAATTATATTTTTTAATTTTTTATATAATTTTAAATTTATATTTAATTTTAAAATCTTAAAAATTATAAATTATTTATTAAAATTTAAAATTATTTAAAAATTTTGATTAATTTTTAATATTTTATAATTATTATTAATAATAGTGTATTTATAAAAAATTACATATTTAAAAAATAAAAAATTAACTAAACCAAAAAGACAAAAAATTAATTTGATTAAGATTAGGAATATATAATATTTTTTTAGAATTTAAATAATTTTTTATATTGTATTGGGATAATTCGATTAGGATTTAAAAAATTATGTTTAGCTATTTATTTAAGTTAGAGATTGATTGGGTCCATTAAAAAAATAATAACATAAATAAGAAATAAATAAATAAAAATTTTATTATATATTTTTTAAATTTAAATAAATACAATATTTAATTAATTAGATTATTTTACGAGGATTTAATTAAGCCTTTTTGGATTATCCCTATCACTCTAAGATTTAATGACCTGCGACCCCTTCAACATGGCCACTATAAGTACCCTATGTTGGTTTTGATGTGGTCAACCGATTTAAGTTAAGTCCTAGTGTTTTTAATCACTGTGTGACTGTGTCTAAGTGTACAGGAACTTAGGAGCATAGAAAGTCGAGCATAAGACGCAGTGGACGAGAAGGATTGCACGAGAAAGTGAATCGACAGGCTCGGTGCATCCGAGAGACGTGGAAACTGCGGAAGAGTACACCGATGGAGAGAGAAGGACATGCGCAACGTACAAGAGACGAGAAGCCGGAAGGAAGGGCGCTCGAGGGGCAAAAGGCCGAAGTCGGGTTCGAGTGAGCCTAACTCCGGTTGGCCAGAAATCACCCACGAAGACCAGAAGTCAAGCTGGAGAGTGGTTAGTGGTTGCTGACCAAAAAGGCCACTCTCAGGCGCCCGCAAGCTTACGGGCGCCTGGCCTCTCGTACGCTCGAGCTCTAGGAGCCCGAGCACTCGAACGCCCCTGTGCTATCAGGCGGCCGAGAGGCCATGTTTAGCCGTTTGCGAACGTTACGCGTTGGATAACAGTTAAGCCACGTGTCAGACGCCCAAGAGCACTCGGGCGCCCTAGAAGTGCAACGTCAGCAAACGGATAACTTCAATCGGGGCTATAAATAGGCTTCTAAGTTTCCAATCATCCATCAATTGCAAACAACTCAGTTATTAGTTTTCTTCTGTTTTATACTTCAACGTCTGTAAAAGGCTTCTCCGCCAGAAAGAGATTTTAATAGTGAGCTTCAGTCGTTTTGAATTAGCAACCACCTAGGTTGCAACCAAGTAAATCTCTGCGTCTTAGCCTTTTATTAGTTTATATTTGTTTCAACTGACTTTTGCAATTAATCTGAATTCTTTGTGAGTCCACACAAAAGATTGTTTTTATTTTGCAGCGGTAATTCACCCCCCTCTTGCCGATCCACCTCGGTCCTACACGTGGTATCAGAGCCAGGACGCCGCAGAAGATATAACCGGCAACTGCAGCAAATTTTTTAAAGAACGGTTGGACCAGTAATCTACCCGCCAAAGTTTGAGGGGAAGCTCGGGGCATGGAAAAGAAAAATAAAGGTATGTTTTACTACTGATTATGAATTATTATTAACAATGAAAAATGATTTTTCAGCTCCAAAAGACAACGAAGGAAAAATCAAGGAATCCGACTCCTGGAACAAAAAGGAGCAAGCTGACGCAATAGCAAACGGAAAGGCAAAATTCCATTTGTTGACCGTCCTCTCCGAATAAGATGTCAATCGGATCAGGAAGTACGACTCGGCAAAGGAACTTTGGGAAAAATTCCTGGAATTGCACGAAAGCACCTTGGAGGCAAAACTGGCGTGACGAGATATCCTACGAAGCCAGCTTACCAACCTTCGAATGGAAGACGGAGTCAGTTGCTCAACTGCACGCCAAGGTAAAGGAACTAATCATAAGCCTTGAGAATCTCGGAGAAAAGGTATCAAGTGCGACACTCAGCGGTACACACTAAATGTTTTCCCGAGAATCCCAAATCGGACCTCAATAATCGACGCATACTTTATTTCAAAAAATCTTGAGGTAAGTACTCTAGAACAATTATTTTCGATTTTAGAGCTTCAAGAATCTCAGTGTGTAGGGAAGAACAAGAAAATGGATAACGTCGCTCTAAACGCGAGAAGAAACCAGGTAGTGGAGGAGTCGTCAACAGACGACGAAAATACGACAGAGATGGTAAAAAATCTTAAAAGTTTTTTTTAAATGGCTAATAAATATTCTAAGTCTTAGGGTAAAAGACGTTCTCCGAAGAAGCGTACAGTCCGATGCTACAACTATAACGAGGAGGGTCACCTAAAAGGCTAGTGTCCCAAACTGAAAAACTAGCCAAAGAAGAAGAAGACACTGAAAGCCACTTGGGACGAGTCCTCGTCCGATGAATCGGAAATCGAAGAAGACGCAGGACTTGCGTTGATGGCAAATCATTAAGAGGAAAACACTGAAGAAGGGAGAGCTACGTCAGAGGAAAATAGCGACGAAGGGAGAGTCCCTCTTTTCGAAAGCAACCTGGTAAGTGAGTTATGTTTCCTTCCTTACGATCAACTGTACTCTGGTATCAAAGCAATGCTTAAAGCTAACCTAAAATTAAAAAAAGAAAATCAAAAGTTAAAAATGAAATTGATTAATGCATGTTCCTCTGATGATTCTGATAAACTGAAAAATGATATTGTTAATTTGAGAAATTTAGTTGACAAATTAGAATTTGATATTGCATGTTTACGACAAAAGAAAAATAGTTATCTTGATAATCTAAATTGGTATATTAAAAATCACAAGGGCCAAATTACAAAAATTCTCAAATCAAATGCCCTATCTAAGTTTTTAATCAACCCTATTCATAAAAATTTATATTGGGTTCTAAATATATTTTAAACTGTTGATTTTTTCTTTGAGTAAATTAATTTTGGCAATTAATACTTTATCTTTTAATTACTTGTAGGAAAATTAATATAAAATTTTTTTTAGCAATGTTCTATCTACAAAAAAAAAAATATTCTCAAAATTTCATAAAAAATATATTATTATATTTCGAATTTATTATGACTTTCAAAAAATGTCAGAAAACTTTTCTGGAGATAATTCTTTAAAAATTCTAAATTCTATGTTAAAAACATTTTCCTTAACATTTTAAAATTTTTGATGTGATCAAAGGAGAAGAAATAGTATTAAGTTAAGGGGTAAGCTTTAAATTCAATTTTTTTTGCGCTTACATTTATTCATGTTTTTTTATATATTTGTGAACCCTAACTTAACTCGGGTTGATGCACATCAAAAAGGGAGAGATTGTAAGCACCCTATGTTGGTTTGGATGTGATCAACCGATTTAAGTTGGGTCATGGTGTTTTTAATCTCTGTGTCTAAGTATAGTGGAACTTAGGAGCGCAGGAAGTCGAGCGTAAGACGTAGTGAAGGAGAAGGATTGCACGGGGAAGTGAGTCGACGACAGTGTTCTAAAAATCAGCCTAGGCACTAGGCGTCACTTAGCCGCACCGAAAACATCCTAGGCGGCCTTAGCGCCTAGGCGGGATTAGGCGGCCCTAGGCTCCGACTAATCGGTCAAATCGTCTAGGCACCGCGGAAATAGTGCAGAATTTTCATGATTTTTGTTTATTTGAGTTTTTAAATTTAAAGCTCAATTAAAAAAATTGAAATGTAACCCTTTTTTGTGTTGTGTTTAAGTTTTATAAGCCCTAAACTTTGGTCCAACAAGAAAACCAATTTGTTGGCTTGCCCTAGCGGCTAGCACCAAACTTCATTTTCACGTACTGAGCAATCAAAGTTGGAGAAATTAGAGCGACTAGAAACCCACATTTTGGAGAGTTAAAATATAGAATAAATTTGTGATATTTTATTAGTTGTGTCATTTTGAACTCATTTTAAATTTGATATTATTATGTTAGAGTTATAGAATGTGATTTATTATCATTGTTGTAAAAGTCGACCTAGGCGCTCGCCTAGACGCTAGGCGGCACCCCACCGTGATGCCGCCCGCCTAGGCGCCGACTAGGCGCTAGGCGATAGTCCTCCGCCCGACTACCGCCTAGTGATTTTTACAACCTTGTTTATTATGTAATTTATGTTGATACCGTAGAATCCGCCTAGCGACGTCTAGTCCCCGTCTAGGCGGCCTAGGCGCTAGCCTGGCGCCCGACTAGCACCTAGCAAATTTTGGAACCTTGGACGACGGGATTAGTGCATCCGAAGAACGCGAAAACTGCAGAAGAGTACATCGGTGGAGAGAGAAGGACGTGCGCGACGTCCGAGGGACGAGAAGCCGGAAGGAAGGACGCTTGAGGGGTGAAAGGTCGGAGTCAGGTTCGGGTGAGCCTAACTTCGGTTGACCATAAATCACCCAAGAAGACCAGAAATCACCCAAGAAGACTAGAAGTCAGGCTGGAGAGTGGTCAACAGTTGATGACCAAAAAGGCCATTCTCAGGCGCCCGAGCACTCGGGCGCCCCTATGCTATCAGGCGCCTGAGTGGTCATGTTTAGCCGTTTGCAAACGTTGCACGTTTGATAAGAGTTAAGCCACGTGTCAGGCGCCCAAGAGCACTCGGGCGCCCCAGAAGTGTCACGTCAGCAAACGGATAGTTTCAACCGGAGCTATAAATAGACCTCTAGAGCTCAGTTTTCAATCATCCATCAATAGCAAACAACTCAGTTATTAGTTTTCTTTTGTCTTGTGCTTCGACGTCTGTGAAAGGCTTCTCCGCCAGAAGGAGATTGTGATAGTGAGCTTCAGTCGTCTTGGATTAGCAACCACCTAGGTTGTAACCAAGTAAATCTCTGCGTCTTAGCCTTTTATTAGTTTATGTTTGTTTTAATTGACTTTTGCAATTAATCTGAATTCTTTGTGAGTCCACACAAAAGATTATTTTTATTTTGCAGCGACAATTCACCCATCTCTTGTCGGTCCACCTCGATACTACAGCCACGGGGTCAAGCGGCCCCTCCTGTGCGGCCGCAGGGGCCCCATGGCCCCTCCTGCGTAGCTAGGCCTAGTGCAGGGCCATGCCGATCAGCCAGCGGAATGAAATGTTTCACCCATCTCAATCGGCTCGGTATGAGATTTCAATCATTGATCTACAGGTCCAGTAACTAGCAACTTGGATCCAATTAACTCCAATGTTGTTGTAACGCTTCCTTTGATCATTAGTTTTAGTTTCATTCCTAGTATCTACTGCCCTAAGGAAAGCTGCATGGTCGGAAGGAGAAAAAAAAAGCAATGCACCTATTCATAAAGTATTAGATATTTTACAATACATTTTTTCTTCACTAATTAAGTAGATGCTCAAATGATCTATTTATTCTGTGAAATCTAGTTAATCATCTTAGCTGAATTAAGACATTTAATTGTTCAAAATAACTACTAAGACCCTCATCAACCCCTACTTACACTCTTACCTCAATTGAGGCACAAGGTTGGTAAAAGGCGATTGGCTCGCCCCCAGTGCCCCCGCTAATCTGTCCCAGGACCAACACGAAGGAGGTAAATTACGGGGGCTACTAGTCCGGATGCTGTGGTTAGTGTGCAGGGAGAGTGGGCAGAACTGGCTTTGCCAGATTTTGACCCCCAGACCTCAGGTTGGTAACACTCATGTACTAGCCATCAGTCCATCCCGTAGGGACACCTCAATTGAGGCATAAGTTTGGTCATGTAGTGGTATGATAGCATTACAAATTTTAAATTTGACTGACATGCAAAAACTACTTTACCAACATGTAGACACCGTAACATTTGTTCTGCTTTACTTTGGAAACCAAGTCACAGAAATATCGTACCTTTTGTCTCTCAGCTTCAGCTCAGTCCACCCATGACCCTTTGACAGAAGAAGAGAGAAGCCATTCTTCACAGGATTAGGATTTCCATTTTTATAACATACCTCAGTACCTACTACTACTCCATAATCACACTGTTGATGAAAGCACAGAGTAAATTAATAGTTAAGAAAAAAACACGAAATAAATTCTTAAGAAAGGAGGATAAGAATGGCCTATGGAGAATCAACATTAATGTCACTTGATTGACAATTAGTCAATTAAATAAAATCAAAAGAAGAAATTTAGATGCACAAATCGCATGCAGACATCTTAATTCAATTAGACTGAATAGCTCTCAAGAGCATGAAACCCAGACAAATTGCCAACAAGGTAGTTAAAATCGGGATTTTAACTTGAATCAGAAGGGGTACTTAAAATCGTAAATCTTAAAATCGTAAATCGTATCATAAGATTTTATAAAATTCCTATATATATGCATATAAAATTATAAAGTCATATATATGGATGTCAAATAGCATAAATAATAAAAACAAACTTTTAAATCGCTAAACAAACTTAGATAAACTTGCATTCATAATCAATATTACATTAAAAATGTCATCCATAAGCCACAAAATAGTAAAAAAAAAACATAATAACTTCAATTAGAATTAGAAAGGTTCCACCAACCATCTAATTATAAAAACTAGATGCCTAATCTAAAAAATGTGACACATTAAAATCATAAGGTTCCATATATATGACTCCGATTTTAATAATTTTTTAAAATCGTATTTAAATCGTAAAATCGCAATTTTAAGGGTTAAAATCGCGATTTCAAAGGGATCTTAATAAATTACGATTTTAACTCCGATTTAAATCGTTCGGAGGTCAAAAATCGTAAAATCGTAGGATTTTAAGATTAAAATCGGGATTTTAACTACCATGATTGCCAAAACAAAAGATTAAAATAAGTTAAAATCTATGTAGTTGTATTATTTCAACAAAACACAAGTGGGAGTAAAACAATGTAAATACACAACACTAAAAAATCTAGAAAAATTACCAAAACAAAAGATAACAGAAAAGGCACCACTACAGAGTTGCAATGTTTCAACAAAAGACTAGTAGTACAGCAATGTAATACACAAAAGTCCCAAGAAAATTGTGTATTACATTGTGACTTGAATTAGCTGTATTACATATTTACATTGTAATTGTACAAGATATTACTAGAAATATCTAGTACATTGTAATATCCCAACAATGTAATTCAAATCTAATAGCGCAACTAGATATTACTTATATGATTCCCACTGGTATCTCATTACTTGTGGAGAAAATTGTAACAGTAGCACTCAATCATAGCTTATGATTACAGTTTAATGTAGTTTTCTTTTTTTAAAAAAAAGTAATCAACTCAAAGCGTGATTATCAATGCAAATCTAATGGACCTGTTTCTGGTTTGACCCGACAGAATATTGTGTTTTTAATTTGAATTAGCTGATGTCTCTGTACTGTTGAATGGCTATGATAGGTACATCTTCAAATCAAAATTGAGGTTCAAGTTACCTTGTTCCTTTCAAATTCCGTAGAGGGAAACATAGTTCAAAAAGAATTATCATCTAGATAAGTATCAAATGGGGCAGGCATCAATAACTAAGAGGAGGATGGGATATTGTCAAAGTGTTAGTTATAAATAACACTAACACAAGAAAAACCTGAATGAATATGTTTAATGTTCCTTCCAGATTCCTCATACGTAGTGTTGTTAGGGTCATGATACGGCCAGTAGGATCACAGTCAGAAATAATACAAACCCACCATCAAAAAATCAAGTAGAACATCCAAACTACAACTTTTTGTATGAAAATTCAAAATTTTCAGGAAAATACACAATTATCCAATTTCAATATCCGAGGATCAATAACCAATACACTTGGAGCGGTTTCACGGTGGTTTACCAACGGGACTCTATATGGTATCTTCCCTGATAAGATATTTACAATAAAAAAATCAATGATTCCCAAGAGGCAACCAACTCGGAGTCACCACACATGCTACGGAGCATTGACACAGTGAATCAGGAACAACAGGTACAAAGAACCACTCAACGTTGCCAAATCGCAAACAAGAGTATACCATCCAAATCAAAAGGCGATTAAAATCAAGGTTAAACTACGATCACCTTAGTTATCTTCTCCGGAAGAAGGAGCCCGGCGCTGGCCTTGGAGGGAAGGACGGACTTCTCCACGAGAACACGGTTGAACAAAGGAATCTGACGCTTGGCCATTGACGTCGACAGAAGCAGAAGCGACGGCACAACGTCAGAAGACCACTGTTGATGGCAGCTCGAGCTTGAAACGGTGAAGGGGGTAGGGTTTAAGAAGGGGGTCATCGGAGCGAGCCTTAAAATACTAAAATACCCTCGCCTTTATGGGAACTATGGATTTTCCATGAATTAAATAAGAGAGTAAAATTGGAATTTGGATCTAGGGTTTTATAAATGAATGTGGTAGAAATGCGTCCGACTTTTTTGTGCTTGGCCCAACCCGAGTAAAAGCTAAAGGGTGAATAGGAGAGCTACGTTAAAAAATTAAAAGACCTCTTAACCATTAAAAATTATTATTTAAAAAAATAAAAAGATATCTTATAATATTTTAATAGAAAATAATCTTATTCCAATATTATTATAACAATT
Source organism: Boesenbergia rotunda (assembly GCA_024364735.1). Taxonomy (NCBI): domain Eukaryota; kingdom Viridiplantae; phylum Streptophyta; class Magnoliopsida; order Zingiberales; family Zingiberaceae; genus Boesenbergia; species Boesenbergia rotunda. The sequence goes on from JAGFNQ010001070.1 coordinate 146,832, forward strand.
ATAAATTAAAAAAATCTTATTCGAATATTGTCTGATTTATAGTGTAACAATAAGTATTCAGAATTTGAATCCTACTTATAAGGCATTGTAGAACATTTTTTAGTATTAGCTACCGAGTACTGGCAATCTTGTTTATTTTTATTTTAAAAAAAAAAATATAGTCTGATTGATGATGCTCCAATTAATGCAGGTCCCAACAACACGTATTTTAATATATTGCCGGTGTAGAAAGACTAGCAATATATTGTTGTTAGTCTAGCTCGAATTAGCTTTTCCAAGAGCGTTATGGTTTCCTAAGTACTCCTATGCCATCACACACAAGAACAACTCACTCTATTGAACTCGGATATTGTTTTTCAACTCGTTCCGACATTAATGATGAGGCCGGAGGCTTCTTGCAAATTCTTAGACACTTATACTCAATATCCTAAACACAAATAAATTCATGGAACTCACCCTGTTTAGAAAGAAAGGAATTGAAATTCCTTTGGAAATTGAAATTCAATTTCATCCTTTGGTAGTAATTTTCAAGAAGGAATTGCTAAAAAATTGAATTCCAATTCCTTTCAAACCCCTCAAAACAAATCATACCTAAACACATCCGATTTGTGAAAGAAATTTACTTAAACGAATTAAATTACCAAATCACCCCCTCACAAAACAAATTAAAGTTGCTCCGGCTCATCCTCGTAGGATAAAATCGTAAAAATATAACAATTGAATTCAATTCAATTCTGTTTTTAAAATTCATTCCAAACATGAGAATTGAAATTCAATTCCGAATGGAATTCAATTCCGACCGGAATTGAATTCCAATTCCTTACTTAAAAGGTTTCCAAATAGAGTGGCATGTTTGAAATATATATATATATATATATTCCTGACTTTTATAATGCTTAAATTTATCAGTCAATTTTATCCCAAAAGTTCAAAGACCTAAAGTTGTTCAAATGAATAGGAAGAAGAGAAGGACTACCTTGTTTTATTCTCTAAAATATATTACAAAAGCAAATTGATGCGACACACCAGAAAGGAGGGTATTTTTCCTCAAGTATATCACTTTATATGTTCAAAGCAATACTTTTTTACAAATACAATAATAATATAATTGATATCATACCAAATTTGTCATTTTACAATTGATATATTATAATTTTTTCAATAACAACACTAATATAATAAAAATAAGTATCATAACTCAATCCAGTATAATTTTATAATTGTCATATCATAAAACAACCACAGCAACAAGAGAACCAACTGATTTATTAATTTGTATAAGAACAACGGATAATAAGATCAAAATAATTTTGGCAACATAATGTTAGTATCATAATGCTCCCGGGGCTACGATATAACGGAAAGGTAATTAATCATTATCCCAGATATTCATAATTTGATCCCCAACTATAACATATTTGCAATAATTTTTTCTCCAAATAAGGCCTGAATCCTGGGACACTGGACTTATAGACCGTTCGCCGTGAGCGCTTCTCAATTTATCCTGACGGGCGGTGGAAAACTTCCATGGGTTCAAGCCGATCCTCCGAAGTTAGAAAAATCTCGTTAATCATTTTTTTTATAATGACAATAATATATACTACAATAGCACCAACAACAATTTAGACCAAGATAATTTACAAAACAATACACAACAAGAGCACAACATTTAATACATAATTTTTTATTGTACAATCACATTATACATTGTCAATAGAGATTGATGAATCACTCATTCTAATTTGAATTTACTAAATTTATCCCTAATGATTGAGAACACAACCTCTATTCTAAATTTACTAATCTCTTCTTGCATGAATTTCATATTGATATCGTATATTAGATATCAAATATATTGCAATACGAGGAAGCCACAGTCATACCTAAAGCATCACAAGTTTCAAGAAGTAACGTAAATGATATACCAAAATAACTATTTAATCATATATTAAATTTACTTACAAAAAGTTTTATTGTGGGCATTGTGTACAAGCTCATTCGTCCAAAGGCAGATAATCTTCTAACCTTTCATGCATTTCAGATAATCTTCTAATCCATCATGCATTTTTATGATTAGGGAAAGTTTTTAGTCTACTTACCTATGAGAATTAGATGAAAAACATAAATTAATGTAGACTAAGCATGTATTTATAATGCAATAACGTTAATTTGCAAATTCTAATACTAACTAACTCTTGTAAAATATTCATTATATGTTTGGATGCAGAGCATCGAATTAAAATGAGAGAGAGTTTTTGTGTCGGTGTCATAACCATTAAATGAAAATGTGCAAGATCAATATTCAAAGGTATTAAATATCATCCTCCCTCCTCTATCGATTCAAACAGATCCCACAAATGGTATTAAAGCGGGTGACTCAAACTTGGTGCAACCACCAGTTGAGCATTTTTTTCGAATTTTAATATTTTTTTCCTTTTTGCTCGTATTCTTCTCGTTAATCGAGGTTGGTGCAACACCACTCGATTTTTTTCTTTATTACTATTTTTCCCACACTACTAATCCAAGACTTAGTCTTGGACTAAGTTTTTTGTCTTTCTTTTTCAGTTTAAAATTAAATGGTCATGCAAGAGGGATACAACACTGTCAGACCACCTCTCTTCAGCGGAGAAGATTTCTCCTACTGGAAAAGTAGAATGGAAGTCCACCTGAAAACTCAGGTAGACATGTGGATTATTATCCAATCTGGACTGGAAATACCTAAAAATGCACAAGGCGTGGTGCAACACTATACTGAGTGGGATGGTCCACTAAAGAAGAAGATCGAGACCGACATAAAAGCTACCCAAACCTTGCAATACGGCCTGACAAAAGAGGAGTTGAACTGTGTAGGACCTTTCAGCAGTGCGAAGGAGCTCTGGAACAAACTGATTAAGCTACACGAAGGTACATCTGATACCCGAATCAGCAAAAGGGATCTGTTGCTCAACAGACTCTACACGATAAAGATGCCTGACGAAGAATCAGCAACTCAACTCTACGCTAGGATCCAAGAGCAAATGAACGGGCTGTTAGTGATATGAGAGAAGTGTCCTAAGGCAATCGCCTTATGATTGTAAACATTTATTTCAATAAATGATAATTCACTATTTGAGTATACATGTTTGTGTATTTGATTGGGATCTTAAACTCATCTACTGAATGTCCGTCATACAGTTCACAGCATAAGAGAATTTGTGATGGGATCACAACTAGTGATTATCTCTAAATGTGCAAATGTGAAGTGTTGGAAATATCCCTAGTCGATGAATTGATAAATACGGACATTATCAGTTTTGTTGAGACTAGCATGAGTTATTCTCTATTCAGCTGATTCTCACTGGCTGGTGACATTGGGATGTCTGGAGATAAACATGGATGCTAGTTAAGGGAACTAGTTCATTGGAGTGACTAGCTGTAAGACTTCATATGGGAATCTACATGTAGATATGTCAATGAAGATCTTACTGCGGCTTAAGTGCGATGTTCCTTTGACTTGCGGTGTTCAAGTCATCTTGGTCATAGAGACTTATACTTTGACATCTTAAGCAAGCATCTCCAAGGAGGTGTGGACCCAGGATGATCGGGTATAAGCCGAAGTGCCCGAAGATGTTTGAACAGCCTACAAAGGATTCACCACTCCTTGCGAGGAGATGTATACCCAGGCCTATCGTCGGATTGTTACTCAAAGCCTCTGGCCAGAGCATATCATGTTTAGAGTGAGAGTCTCTAAAATACATGAGAGTAATTAGAAATCCAAAGGACGAGTAAGACATTACTTGGGCTATGTGTGACGTAGTCAGCCTAGTGGGGACTGACACCATTGACCGTGTCCTGAACCAAGTGGGTATAAGGTGGTGAAGGGAATGGGGCACGATTCATTAGAGCTGCTGAAGGGTTTCAGAATAATTTCTTCTGAGGTCAAACCGTTGATCTTTCGATTAATTGGGGATCATGATGTACTACCAGGTGCCACTCATGATCGTTCTATAATTAGTTAATTATAGACGGCCAACATAAATCGAAAGCCTATTTAGTCACACGCACTACGAGTAATCTGAGGGATTTAAAACGAGTTGAAAATTGGATTTTTCGATCAAGAGAAATAAGTCGAATCTGAGTTAGTCAGAGGCGCAATGGAAGCTAAAAATGGCTAAGTCTTTTGAAGGCTTTTTGGGCGAATTAAATGAGTTTAATTCGCGGCGGTTCGGGTTGGTTTGGCTGGCCAAAGAGGGTGCCAAAACCCCCTTTGGTGGCCGGCCACAATAAGAGGAGAAAACCAATTAATTTTGGTTTAATTAATAAGATAAATCCAGCGTGATTTATTTTATAAATTATGGATAAATACATTTGTATAAAGAAATTTATATAAATAAATTTATAGAAATTTATTCTTTTATGGAAGATTAAAATAATCCATGAATTGGTTTATTTTAATTTTATAAAATCAATTGTGAATTGATTTTTCCATAATAAGAAAGTTTATAAATTTCTTATAAAATTTATTCTATAATTTAAAGAGAAGAAGAATTTGTTTTATTATAAATTAGTTATAATAAAACTTGGTTTAAACGGAATAATTCATAAGAATTTATAGGATAAATTTCTTATGATAATTAATTAGTTTTATTATAAAGTTAGTTATAATAAAATTCATAAGAGAATTTATAGGATAAATTTCTTATGATAACTAATTTATTTTATTATAAATTAGTTATAATAAAACTAGGCTTAAACGGAATAAGCAATAAGAAAATTTATAAGATAAATTTCTTATAACTAATTCCGTTAATTCCGTTAATTCGGTTTAGAGGGAGACTTAGCAAAGGATTTGCTACTATATAAAGGAACCAAAGGCTAGCCCTTATTCCTAATTAAGAGATTAATTAATCTCTCCCTCTCTCTCTTAATCTCTTCTCCTCTCCCTCTCCCTCTCTTGCCTAGGGCCGGCGCCCACCCTAGAGGATTAGGGCCGGCGCACAAAGGACTTCTTGGAGGAGGCCGTGAGCTTCAAGAAGAAGAAGGAGAACCCGAACACGAAGAAGAAGAAGCGCATAGCGACTCCTCTCTTCTCGGAATTCGATTCCGTTTTCTTCTTGGTTAGTTTCCTATCTTTCCTCTCTTGATCTTTCGAGTTGTGCCTATAGAGAATCTAGTAGTTCTCGTCGGCACAAAACTCGTGACTTTGCGAAGTCATCCCGAAGAGAACTCGGCGTGGACGCGAATAGAGGCGAAGCTTCCAAGGGACGCTACGGTTGGATCTCGTCCCTTTCTTCGAGTTACGCGAGGTACTTGGTAAATTAGTTTACTATTCCGCAAAGTTTTATTTTATGATTATGTCAACACACCATAAGATTGCATGCTAGATACGAAGTTAAAATAATTTAGGAAATTATTTTATGCAAATTCTTCCGCTGCACGTAAAAATTTAAAATTTTACGAACTCGTATCCTTGTCGACATGCACCCGGTCCCAACACGGGCTACACACTATAGGTCACAAGGTCGAAAATCGTGACCTAATCAGGTATACTTTAAACTCATTCCCGAGAAACTCACTGTGGGCATCTATGGTAGATGCTTACAAGGTTTCCAGGAATCTATCTGAAATAAAATTAGATGGACTATTTTCTGAGTTAGAATTACATGAACAGACTAATACTGTTGGTGCAGAATGCACCTAAGTCAAACCTGTATTTTGATAATGGCAACATAGGTCAAAAGTTAAGTCTTTCTTGTTTTCTAACAAGTTAATCTAGTGTGCAGTGAAAGCCCTAGCAAAGGACCGCTAGGCACTGGCGAAGGAATGCCAGAGTTAAAAGCCCTAGCGAAGGACTGCTAGGCGCCAGGCGAAGGACAGTCTGGGACTGAAGACCTAGCGAAGGAATGCTAGGCACCGAGCGAAGGGCAGCTCGGCATCCAAGACCTGACAAAGGATCGTTAGGCAAAAGTCCAACCAAAGGAACGGTTGGCATTAGGTAATTTCTCCCGAGAGGAGTAGGTGAGGACGCGTTCCCCGTCGAGGGAACAGTAGGCGTCGGTTCGACCTAGGCCTCCATTTGGGAGACCAAAGTCAGAACCAAGACAGCTAAGGCTGTATAAAATAATAATTAATTGTTTTATTGTGTTTTGGACTAACCCTGGATGCAGGACCGAAGGAACGTGTGTCTGCAACTCAGAGAGCCTCAATGGAGTGAGGCAGCAGCTGAGTAAGGCGCCCTGAGTGTCCAGGGCGCCCTCAAGGTGAACCAGAACCAAGCAAAGCAAAAAGGGCTTCAGCTGCTTACTGAGCAAGGCACCCTCAGCAGCGAAGGCGCCTTAGTCAGCGAAGGCGCCCTCAACAGCCAAGGCGCCTCCAGCCCAAGACCGCGAAGCTCCAGCTTTATCCACAGCCGAGATTTCTGCGCGGAAGAAGTCAGCCAAGGCGCCCTCTACAACCAAGGCGCCTCCATGGTCAAACTTAATCCCTGTTCGAGCGGGATAGAAGTTGACCGAGCGATCTGCGGATCGCTTGACACGTGGCAGGGCGCCCCCGACGTCTAGGGCGCCCCTGGGTGCTATAAATAGCACCCAACGCCCAAGCCTTCACAATCAACTTCGTTCCAAAGCTTCCACGCTCTTCTGTGCTCACGCCTTGTTCCAGAAACTGCCCAACTCGAGCGACGACATCCTGCTGCTCCGGAAAGTCAACCTACAATCGGACGTCGGTAACAGAAGAATTTTTTATTAAAAGTTTATAGTGCAATACTTGTAAATCTCTCTCTGTAAACTGATTTTGCGTTCATATATAATTGCCCAAAGTAAACGATCAACGATCGTGGGCCTTGGAGTAGGAGTCGACCTTGGCTCCGAACCAAGTAAAAAATACTGTGTTCGCGTGTTTTAATTTCTTTCTGCTGTGCAAATTGCTCTCTTCATAAATTCGAAAAGTTTTGTCGATATTCACCCCCCCTCTATCGACTCTATCGATCCAACAAGTGGTATCAGAGCGGGGTTATTCAAACTTGGTGCAACAACCAGTTTGAAAATTTCTTTTCGGATTTTCAAATTTTTTTTAAAAAAAATATTTTTTTTGTTCGTTTTTTTCTTTAATCGAGGTTGGTGCAACACCCCTCGATATTTTATTTCCTAATCCAGCACTACTAATCCAAGACCTAGTATTGGAAAATTTGTTTTTCTGTTAGTTTTTTTTGTTATAGATCCAATGGCCATGCAAGAGGGATTCAGCACCGCCAGACCTCCGCTTTTCAGTGGAGAAGACTTTTCTTACTGGAAAAGTCGTATGGAGGTCCACCTGAAAACTCAGGTGGATATGTGGATCATCATCCAGTTCGGTCTGGAGATCCCCCGAAACGCTGAAGGACAACCACAAAGCTACTCCGAATGGGACAACTCCCTTAAACGCAAGATAGAAGCCGACGCAAAAGTGACACAAACCCTACAATGCGGGCTGACAAAGGAAGAGCTGAACCGCGTGGGCCCCTTCAATAGTGCAAAGGAGCTATGGACAAAACTGATCGAGCTGCACGAAGGGACTTCAGATACTCGGATCAGCAAGAGGGATCTGCTACTAAACAAACTCTACACCATCAAGATGGTCGACAACGAAACAGCAGCCCAGCTCCACGCACGAATCCAAGAGGTCATGAACGGTCTTCACACAATAGGTCACAAGGTTGAAAACCGTGACCTAATAAGGTATGCTCTAAACGCCTTCCCCAGAAACACCTTGTGGGCATCTATGGTAGATGCATACAATGTAACGCCCCAAAATTCCCATTTTTAGTTCTTAAAGTCCTTAGAATTATTTAAAAATAGTTTAGAAATATTCTAGATATTTTTAGAAATTTTTAGAATATTTTTACGGAATTTTCCGAGTCCGTTTAGTATTTTTAGAAAAGGAAAAATGTTTAAGGGCAAGCAGGGGGTTCGAACCCACGACCAGCATGTGACCAGGCGCGCGCGTGACCAGCTGGGCTGGTTGGTTTTGTTGAAATAAACTGGGCGAAACAATAGATAAGGTATAGTTAGGTCAATCCGCCCCATAAATATAAATAGATAAGTTAAGAGAGGAAATTGGATTTTTTTGGTTTTCTCTCTTCCTCACCCTAGCCGCGCGACCCTTCCCCTCTCCTCTCTTGGGCGAAACAACACCAAGGCCAAGAGGGCCGGCCAAGGCTCTCCTTCGAGAGATATTCCTATATTCGGGATCCCCGCGACGAGAGGAACGCGTAGGCGCGAAGAATTCTCCGAGATCTTAAGTTTCTCCCGAACCTCCGACGCCGTTCTTGGTTGTAAGTCCAAGATATCAAGGTAAGTACTGCTCACCTGCAGTAAGAGGCGGTTTTTCCGCGAGAATTTCCTTTAAAAGTTTTAAAAGAGATAGTTTCTTTAGTTTATGATTTTTGGCATGTGATATTAGTTCATTATATGTTTGTATAAGTTGATTAAGCACCCTATATGAGATTAGGGCTAAGAAAAGTTATGAGAAAAGAAAAGAGAAGATAAAGATAAGAAAAGAAAAGGCCAAGGCCTTAAGAAATCCCCAAAAGTCAAGACTTAGGGATTTTAGCACGCAAGGTGCTCGAGAAAATGCCAAGGCATTTACAGATAAGAAAGAAAAGAAAGAAAAGCTATTTTATTTTCTAAGGCCAGTACCCGGCGTCCAAGGGCGTCGTTAAAGAAATCCAGGTGTCCAATTCCAAGGTCTTGGCCCTGGTAGACCAAGGTCTGCTCTATTAGGATTGGTGGCTTGCTACCCCAACCTTTTAGGGAACGAGCATATGAGATGGTACTTACGTCTTCAGTGGATCCAAGTGATTATTATTTTCAAGTATATGCTTTAGCAAAGTTTCTAAAGTTTAAAGAGTTTTCAAAAAGTTAAAGAATAGCTAAAGTTTCAAGTTGAGCCAAGAAATGCAAGTTGAGATTTATTAATGCTTGAGTATGCATGTTTTGAGTTATACATGTTTAGTTTAGTTTTCTTTCAAGCATATAAGTATCTCATGTGATTTCATATTGTTCAAGAAGCATGTTTGCACATTCGAGATTTTGTGAGCTAGATAGTACTTACTAAGCTTTTTGCTTACTAGTTGCATTTCCTCTTACTGCAGATAAAGGTAAAGGCAAGCAATTCTGAAGGAAGGCGACGAGGCGGTGCTGAGTAAAGTGTGTGTGGTGGCTGATTTTGGAGAGATCCTTGAGACGAGACAATTTAGTTATTTGAATTACAATGTTTTAGTTTATTCAAATTTCAAGTTCTTGCTTTATGGAGTTTAGCGAACATTTAAGCTTTGGATAGTCTCACATGCTCAATTTCTTAAAGTAAAGATTCCATGTCATTTTATTTAGCATACATATCCTTATGATTGCATTGGATGAGTAGAAGTGTGAGTAGTTTGAAATATTGGTACTTTATTAGAGAAATAGATGCATGTGCCAAGATAGTATTAATTTCTCTTTGAATCAAGTTTTTATTGCTTAAATATGTTTAGAAAAGTTGCATTCACATTTCATAATGCCTTAGTGATGTTATAGAATTTTGTGTGATAAGTTTCAATGGTTAGAAGTTAAGTTTGGTACAAACTTTAGCCTAAAGTTTATAGAGACTTTCATGACTTGCTAAATCCCGCAAAAGTCCTAATTTCAAGTTTATGGATTCGTTTTGATTGGCTAAATTGTTTAGAAAACTAGTATAGAGTATAGAAATGGTGTCATGATTTTGTATGGCTCGAAAGTATAGGTTTGGTGGAGTTTTGAAACAAGTTTCGAAACCTAAATTTCAGATTTCAGGCTTATCAGTCGACTGATACAGTATCAGTCGACTGATACCCGTAAGCTGAGTTGGGCGAGGCAAGTTTCAATAAGTATTTTCTTACGAGTTTTTGAGAAAGAAAGTGTGATATGGTATCATGCATGACTAATTAAGTTAGAATATCATTCTTAGATAGATTAAAAAGAAAAAAAAGATTTCCGCATTTTTAGTCGTGCATTAGAGTCGAGAAGTAGAGACAAGTAACGATCCGTCTGAGGCAGAGAAGGCGGGTCGCTACATACAAGGTCTCTAGGGATCTTTCTAAAATAAAATTAGACGAATTATTTTCTGAACTAGAACTGCACGAACAAACTAACACCAATATGGTTGAGAAAGGTGTTGCTTTTCTTGCAGGCAAGACTGGAAGGACAACGAAGAAGAAGCCTGAACCTGAAACCGAATCTAACTCAGACTCAGATTCAGAAGAAGAAGAAAGAGATCAAACTAAGCTGGTCCGGCTCGCTCGAAGCTACTACAAGGAGCTGAAGAACCGAACCAGCAAACGAAAAACCGGCCGAAGAAAGGACGAGCCAACTGAACCAGCAAACAAGCCCAATTTAACCTGCTACGAGTGCAAGAAAAAGGGCCACTACAAGTCAGAGTGCCCTAACCTAAAGGAGACTAAAAAGCCGAGAAGAAAGAAGGCACTGCAAGCAACCTGGGACGAGTCTTCCTCAGAAGAAGAAGAAGAGGCACCCCAGTCCAACCTCCTAGCTCTGACCGCCTCAGATAAAGTCGAGACAGAGTCAGAATCAGAACAAGAGGACGGCGAGCTGACCTTCACAGAAGACGGAAAAATTAAGGTAACATGATTTAATAGATCGTAATTAAGTGAACTAATTTCTTTTCTTTCTCGAGATTTGGCAAAAGCCAAACTCCGGGTCGAAACCCTCCGACAGGAAGTAAAACTCCTGAAAGAGGAAGCTGACTCTAAACCCTTAACCGAGAAGGTTCAGGAAGGAACTCCTACTCAAGTTGAAAAACTTGAAAAGGAGAACTCCTCCCTGAAAACTCAGGTTAAGGATCTTAGATCAGCTTTAGAACGATTTACATCTGGTTCCAAGGGTCTTGACATGATCCTTGGAAAACAGAAATCAGTTCTAAATCGATCCGGACTTGGCTACCGAACCAAATCCCGACAAAGATCATATTTGACTGTACTGAATCAGTCCAGAGGAAAAATTCAGGCATGGGTACCTAAACTGTGCCTGAACCAACCTACTGGATCAAATCAGTATTAGATCCCCAAGAACAAGATTCACATCTTGCCTAACCATCACCGTGGCTTTAGTCCAGGGGGAGCCAAACTGAAAACTATTTTCATTATTAGATAAACTTGTTATTCTTGATTTAAATTGCTTGCTTGATTGGTTATTTAATTTCTGCAATATACCATGCTTAGACTTAGGCTAGCTTAAGGACCAAACAAACTTAACTGAAATTTGAAAACATAGTATTGGGTGGAGGTGAGATGATAGTACGTTGGGGAAACCAATTCTAATAAGATCAAGTTTACTTGGTCTCTTTAGACTGGTGAAACCAGCCGAAGCTACCGATCCAAAATCCAAACTAGTTAGACCAGAAATTTTTCAAAAATTAATTTTGAAAATGAAATTTCATTAAAAGGCTTTGTCAAGGAAAGGGTGGATGATCCCATAAGGCTTCGGCCAAAGAAGGCCTAGTGCCTCGCCAAGACCTGGAAGCCAATTTTTGAAATTCAAATTCAAATTAATTTTTGTCAAATTCGAATCTAACACAAAAAATTCAGTTATTTATAGATTTGAACATCTTTTCAAAATTTCAAAATTAATTAATTAAGTTTTCAAAATTTAATTATCCTTCAAAATTAATCAAAATTTTCAAAATAATTTTAACTATCAAAACCTGTCTCACAAAACCTGTAAGGTTAACGTGATTGAAAACCCTAGATTTGGGTGAGACAGACTAGGCAGTGAAACTCAATTTAAGCTATTCCTGATTCTAATTGGATCCAAATCAAGAAAATTCTTTATGCGTAGGAACATAAAGATTTGGACCAATGGATGTTGGATAGCGGTTGCTCCAGACACATGACTGGAGACAAATTGAAGTTCACCAAGCTCAAACTCAAAAACCTAGGCTCAGTGGCATTTGGCAATAATGCTACACTCAAGGTAATTGGGTCAGGTAATATTGAGCTTAAATCTGATTTCATTATTAAGAAAGTTCTATTGGTTGAAAACTTTAATTTTAACTTGCTTAGCATAAGTCAGTTATGTGATTCTGGTTACATAGTTACCTTCAACAATTCCAACTGCCTGATTAGAAATGAACAAGACTCAGAAATCATACTTAAGGGCACTAGGAAAAATAATGTATACACTATAAATCTTCCCCTTATACCCAAATGTATGTTAACACAATTAGAACAAACAAACCTCTGGCATAGGAGATTAGGTCATACCAATGTGAGAACTATCTCAAAAATTACCCAACTTGGCTTAATCAAAGGAATCCCCAAAATCAAAAATAATGAAAACCTAATATGTGAATCATGTAATCAAGGTAAACAAACCAAATCCAATCACAAACTAATCCAGTCTGATTTAACTCAAACCACACTTGAGCTCCTGCACCTTGACCTATTTGATTCACATGGAGCTAAGTCACTAAGCGGGAACCGATACTGCTTAGTAATAGTTGATGATTACTCTAGGTTTACCTGGGTTAGATTCCTAAAAACCAAAGATGAAACCCTAAACCTATTTATTGAATTCTGTAAACTAATTGAAAATCAAAACGACACTAAAATTAAAAGACTTAGGAGTGATCACGGGGGAGAATTTGAAAATCAACGGTTTGAGGAATTCTGTAAGGTAAATGGGTATTTACATGAATTTTCATGTCCTAGAACCCCCCAACAAAATGGGATAGTTGAGCGAAGGAATAGAACATTACAAGAAGCCGCTAGGGCTATGCTCAATGAATTTAAACTAGCAAACCAATTTTGGGCAGAAGCAACTAGTACAGCCTGTTATATCTAAAATAGGGTTTTGATTAACAAACGACACAACAAAACCCCCTATGAACTATACTACCATAGACTCCCAAACCTACATTACCTAAGAGTCTTTGGGTGCAAAGTCCATATCCTAAACACCAAAGACTATTTAGGAAAATTTCAATCCAAGTCAAACCCAGGTATTTTCCTAGGATATTCAACCACAAGTAGAGCCTATAGAGCTTACAACAAACAAACTAAGAAAATTGAAGAAACAACAAACTTAATTTTCGATGAAGAAATCAATTCAACATCTAATAATCCAGACCCAATTTCATCAAACTCTGACCAAGAAAATCATGAACAAATTATTGAACCATTAATTGAATCCTTAAACGAACTAACCATTGAACCAATTAATGAGTCAACTGAATCAAGTATCCAACCAACAAATGAACCAGCCCAAAGAGTCGAGTCAAATAGTGAACCAAACCGACCAGCCGGACCTGAGGCTGAACCAAGCTCTAGAAGAACCAAGAAACCCAGACTCAGTCACCCAACTGATCAAATTGTGGGTGATCCAACTCTAGGAGTCAGGACTAGATCCTCCTATAGAAACCTTAGTCAAATAGCTATGATATCGAAAATTGAACCCAAAACTATAGATGAAGCCCTACCTGACCCTGACTGGATCATAGCTATGCAAGAAGAATTAGCCCAATTTGAAAGGAACCAAGTCTGGGAACTAGTGCCTAAACCTGAAGGCAAATCCATCATAGACACTAAGTGGGTCTTTAGGAATAAACTAAATGATCAAGGAGAAATAGTCAGAAATAAAGCCCGCTTAGTAGCAAAGGGGTTCAGTCAAGTAGAGGGATTAGACTATGATGAAACATATGCCCCAGTAGCTAGACTTGAGTCCATTAGAATGTTGTTAGCCTTTGCATCCCATAAAGGATTTAAATTATATCAAATGGATGTAAAGTCAGCCTTTTTAAATGGATTCATTAAAGAAGAAGTTTATGTAGGACAACCCCCAGGGTTTGAGGACTTAGACAAACCTAACCACGTTTACAAACTAACCAAAGCATTATATGGGCTAAAACAAGCACCTAGGGCCTGGTATGAACGATTATCAACCTATTTAACTTCTAAAGAATTTAAACAAGGCCAAATTGACTCAACATTATTTATTAAAACCCTAGGAAAAGATATATTTATTGCCCAAATTTACGTAGATGACATAATCTTTGGATCCACCAACACCAACTTTCTAAAAGAATTTGTCAAGATAATGGAAGATGAATTTGAAATGAGCTTAGTTGGTGAGCTTACATTTTTCCTAGGACTACAAATCAAACAAACTAGGGATGGTAACTATGTTCATCAATTCAAATATGCTAAAGAGTTAATAAAGAAATTTAAAATGGATAACTCTAAAAGCATAAGTACCCCCATGGCCACTAATATATAAATAGATAGTGACCCTGATGGTAAACCAGTAGACCTTAAACTCTATAGGAGTATGATAGGTAGCCTACTGTACCTTATAGCCAGTAGACCTGATATTCTCTTTACTGTAGGGATGTGTGCTAGATACCAAACCTGTACTAAGGAAACGCACTTAGCAGCCCTAAAAAGAATACTGAGATATGTAAAGGGCACCCTAAATGTAGGGATTTGGTATCCTAGGACCTCAACTTTTGCTTTAACCGGATACTCAGATTCTGACTATGCTGGCTGTAAGTTAGATAGAAAGAGCACAAGTGGAAGCTGCCAACTGTTAGGTCAGAGTCTAGTTAGTTGGTGCAGCAGAAAACAACACTGTGTAGCTCTATCCACAACTGAAGCTGAGTATGTGGCATTAGGAGAATGTGTGGCTCAACTTTTATGGATGATGCACACACTTAAGGACTTTCAGCTCAACTACACCCAAACTCAAGTATTTATTGACAATATAAGTTCAATTAATTTAACTAAGAACCCAATCCAACACTCCAGAACCAAACATATAGAAGTCAAACATCATTTTGTAAGAGACCATGTAACCAGGGGTGAAATAGTACTCAAGTATATTGACTCTAAATCCAACCTAGCTGATATATTCACAAAGCCCTTACCTGAGTCTGAGTTCAGCTCACTAAGAAGGCAGTTAGGATTGTGCTTTGTAGAATAGAGTATCTCAATTTTTTTTATTTCAAAAATCAGTTTTCTAAAAATAGATTTTGAAAAACTGCTTTACTCAATTTCAAAATCAGTTTTCATTTTCGACTTTGTTTTATTTTTATTTAAAAACTACTCCCCTTCAAAACTAGGGATTTTTCGAAAATGGACTTAGCCTAGGCCCTAACTCTAGAACTGCATGCACCTATAGACTTAGAAGCCAGCATCTCACAAGCACCTTAGGGTACTGTTGATTGATAACCTAGAAAGGGTTGAGATGCTTAGGTCTTTGCCTTAATTCAAGATGCTTTAAGTCAGTGCGTCTGCAGTAATTGGGGCACTAAATATAACTTAAACAGCAATCAAGTTAAGTGTTAAGCTTAGAAAATCTAACTTGAACAGAAACACTTAACTTGACTAACCCTAGCAAAAACTACTGTATATAACAGTTAGTAAGTAGCTAATTGGGTTAGACAGGTCCCTACAGAGAAAATTGATTGATTTAGTGTAAATCTAACTGGTTCAGTACAGCAAATTATTATTTATTTTCTTTATTCATGCTACATTTATCTGTTTTGATATATGGCAAAGGGGGAGAGATAGAGATAGGAAAAGAAAATTATTTTTCCTTTATTCAAAAAGGTTCAAAAATATACTTATCCTTTATGCAAAAGCTTAAACTTTTTGAAGAAGTACTTAAGTTCTTAAAGTTTTCTAGCTTCAAAATTTTTTTCAAGCTTTCAAAATTTTTTCCAAGCAATTTTGCTAAATACTCTAACTCCAAAATTCTTTACTCAAGCTTTCAAAATATTGCTAAGTACTCTAGCTTCAAAATTTTTCAACTTTCAAAATTTTGCAAAATACTCTAGCCTTTCAAAAGGATCTAACTTAAGCTTGTCAAAATTTTTTTTTTTACTCTAAAGCTTAAGTTTTTCAAAATTGTTAAGTACTAAAGTGTTTCAAAACCTACTAAGTACTTAAGCTTGTTATATCCTACCGAGTACTTAAGCTAACATTTTGAGTACTTTAAAACTTAAGACTTTAAAATTTCTTAAGTACTCTAATTATTCTCTACTATGTATTTTTAAGTTACTTCTAAGTACCTAAAACTTAAGTTTTCAAAGTACAAGTAAAGTTTTTAAAACCCCACGAATTTTTTTGAAAAATCTAGGGGGAGATTCCTTCGAGGGGGAGGGAACAAAAGTTAAAACTTTTTTCATGTCTTGTTTAAACTTAACTTTTTGAACTAGGGTTGCCATAAATCAAAAAGGGGGAGATTGTTGGTGCAGAATGCACCTAAGTCAAACCTGTGTTTTGATAATGGCAACATAGGTCAAAAGTTAAGTCTTTCTTATTTTCTAACAAGTTAATCTAGTGTGCAGTGAATGCCCTAGCAAAGGACCGCTAGGCACTGGCGAAGGAATGCCAGAGTTAAAAGCCCTAGCGAAGGACTGCTAGGCGCCAGGTGAAGGACAGTCTGGGACTGAAGACCTAGCGAAGGAATGCTAGGCACCGAGCGAAGGGCAGCTCGGCATCCAAGACCTGACAAAGGATCGTCAGGCAAAAGTCCAACCAAAGGAACGGTTGGCATTAGGTAATTTCTCCCGAGAGGAGTAGGTGAGGACGCGTTCCCCGTCAAGGGAACAGTAGGCGTCGGTTCGACCTAGGACTCCATTTGGGAGACCAAAGTCAGAACCAAGACAGCTAAGGCTGTATAAAATAATAATTAATTGTTTTATTGTGTTTTGGACTAACCCTGGATGCAGGACCGAAGGAACGTGTGTCTGCAACTCAGAGAGCCTCAAAGAAGTGAGGCAGCAGCTGAGTAAGGCGCCCTGAGTGTCCAGGGCGCCCTCAAGGTGAACCAGAACCAAGCAAAGCAAAAAGGGCTTCAGCTGCTTACTGAGCAAGGCGCCCTCAGCAGCGAAGGCGCCTTCGTCAGCGAAGGCGCCCTCAGCAGCTAAGGCGCCTCCAGCCCAAGACCGCGAAGCTCCAGCTTTATCCACAGCCGAGATTTCTGCGCGGAAGAAGTCAGCCAAGGCGCCCTCTACGACCAAGGCGCCTCCATGGTCAAACTTAATCCCTGTTCGAGCGGGATAGAAGTTGACCGAGCGATCTGCGGATCGCTTGACACGTGGCAGGGCGCCTCCGACGTCCAGGGCGCCCCTGGGTGCTATAAATAGCACCCAACGCCCAAGCCTTCACAATCAACTTCGTTCCAAAGCTTCCATGCTCTTCTGTGCTCACGCCTTGTTACAGAAACTGCCCAACTCGAGCGACGACGTCCTGCTGCTCCGGAAAGTCAACCTACAATCGGGCGTCGGTAACAGAAGAATTTTTTATTAAAAGTTTATAGTGCAATACTTGTAAATCTCTCTCTGTAAACTGATTTTGCGTTCATATAGAATTGCCCAAAGTAAACGATCAACGATCGTGGGCCTTGGAGTAGGAGTCGACCTAGGCTCCGAACCAAGTAAAAAATACTATGTTCACGTGTTTTAATTTCTTTCCGCTGTGCAAATTGCTCTCTTCATAAATTCGAAAAGTTTTGTCGATATTCACCCCCCCTCTATCGACTCTATCGATCCAACAAATACTACATTAGTCGAGAAAGGTATAACGTTTGTTGCAGGTAAAACTCAAGGAAGAACTCAGAAAAAGAAGCTTCAAAAAGTACCCGAGTCCGACTCAAACTCGGAATCAGACGACAGTGAAGGGGATCATCCAAAGCTGGTCCGGCTAGCTCGCGACTACTACAAGGAGATTAAAAACCAAGCGAACAAGAAGAAGTCAAGTTGGAAGAAGGAAGATCCATTTGAGCCTTCGATGAGCCAAAAGAGCAAGGGCAACATCACCTTCTATGAGTGTAACAAGAAGGGAAACTTCAGATCAGAGTGCCCCAATGTAAAGGAAAACAAGAAGGCCCGAAGGAAGAAGGCGCTTCAAGCCATATGGGACGAGTCTTCCTTGGAAGAAGAAGAAGAAGAAGAAGCTACGCATGCGAACCTACTCGCCTTGACCGCCTCAGAAGACGTCGACTTCGGAACGAAATCGGAACCAGACGAGGACATCAACACCGGAAAACTCACAATCTCAGAGGACGGACAAATCACGGTAAGAGGATATCTAGAATTTGAGTTGTATGATTTAATTTCTTACTTGTCACGAAAATTGGTGAAAGCCAACATCCGGGTTGAAACCCTCCAACAGGAAGTAAAACTCTTGAAAGAGGAAGTCAACTCGAGTTCCTTGGTCGAGCCAATTCAAGAAGGAAACTCAACTCAAGTTCAAAAACTTGAGGAAGAGAATTCCTCCTTGAAAACTCAAGTGAAGGAGCTCAGAGTTGCCTTAGAATGATTCACTTCGGGTTCCAAGGGTCTTGACATGATTCTTGGAAAACAGAAGTCCGTTCTCAACCGATCTGGATTAGGATATCGAACCAAATTGAGACAACACTCATATTATTCCGTGTTGAACCAACCTAGAACCTGAGTCCAAGCATGGGTCTCGAAGCTATGATTGAATAAACAAGGTAGACCAAACCAGTATTGGATTCCCAAGGACAAGATTCTCATCTTGCCTAACCCTTATCGAGGCTTTAGTCCAGGGGGAGCCAATATATAGATCATCTTTATAATTAGATAATTTTTGTTAATTGCCTGCTTGCTTGTTTATTTATTTTCTGCAATTTCTTTATTATACTTAGACTTAGGAATAGTTTAAGGACAAAAGATTTATTTAAAATTTGAACAACATAGTATTAGGTGGAGGTGAGATGATAGTACGTTAGGGAAGCCTTTCTAATAAGGCCAAGTAATGTAAGACGTACCCTACTTGGTCTGTTTAGTCGGGTGGAAATAGCCGAAGCTACTGATCTAAAACCTAAACTAGTTAGACCAAAATTTTTCAAGAAGTAATTTGAAAATGAACTTTCGGTAAAAGGCTTTGTCAAGGAAAGAGTTGTTGCTCCAATAAGGCTACGACCAAAGAAGGTCTCTGTGCCTCGCCAAGACCTAGAAGCCAATTATTGAAACTCAAATTTAATTTACTACTTGATAAATTTGAATCTAACACAAATTTTAAATTAAATCCTAAATTCAACATTTTTTCAAAATCAATAATCTTAACTCTACTATTTTTTCAAAATTAATTCAACATTTTAAAAATTAATTGTTTTCAAAATTTAAACATTTCTTTTGAAAATCTGTCTCATAAAACCCATAAGGTCAACATGTTTGATAACAGTAGATGTTGTTGGATTAGAGTAAATCGATAGAGGGGGGTGAATATCGATCGTAAAATTTTCGGATGATTAAGAGAAATTACGCAGCAGAAAACACAAAAATAATCGCTAACAATCTTTCTTTTTATTTGGTTCGGAGTCGCAGTCGGCTCCTACTCCAAGGGCCATGGTCCTTGACCATTTACGATGGGTAATTCTATATTCGTAAAAATGTTTACAAGTTGGAGTACAAAATATAGAATTGAAAATGAAATTACAACACTTTACGAAAATAAGCTTTTACCAACGATCAGAGTGGTTAGAAGTTCAGAGCAACGGGTCGTCGTCGGCGCTTGAATCGCGAGTGCGGAGCATGCCAGAGCGTAGCGCTTGGACGAAAGTGTTGAGAGCGAAATGTTTGAGTTGTTTTTGAAGCCTTGGGGTGAACCCCTATTTATACTGGTCGCTGGGGCGCCTGTGTTGAAGGGGGCGCCTGACACGTGGCCTCTTCAGCGAGAACTCCAATCCGCAGACTCGGCCAGCGCTTATCCCTTCAACCGGGGCGCTGAGCTAACTGGGGCGCCTATGTTAACACAGGCGCCTAGCTTGACTTGGTTCAAAGGCTTTCGTGACAGTTTGCTTCGATTGCTTGGTTTGGCCTTGCACTGGGGCGCCTGTATCCACACATGCGCCTAGCCCAGTGAGGCGCCTCCTTCCAATGAGGTGCCTGAGCTGCAGAAACACTGTCCCTTCGTTTCCTGCAACCAGGGTTAGTTCCAAACACAAGAAGCAAATATACATGATATATTAAACATTATTTACAGCCTACGTTATCTTGGTTCTGACTTTGGGTCTCCCAAATGGAACCCTAGGTCAAATCGACGCCTAATATTCCCTCTTACGGGGAGCGTGCCCTCACCTACTCATGTCGGGAGAATTTACCTTTTTGCCAACCAGCTCCTCCGGTTGGACTTTTGCCCAGCTTCACTCACCAGGTCTTCGGTACCCTATCCCCGACCAGGTCTTAGTGCCCAGCTTCACTCACCAGGTCTTCGGTGCCCAATCCTCGACCAGGTCTTAGTGCCCAGCTTCACTCACCAGGTCTTAGTGCCCAGCTTCACTCACCAGGTCTTATTGCCCAACCATACGTCAGGACTTAGTTGCCCAACCCGCGGTCAGGACTTAGTTGCCCAGCCCGCGGCCAGGACTTAGTGCACAATTCAATGAACCAGGACTTAGTGCCTAGTGTACCTAGGACTTTCCTGCACACTTAATAAGCTTGTTAGATCACAACCAAATCTTAACTTCCGAACCCTTTGCCATCATCAAAACATAGGTTTGACTTTGGTACTTCCGGCACCAACAATCTCCCCCTTTTTGATTTATGGCAACATGGTTCAAAAAGTTAAGTTAAGAACATATTATAGCAATCTAACAACAATAATAATCTAACAGTAGAAATTTATCTCCCCTGAATTGCACATTCCCCCCCTGAAATTTTCAATGTCATACGAGTTTTGTAAACTTTCTAAGTGCTAAGTGTTTTTCAAAATTTAGCAAAAAGCTTTAAGTTTCTGACTAAGTATTTTTCGGAAATAGAGCAATTGTACTCAAGAATTTTTCAACACTTAGACAGTTTTTGCCAACCTAATTTTTGTTTCAAAGAACTTTTTGTAAAAGAAAATTTACTTAGGCAAGATAAATTTTAAAACCAGATTTCCCAACCAGATTTCCCTTAAAAAATTTCAATTTTGAGAACTTGGGAAAACTTTTGATTTACAAAAAAAACGGTTTCGTATTTAGAAGAGTTTGCTTTGGAAAACACTTTGTGCATTTAAAACATTTTCACTTAAAAAGCATCTTTATTTTTTCAAACAAAGTTTGTAAGAAAAATTTACTTAGCACCATTTTCAAGGAGGTTTCAGGGGAAATTTTCCTTAAAAATATTTTTCAAAATACGCTTAGAAATTTTTGACATCTTTTCGAAGTATTTTGAAAGCACTTTTTAGAAATAAAAATTTGAAGTACTTAAACACTGAGCACTTGAAACTTTTACTTTACTTTTTGGAAAAAGAAATGAAAAAATTTTGAAAAATTTCCTCTTTTCTTTTATTTCACTCCCCCTTTGCCATATATCAAAAAAAATTGATACCAATTACAGCAAGTAAATTAGAGCTAGTAAGAAATTGAAATTCTGTATTGAACCAACTCTAATGATTAAAAAAACTGGACCAAACTAATTAAATCGATCTTGTTCGGGTCATGTCTAACCCTGTTAGCTACTTATTAACTGTCATAAATAGTAGCTTTCGCTAGGGTTTGTCAATTTAAGTAATCTGATCAAGTTAGATTTTCTAAGCTTGACACTTAACCTGATTGATGTTCAACTTGTATTTATTGCTCCAATTACTGCAGATGCACTGACTTAAAGTATCTTGAATCAAGACATAGACCTAAGCATCTCAACCCAGTCTAGGTTATCATTCAAAAGTACCCTAAGGTGCTTGTGAGATGCTGGCTTCTAGATCTATAGGTGCATGCAGTTCTAGGGTTATGGCCTAAGCTAAGTCCATTTGCGAACAAGCCCTAGTTTAGAAGGGGGTAGTTTTTGAAAGAAAACTAAGTCGGAAAATCATTTTAAATTTCAAAAACTTGATAAACGAAATGATAAATTTGTTAATTTTTGAAAAAAAAGGAAAATTTTTATGAAAACAATATAGATCAGTCTTATTTTACTAAGCACAACCCTAACTTATGATGAAATTAATGACTTAGCAGTTAAACAAATAATCAAGGTATAAAGCAGATAACTCATCAGGTAAGTAACTAGCCAGTAGATACAATAGCTAAATAATAGTCAACTGGTAAATCACAAGGACCAGTAAAGTCAACCACAGGTCAACCCTACTAGGTAGGGCAAGTCAAATAGTACAAGTATAGTCAACTAGCTAGAAAATCACTCAGATCTACAAGGAGGGACCAGGGGGGTGGAATGGATCGGACTGCCATGACCGGAACATGGACATCACTTTGTTGTGTCGAGCCGCATTTGCCTTGCGTTCGGCTCGAAGATTGTCCATGTATTCGGTGTGATAACCCTGGTTCACATTGTGTTCAGCCTGAAGAGCGTCTGTAAACTCAACGTGATGGGCCTCCATTGTTGATGCAATCTGACCCTGATTATTATTTTGGTGTTGACGTCGATTTTAGTTTAAGTTGATGAGATGATTGGAAAAGTCCTGGTCGTGGACTAGGCATACCTAGTGGGACTAGGTTTGATAAAAGCCTGGCTTGGAGGGTCAGGTCCTAGCTTGAGAAGCTAGGTGGATGAAATCCTAACTTGGAGAGTTAGGTGTGAGAAAGTCCTAGCTTGGAGGGCTAGGTGTGGAAAATCCTGACCTGGAGGGTTAGGTGTGGAAAAGTCCTAGCTTGGAGGGCTAGGTGTGGAAAAGTCCTAACCTGGAGGGTTAGATGTGAAAAGTCCTAACTGTTAGTAGGAGCCCTAGAGCCAATTATGTGATGATTGACTAGAGGCATTATGTATCATATTCTATTATTAATAAAGACATGTTTGGTTATTATACTTACTTTGTATTCTGTGCCGAATGACTAAGTATAATAATGTCCTTGTGTAGTAGGTTCCTATCTACATTATATCGATTGGTTGAATCGATAGTGAGATAATATAGAGAACACTACACTAAATTATTCCTAGTCGAGCATTAATATTCAGGGACAATATTAATGCATGGAGACTAGCATGTAGGTCAACTGATGACTTGAGCTCACAAGTCATGGATATGTGATATCAAGTTGACACATGGGTATGCATTGGAGAATGTGTACTGAATGACCCGCCATGAGAAAGTTTCATAGATTGTCATATGAGTGTCATAGACTTTCTCATGTGACTATTGGTATGAATAGTCCTTAGACCTGAAGTCACTATGGTTCCCTACATAAGGAGTTATGTACTTTGGTATCGTCAAACGTCACCCGTAACAGGGTGGACTATAAAGGCGATCACTGGGTATGTAATGAATTATGCGGAGGGATGTGAGTGATGTAGATGGGATCTATCCCTCCTATATGACGGGAGTGATATCTGTGGGCCCCTTGATCGAGTAGGACTACTGAAACACATGGCCATGCTCAAATGAGTCAATATGAGATATTGAGCTCATTTATTTGAGTAAATCTACTCGGGGATCAAGAAACACAAGATTGATTGAGGATGATACGGTCTATGCCTCAATAGTCAATCTAGATATCAAGGATAGAAGGACAAGGTCATACACTATCATAGTCACGGAGGTTTAGTCGGATCTCGACTTTTCTTGTTACTTGGGTAGCAGTGATGCATTGCTAGATGCCGCTCATTGCTTATGTGTCTAAGGTGTTAGGCGCATTGCCAACGTCACGAGAACCTATTGGGTCACACACAAAGGACACAATGCTTCGGGAATTCTATTCGGCTGTATGGAGCTCGAGTTGGGAACTCGGGAGTCCGAGCCCGAGTTGGAGAACTCAGGAGTCCGAGACCGAGTTGGAGAACTCGGGAGTCCGAGCCCGAGTTGGGAACTCGGGAGTCCGAGCCCGAGTTGGAGAACTCGGGAGTCCGAGCCCGAGTTGGAGAACTCGGAAGTCCGAGCCCGAGTTGGGAACTCGGAAGATCTGAGCTCGAGTTGGGAATTCGGGGGCGCAAGTCGGGAGCTCGGCGCTCGACATACTGAGTCGGAGCTCGGCAGACTGAGTCGGAGCTCGGCAGACTGAGTCGGAGCTCGGCAGACTGAGTCGGAACTCGGCAGATTGGATCGGCACTCAGTAGACTGGCTCGGCACTCGGCAGTCGGAGCTCGCCGCTCGGGAGACCGAGTCGGAAGCTCGAGAGGTCCGGTCGGATTTGCATGCAGGAAAGAGAAAGGTCTCTCTTCATTGGATGAAGAGAAGGTGAAGAGTCACATGAAAAGATGTGCTCTTTATTGGCTTTAATGAAGGGAAGGTAAAGAGACAAATGACTCATGGTATTCATGGGATGAATATAAAAGGGGTCAAGTCATTTTCGAAATATTAAGTGTGCTTTCTTCTTCCCTTCCTCTCTTCTTCCTCTCCTCCACTCTTGGCCGAAACTCTACTGTAGAGTTCTTGGTGTTTCCGAGCTACCTCAAGTTGCTAGCACAACTAAGGTAGTTCTCCCGAAGTTGAGAGATTGTGTCCGTGTGGATACGAATAGAGGCACGGACGTTTGAACGTGCAAGAGATCCGGCAGTTCTTGGACGAGCGGGATACGCAAAGGGCAGGCTCCAAAGGTATACACAGTAGATAGATCTATTAGATAGATAACTTTGTATGAGTTTTCTTTCGCTTGGATCGCTCGTGGGTTCTTGTTTCCACTGCGTTTTTATTGTTTTGTGCCGGGAGAACCCAACACTAACTTGGAGGGCAAGGTGTGAAAAGTCCTAACTCGGAGGGTTAGGTGATGAAACCCTGGCTTGGAGGGCCAGGTCCTAGCTTGGAGGGCTAGGTTGGATGAAATCCCGGCTTGGAGGGCCAGGTCTTAGCTTGGAGGGCTAGGTTGAAGTCCCGGTGAGTGAAGCTAGGCATGAAGTCTTGGTCCGAGGGATCAAGCACGAGTCAGAGATAGGCTGGAGGCTTGTTCTCGTGACTTAGAATGATTTTGACCTTGCCTGGATCGGTCTGGTGACCGATCAGGGAAGTTGGCATGGAGTTCCCTCTTGGATCGGTCTGGTGACCGATCCAGCTATGTCTGATCGGTTTGGCGACCAATCAGGGAGCATACAGTGGGTTGGGAACCTTACTGCCCGGCTCCTGATCGGTCCGGTGACCGATCAGGGAGCATACAGTTCACTCACTGCTCGGCTCTTGATCGGTCTGGTGACCGATAAGGGAGCATACAGTGAGTTTGGGTTCACTTATGGCTGGGCTCCTGATCGGTCTGGTGACCGATCAGGGAGCATCCAGTGGGTTTTGAGAACCTTACTGATTGGATCATGATCGGTCTGGTGACCGATCTGGAATACTGTTCAGATCATTCTGGTGAACGATCAAGTGTCGCGGACTCCGTCCTATAACCGATCAGGCTGGAGCCTGATCGGTCGGAGGGGTTCTTGATCGGTCTGGTGACCGATCAGGTTACTGCCTGATCGGTCTGGTCCTTATGGCTGTGAAAGCTGGGAATCCCAGCAAAGCTGTGGATCGGTCCGGTGACCAATTGACGAGCCCTGGATCGGTCCGGTGATCGATCACTTTAATTCAAAATGCGTTGTCAGAACTTTGATCACGCTCTGAACACTACTGTCTCTTATCTGATCATCACTGATATGTTCTGAGATTTTGATCTTATGTTGATTTGCTATTCTAATGAGCTGCTAAGTGTGCAGGTGAATCAGGTTTCAACAAGGAGAGTCAAACAGAGGCTTTTGCTACATCAGATTGGGCAGGTTTCCATCTCAGGTTACAACGGATGCTGGCGCTGCTGGAACTGCTGACTGGGGCTAATCTGAGGGAAGCTCAGGGAGTCCAGGAGAGCTCAGTGGTAGGTGGGCAGTTGCAGGTGTGCAGCTGGGAGCTACAGTGAGGTGGCGTGACCTGGCGCTCAGTAGGAGATGCTTAAGGGCTTGGTCGCAAAGAAGCAGCAACAGACTTGATCACTTCCAGACTTCTTGCGACATCTTTGCTTTTGCTCTTGCGACAACTCTGATCTGTTGATCCATCTCTTGAGCAACCTTGTGATATAAAGGGCCCTCGACCCCAAGCTTCAAAGCAACAATTCATTCAACGCTTCTACGCTCTTCTGCTCCTGCGCTCTGCTCCGGACACCTCCCGACACGAGATTCAAGCGCCGACGACGTCCTCCCGCTCCGAAAATTCCATCTACTTCGGACGTCGGTAAAGGAGAGTTGAATTTCAATTTATTGCACTTATTCTGTAATCAATCTTTATAAATTGCTTTTGCGCCTCATATAGAATTGCCCAAAGTAAACGATCAACGATCGTGGGCCTTGGAGTAGGAGTCGACCTAGGCTCCGAACCAAGTAAAACCACTTGTGTTCGTGTTGTGTTTTTCATCTTCCGCTGTGCAAATTCTCTTTCTTAAAATCCGAACGTTTTCCGATATTCACCCCCCCTCTATCGGTTCTCTCGATCCAACGAGTGGTATCAGAGCCTATGCGTTTTGACAACAAAAAATACTTAGTATAATCCTTGAAAGCATAGCAAAAGCTTAAATTGCACTTTTGAAACCGAAAAAAAAACATTTCGTACTTTGTAACCATTAGTGCCTTGGAAAGTATTAGCACTTTTGAAAAATAGTAGTACTTTTGAAAGATGTTATGCATATTTTGAAAATTATGCATTTTTGAAAAATATAAGTACTTTTGAAACATATTATGCATTTTTGAAAAATATAAGTTCTTTTGAAAAGTTTTAATATTATTTTCAAAAGTATTCTAAAGTCAAGCAAAATTTTGAAAGTGATAGTATATATAAGCAAAATGATTTAAAAGAATAGTATTTTGAAAGACAATTTATTTATGTTTTCAACAGGATTTTAAAATTGCAGTGTATGAAAACATATAATTTTTAAAAAATATTTAATAATTCTTTTAATTTAATCTCCCCCTGAGCTTGACCCAGTCCTAGGAAGCTTGTTGACTACAAGCGATCTTCCTCTGAGTCTTAAGGTTTGATTCAAACTATAAGAATTATCTAATAATTTTGAAAAATGATTGTCAGAAATAATTTCTTTTGACTCAAACTCCCCCTTGATACTTGTCGTCTTTCTTTTTTGTTTCTTTACCATCTTGTAGTGAACATGAGCTAGAACTTCATGAATTGTTATATGGCCGAGATAATTTCTTCATGAACGTTTTCCGATATTCACCCCCCTCTATCGGTTCTCTCGATCCAACAAGTGGTATCAGAGCGGGGTAGTTCAAACTTGGTGCAACCACCAGTTTGAAAGTTTTTTCGGATTTACGAAATTTCTTTTATTTCTTTTCTTTTTGTTAATCAATACCACACGATCTTTTTCGCTTTTTATTTTCAAACAAATAATATCTGTAGGTGTGTTTAAAATTGATAAAATGAATAATTTTTGAAAATTTGTCATAAACTTTTTTTATTATTATTTTAATATTTTCCTCGAAATTCGTACTATCTTAATTCGAGCTAATTTTTTTAAACATTAAAGTCTCACTTTTTCATCATTAATCAGAATTGACAAAATAAATATTTTCAAAAATTTGTCATAAATTATTTTTATTATTTTATTATTATTCTGCCTCGAAATTCGTGCAATATTTATTTTGAGCTGATTTTTCCCTTCTTCCGCACTACTAATCTAAGACCAAGTCTTGGTACATTTTTGTTACTTCTTTTCTGTACGAGGTTAAATCTAAATGGTCAACCAAGAGTGGAACAGTGCCCGTCCACCGCTATTCTCCGGCGAGAACTTCAATTATTGGAGAAGTCAAATGGAGTTCCATCTGAAGGCCCATATGGACATATGGATGATCATTCAAACAGGGTTCTACCTCCCTACAAAAGATGGACTATCAATTACGTGGGACCAACTGGATGATCCAACCCTGAGGAAGATCGAGACGGATGCAAGGGCAACTGCAATCCTACAATGTGACCTAACCAATGAAGAATTGAAGCGGGTCGGATCCTTCAACTGTGCCAAGGAGATGTGGGAAAAGTTAATCAATCTACACGAAGAGAGCTCCGATATTGAAGAATCAGCACCCGACTTCAAAGTTAACTTCGGATCAAAAGATGAGATAGACTCGATACTTGATTGCGAATTCGAGCCAGAGTTAGAAGGCAAAGTGATTGAGACAAAAATGGTAACCAATTTTGAATTTGTTCCAGAATTACAATTAAATAATCAGACTGATACTATAATGGTCGAGGAAGGTATAATTTCAAGTGTAGGGAAAACTCCAAAGAAGAAGCTTCAACCGGTACCCGAGTCCGACTCAGACTCGGATTCAAAAGACAATGAGGGAGATCGACCCAATATGGTCCGATCAGCTCGTGATCATTACAAGAGCACTGGACAAACGATCGAGAAAGGTAAGTTTACAGTATTTGAAAATTCATTATTTACCATGAATAATATGATTGAATCTTATAAATTAGTTAAGGCTAATTTGTTAGAAAATTTAATTCATAATATTGCTGTTTTTGATAATCCAGAATATTATTATAATTATGATGTAACTTAGATCATTTTTTTACTTTAACTGTATGTTTTTTTATTTCTATGTTTTTTTACTTAAAATTAGGATTGATTAGGTTAAGGACAAAACAGTTTAACTGAAAGTTGAACAACATAGTATTGGGTGGAGGTGAGATGATAGTACGTTAGGGAAGCCATCTTGGCGGAACTAGCCGAAGCTACCGATCCAAGACCCGAGCTAGTTAGACCTGAATTTTTCAAAAAGTAATTTTGAAAATGAAATTTCACTAAAAGGCTTTGTCAAGGAAAGGGTTGATGATCCAATAAGGCTACGGCCAAAGAAGGCCTAGTGCCTCGCCAAGACCTGGAAGCCAATTTTTGAAATTCAAATTCAATTTACTCTTTGTCAAATTCGAATCTAACACAAATGTTCAGTTAATCTTAGATTCAAATATTCCTTTTCAAAATAAATTTGAAACTAATTATTTTCAAAATTAATCTAACTTTTCAAAATTAACCATGCTTTCAAAATTAAAATATTTGTCTCACAAAACCCATAAGGTTAACATGCTTAATCACGTAGAACTGGGTGAGACATTTAGGACCTAAAAGTAGAATTCACTATCCTTTTAATTGAAAAGGTTTACAAAAGTTATTCAAACTTATCTCTATTTTATTTTGTCAATTTATTGTACTGTACCCTACTTTTTCATATCTAGCATTTTTTAATATGAAATTTCATGTTAAAAATCTCGATAGACTCGTTTTAAATATAATCTAGGGCTTGTTTTGTTTTAGTCATTGATTGGTCAAAACTTGGTCAAAACAGTCAACCCTAGCCAACATAGTCAAACCTGCACACTGAAACCCCTTAAGGAACTTAGATAAAAGTCAGACTGTGTCGGATATAGGGGGAGTTTCTTTTAATACTTTTCAAAAAATTTAAATTTTTTTTCAAAAACCTTATGCTCTAAATCTTATTATCATCTCGATAAGGTTTTCAAAAATTGATTCAAAAACCTTCTTATACTACTATCTGTTTGAAAAATTATCATTATTTCAAAATATTTTTCGAAAACTGTGTTATCATTTCAAGTTATGTTTTCAAAAATGTATCTCCTTGAAAATTATCATACTCAGAAGGTTATTCAAAATTATTCTTTTGAGTTTAATAAACCCTAAAGACACAGAGGAAGGTCCACTTCATGATCTATAAGGACTCCTAGGATGTGTCAAATTTAGGGGGAGTTTGAGTTAAAAGAAGAATTTCTGAAATGTTTTTTTTGTTTTGAAATTGTTAGATAAATTCCTTTGATCTGAACTGAACCCTAAAGACTTAGAGAAAGAATACTTGTGGTCAACAAGCTTCCAAGGATTGCGTCAAATTTAGGGGGAGGTCAAATTAAAAGAGTTATTAAACATTTCTAAATAATATGTTTTCATACACTATATTTTCAAAATTGTGTCGAAAACATATGTAATTTGTCTTACAAAATATTATTTTAAAATATTTTTGTTGCTTATAAAATTATTTTTGAAATACCTTAGAAAACAATACTTGACATTGGAAAATTTTCTAGAACACTTAGGAAAATATCTTGTAGTTAACAAGGTTTCCTAGGATTGTGTCAGACTGAAAAAGAAACCAAGTAAAGTATCATGATCTCAAAATAACATTAAATTCTTTTAAAATATTATGTTTAAAAGTACTTATATTTTTCAAAGATTGCATGATATCTTTTAAAAAGTACTTCTATTTTTCAAAATGTAATGTGTTCCAAAGTACTAATACCTTTCTAAAGCAATAGTGTTCTAAGTATGTGAATTTTCTAAAGACATGACTACAAATACAAAATCTTTTTCCAAAATTGCACAATATCTTTCAAAGCGGAGTTTTTTTTGTGCAATTTAAGTTGTGTGCTTTCAGAATTATACTAAGTATTTTTATATTTTCAAAACTCATGAGCTCTGATACCACTTGTTAGATCGAGAGAACCGATAGAGGGGGGTGAATATCGGAAAACGTTCGGATTTTAAGAAAGAGAATTTGCACAGCGGAAGATGAAAAACACAACACTAACACAAATGGTTTTACTTAGTTCGGAGCCTAGGTCGACTCCTACTCCAAGGTCCACGATCGTTGATCGTTTACTTTGGGCAATTCTACATGAGGCGCAAAAGCAATTTACAAAGATTGATTACAGAATAAGTGCAGTAAATTGAAATTCAACTCTTCTTTACCGACGTCCGGAGTAGATGGATTTTTCGGAGCGGGAGGACGTCGTCGGCGCTTGAATCTCGTGTCGGGAGGTGTCCAGAGCAGAGCGCGGGAGCAGAAGAGTGTAGAAGCGTTGAATGAATTGTTGCTTTGAAGCTTGGGGTCGAGGGCCCTTTATATAGGGCCTGGGGGCGCCCGGGACGTCGAGGGCGCCCCCCCACATGGCGGTCAATCCGTCAATAGCTCGGTCAGCGTCTGATCCCTTCAGATTCGAGATCCATTTTAACCGGGGCGCCCGGAGCGCTCGGGGTGCCCGCATTGACCGGGTCAAACCTTATCCCTTGGCTTCGCTGGCTTGTGCTTCGATGGCTTGCTATTGGGGGTGCCCGGGACGCTGGGGGCACCCGGGAGCAGCGGGGGCGCCCGGGAGCACGGGGGCGCCTGGGAGAGTAGCTGTCGAAGCTTGCTTTGCTTTCTTGTGTTTTGTGTTTACCTTGGGAGCGCCCGGGACACTCCGGGCGCCCTGGTCAGCTGTTGCCTCATTCCTTTGAGGCTCTCTGAGCTGCATACACTCGTTCCTTCGGTCCTGCATCCAGGGTTAGTCCAAAACACAATAAAATAATAAAATATTAGTTTGTACAGCCTTAGCTATCTTGGTTCTGACTTTGGGTCTCCAAAATGGAGCCCTAGGTCGAACCGACGCCTACTGTTCCCTCGATGGGGAATGCGTCCTCACCTACTCCTCTCGGGAGAATTTACCTAATGCCAACCGTTCCTCTGGTTAGACTTTTGCCAAGCGGTCCTTTGCCAGGTCTTAGATGCCGAGCTGTCCTTCGCCCGGAGCCTAGCATTCCTTCGCTAGGGCTTCAGTCCCAAGCTTTCCTTCGCCTGGCGCCTAGCAGTCCTTCGCTAGGGCTTTTCACTCTGGCATTCCTTCGCCAGTGCCTAGCAGTCCTTTGCTAGGGCTTTTTACTCTGCACACTTAAGTGACATGTTAGATAACAAGTAAGACTTAACTTTTGAACCCTGTTGCCATTATCAAAACACAGGTTTGACTTTGGTGCTTTCTGCACCAACAATCTCCCCCATTTTGATTTATGGCAACCCTAGTTCAAAAAGTTAAGTTTAATCAAAAGCATAAAAATTTGTTCCCTCCCCCTGGAGGGAATCTCCCCCTAGATTTTTCAAAACTTCGTGGGGTTCTAAGTTTTTTTAAAAAAATTTACTTAGAATGATTTTGCACTTTGAAAACTTAAGTTTAGGTACTTTGGAAATTTTTTGATAACTTAAGTTTTAAAAGTACATAGAGGAGTTTTTGAAGGCATGAGTTTAGAGTACTTAAAAAATTTGAAGCTTTAAGTTTAAAGTACTCAAAAGTTTTGAAAACTTTTAAGTTAAGTACTTAGTAGGATTTGAAAAACTTAAGCACTTAGTAAACTTTGAAACAATTTATGTACTTAGTAAATTTTGAAATAATTTAAGTACTTAGTAAATTAAGTTTAAAGTACTTATGGAAGTTTTGAAAAATTTATGCTTAAAGTACTTATGGAAGTTTTGAAAAACTTAAGCTTAAAGTACTTATGGAAGTTTTGAAAAACTTAAGCTTAAAGTACTTATGGAAGTTTTGAAAAACTTAAGCTTAAAGTACTTATAAAAACTTGGTACTTAATAAACTTAAGTACTTAGTAGGATTTTCTTAAAACAAAAAACTTAAGTATTTCTAGAAAGGTTTTGAAAAGCTTTGAAAAGTAGCTAACTTTTTGAAAATTTTTTTTGAGAGTTTGAAAACAAATTTGAAAAATTTGAACTCTCTCCTTTCCTATCTCTCCCCCTTTGCCATATATCAAAAATAGATAGATATAGCAGAAATTAAATTGCATAAAAGAAATAACTTTCATAAAAGAAAAATATTCGTATGATTTTGCTGTGCTGAACCAAGACTTAGACCAAATCAGTTAATTTTCTTTTGTAGGGACCTGTCTAACCCATTTAGCTACTTACTCACTGTTATAAGCAGTAGTTTTCGCTAGGGTTAGTCAAGTTAAGTGTTTCTGTTCAAGTTAGATTTTCTAAACTTGACACTTAACTTGATTTCTGTAAAAGTTGTATTTAGTGCTCCAATTACTGCAGATGCACTGACTTAAAGCATCTTGAATTAAGGCAAAGACCTAAGCATCTCAACCCTTTCTAGGTTATCAATCAAAAGTACCCTAAGGTGCTTGTGAGATGCTGGCTTCTAAATCTATAGGTGCATGCAGTTCTAGGGTTAGGGCCTAAGCTAAGTCCATTTGCGAAAAAGCCCTAGTTTTGAAAGGGGTAGTTTTGAAATAAAACTAAAAAAAATTTTAAAACTGATTTTGAAATTAAGTAAAATAGTTTTTCAAATTCTTTTAAAAAAATAAAAAATAAAAGTAGAGTTAATCTATTCTACAGAGCACAATCCTAATTGCCTTCTTAGTGAGCTAAACTCAGACTCAGGTAAGGGTTTTGTGAATATATCAGCTAAGTTAGATTTTGAGTCTATATGTTTAAGTACTATCTCACCCCTGGCTACATGGTCTCTTACGAAGTGATGTTTAACTTCTATGTGTTTTATTCTGGAATGTTGGATTGGGTTCTTAGTTTGATTAATTGAACTTATATTGTCAATAAATACTTGAGTTTGGGTGTAGTTGAGCTGGAAGTCCTTAAGAGTGTGCATCATCCATAAAAGTTGTGCTACGCACTCTCCTAAGGCTACATACTCAGCTTCAGTTGTGGACAGGGCTACACAGTGTTGTTTTCTGCTGCACCAACTTACTAGACTATTTCCTAATAGTTGGCAGCTTCCACTTGTGCTCTTTCTATCCAATTTACAACCAGCATAGTCAGAATCCGAGTATCCTGACAAATTGAAGGTTGAGGTTCTAGGATACCAGATCCCTACATTTAGGGTGCCCTTTATATATCTTAGTATTCTTTTTAGGGCTGCTAAGTGCGTTTCCTTAGCACAGGTTTGGTATCTAGCACACATCCCTACAGCAAAAAGAATGTCAGGTCTGCTGGCTGTAAGGTATAGTAGACTACCTATCATACTTCTATACAGTTTGAGGTCTACTGGTTTACCATCAGGGCCACTATCTATTTTTACATTAGTGGCCATGTGGGTACTTATGCTTTTAAAGTTATCTATTTTAAATTTCTTTACTAGCTCTTTAGCATATTTGGATTGATGGACGTAGTTTCCATCTCTAGTTTGCTTGATTTGTAGTCCTAGGAAAAAGGTAAGCTCACCAACTAAGCTCATTTCAAATTCATTTTCCATTATCTTGACAAACTCTTTTAGGAAGTTTGTGTTGGTGGATCCAAAGATTATGTCATCTACGTAAATTTGGGCAATAACTATCTTTTCCTAGGGTTTTAATAAATAAGGTTGAGCCAATTTGTCCTTGTTTAAATTCTTTAGAGGTTAAGTAAGTTGATAATCGTTCATACCAAGCCCTAGGTGCTTGTTTTAACCCATATAGTGCTTTAGTTAATTTGTAAACATGGTCAGGTTTGTCTAAGTCGTCAAACCCAGGGGGTTGTCCTACATAAACTTCTTCTTTAATGAATCCATTTAGGAAGGCTGACTTTACATCCATTTGGTATAACATAAATCCTTTATGGGATTCAAAGGCTAACAACATTCTAATGGACTCAAGTCTAGCTACTGGGGCATATGTTTCATCGTAATCTAATCCCTCTACTTGGCTGAATCCCTTAGCTACTAAGCGGGCTTTAATTCTAACAATTTCTCCTTGATCATTTAGCTTATTCCTAAAGACCCACTTAGTGTCTATGATGGATTTGCCTTCAGGTTTAGGCACTAGTTCCCAGACTTGGTTCCTCTTAAATTGGGCTAATTCTTCTTGCATGGCTATGATCCAATCAGGGTCAGGTAGGGCTTCATCTATAGTTTTGGGTTCTATTTTTGATATCATAGCTATTTGACTAAGGTTTCTATAGGAGGATCAAAAAGGGGGAGATTGTTCATTAAAATTCCTTCGGTTGGCCTTCTTTCTGTTGGTTTGGTGCTTCCGAAAATACCATCTACTCCGGACGTCAGTATGAAAAGTCTTCAAAAAAAAATTTCCAAGACTAGGTCTTGGATTAGTAGTGCGGGATGAATAAAATGAAATAGCGAGGGGTGTTGCACCAACCTCGATTAACGGGAAAAAGAAAATTCGAACGAAATATTTAAAGAAAATTCGAACGAGAAAAAGAAAATAAAAATCCAAAATTTTTTTTTCAAACTGGTGGTTGCACCAAGTTTGAACTTCCCCGCTGCCCAGTATAATTTTTATTTTTATTGCATTTAAATTTATTTTTAATGCAATATCTTCATGCTTCTTTTAATTTCCTTAACTTAGAAGACGCCGACCAAACCCGGCCAACCACGGTGCCGAACCAAGTCCTGACCCTAGATTCCCTACCCTAGAATTATGCAATAAGTTTGCTCAAATCATTTACAAGCCTATTAAAACAAGTTATCTTAATAGACACTTCTTTACCCAATCATGCCCCATAGCCATGAATATTATCAACTTCTATCAATTAGATAATCTTGTCTTCTGCACTCATACCATTAATGAATCCTTATGTGTAGAATTCTACAATAACATAATTCGACAAGATAATCTCATGTTTCACACTACTGTCCAAGGGATACCTCTATCTATCACCCCTACTTTGTTGAACCGATTCCTTGGACTACGACCCTCTCAGTCCACATTTTGCTGCTATCCACCTAGGAATCCTCCATTTGATCCTCCCTACTCTCACATTACCTTAGACACCATCCACTCCTATTTCTATAGGGAAGCACTCCCCGCAAATAGACGTTTCCAAGCCGTTGAACTTCAGGCACAAGACTATGCCTTGTATAGAGTCCTGGTCCGCTGTATCTTACAACTCTCCACTAGAGATCTCGGGACCATGCGACCCTTTCATGCTTTCCTTCTGTATGCCCTAGTCCATCACCTTGACGTAGACATTGGACTCCATATGTTTCATACTATTCTGCATGCGTCTAGTGTCACGACCCAGGGACGAGTGCGCACACCATTCTGCCACATCATCACTTCCCTCCTTCATCACCACGGTCGTGACATTACCATGGGTGAAATAACCGCTATGACTGACTTTGATGAAATAGGATTTAGGAACTTCACGTTAGCGGGTCTAGAGGTATCGGCCACCGGGGTTCTGAGTTGGAGACGACAGCAGGCAGGAGCTCCGATCGACTCAGACGAGGAGGTCGACGTTGACGTCGGAGATCTAGCAGCAGCAGCCCGAGCGCACATAGACGAGCCCGCTCCACCGACACTGTACGATCGAGTGGCACAGCTAGAGACACGTGTTCAGAGCCTCCGAGAAGAAGTGGAGGCCAATCATGCCGAAAACATGGAGGCAAATCTGGGCTACTACAACAATTACATGAGCGCCCTTAGAGCCGAGAGGGAGGCCAGAGAGGCACAGTACAGAGCTGACAGGGAGGCCAGAGATGCAGAGTATCACGAGATGATGACCCTATTTCGATCCTTGCAGCCAGGCTCCTCTGATCATCCCGGTCCCTCGTCCTAGATTTGCTTAATATTGTACCAGCATGTGACTCCCCCTACTCAATAGGGTTGACTGTGTTTGACTGTATGACTGTGTTGACTATTCTATGTTGACTAGCTTATGAGTATTGGTTTCTTGTCTATTCAGCAGTTAGGATTGTGCTCTGTAGAATAGATTAACTCTACTGTTGATTTTCTTACTGCTTTACTTGATTTAAAAATCAGTTTCTAAAAATAGAATTTTGAAAAACTGTTTTACTTAATTTCAAAATCAGTTTGTTTTAAATCTTTTTCGACTTAGTTTTCTTTCAAAACTACCCCCTTTCAAAACTAGGGCTTTTTCGCAAATGGACTTAGCTTAGGCCCTAACCCTAGAACTGCATGCACCTATAGATTTAGAAGCCAACATCTCACAAGCACTTTAGGGTACTTTGATTGATAACCTAGAAAGGGTTGAGATGCTTAGGTCTTTGCCTTAATTCAAGATGCTTTAAGTCAGTGCATCTGCAGTAATTGGGGCACTAAATACAACTTTTACAGAAATCAAGTTAAGTGTCAAGTTTAGAAAATCTAACTTGAACAGAAACACTTAACTTGACTAACCCTAGCGAAAACTACTGCTTATAACAGTTAGTAAGTAGCTAAATGGGTTAAACAGGTCACTGAGAAAATTAACTGATTTGGTCTAAGTCTTGGTTCAGTACAGCAAAGTCATACGAATATTTTTCCTTTATGAAAGTTATTTCTTTTATGCAATTTAATTTCTGCTATATCTATCTGTTTTTGATATATGGCAAAGGGGGAGAGATAGGAAAGGAGAGAGTTCAAATTTTTCAATTTTTTTTTTCAAACTCTCAAAATTTTTTTCAAAAAGTTAGCTACTTTTCAAAGCTTTTCAAAACCTTTCTAGAAATACTTAAGTTTTTTGTTTTAAGAAAATCCTACTAAGTACTTAAGTTTATTAAGTTCCAAGTTTTTATAAGTACTTTAAGCTTAAGTTTTTCAAAACTTCCATAAGTACTTTAAGCTTAAGTTTTTCAAAACTTCCATAAGTACTTTAAGCTTAAATTTTTCAAAACTTCCATAAGTACTTTAAACTTAATTTACTAAATACTTAAATTATTTCAAAATTTACTAAGTACTTAAATTGTTTCAAAGTTTACTAAGTGCTTAAGTTTTTCAAATCTTACTAAGTACTTAACTTAAAAGTTTTCAAAACTTTTGAGTACTTTAAACTTAAGGCTTCAAATTTTTTAAGTACTCTAAACTCATGCCTTCAAAAACTCCTCTATGTACTTTTAAAACTTAAGTTATCAAAAGATTTCCAAAGTACCTAAACTTAAGTTTTCAAAGTGTAAAATCATTCTAAGTAAATTTTTTTTAAAAATTCGAACCCCACGAAGTTTTGAAAAATCTAGGGGGAGATTCCCTCCAGGGGGAGGGAATAAATTTTTATGCTTTTGATTAAACTTAACTTTTTGAACTAGGGTTGCCATAAATCAAAAAGGGGAAGATTGTTGGTGCAGAAAGCACCAAAGTCAAACCTGTGTTTTGATAATGGCAACAGGGTTCAAAAGATAAGTCTTACTTGTTATCTAACATGTCACTTGAGTGTGCAGAGTAAAAAGCCCTAGCAAAGGACTGCTAGGCACTGGCGAAGGAATGCCAGAGTGAAAAGCCCTAGCGAAGGACTGCTAGGCGCCAGGCGAAGGATAGCTTGGGACTGAAGCCCTAGCGAAGGACTGCTAGGCACCAGGCGAAGGATAGCTTGGGACTGAAGCCCTAGCGAAGGAATGCTAGGCTCCGGGCGAAGGACAGCTCGGCATCTAAGACCTGACAAAGGACCGCCAGGCAAAAGTCCAACCAGAGGAACGGTTGGCATCAGGTAAATTCTCCCGAGAGGAGTAGGTGAGGACGCGTTCCCCATCGAGGGAACAGTAGGCGTCGGTTCGACCTAGGGCTCCATTTTGGAGACCCAAAGTCAGAACCAAGACAGCTAAGGCTGTACAAACTAATATTTTATTATTTTATTGTGTTTTGGACAAACCCTGGATGCAGGACCGAAGGAACGAGTGTCTGCAGCTCAGAGAGCCTCAAAGGAATGAGGCAACAGCTGACCAGGGCGCCCGGAGTGTCCCGGGCGCCCCAAGGTAAACACAAAACACAAGAAAGCAAAGCAAGCTTCGATAGCTACTCTCCCGGGCGCCCCGTGCTCCTGGGCGCCCCCGCTGCTCCCGGCCATCGAAGCACAAGCCAGCGAAGCCAAGGGATAAGGTTTGACCCGGTCAATGCGGGCGCCCCGGTCAAAACGGATCTCGAATATGAAGGGATCAGACGCTGACCGAGCTATTGACGGATCGACCGCCACGTGGGGTGGGGGGGCACCCCCGACGTCCCGGGCGCCCCCAGGCCCTATATAAAGGGCCCTCGACCCCAAGCTTCAAAGCAACAATTCATTCAACGCTTCTACGCTCTTCTGCTCCCACGCTCTGCTCCGGACACCTCCCGACACGAGATTCAAGCGCCGACGACGTCCTCCCGCTCCGAAAATTCCATCTACTCCGGACGTCGGTAAAGAAGAGTTGAATTTCAATTTACTGCACTTATTCTGTAATCAATCTTTATAAATTGCTTTTGCGCCTCATATAGAATTGCCCAAAGTAAACGATCAACGATCGTGGGCCTTGGAGTAGGAGTCGACCTAGGCTCCGAACCAAGTAAAACCACTTGTGTTCGTGTTGTGTTTTTCATCTTCCGCTGTGCAAATTCTCTTTCTTAAAATCCGAACGTTTTCCGATATTCACCTCCACTCTATCGGTTCTCTCGATCCAACAGATACACCTTCTTTTCAAGTTGGCACATCCCCATTTTTTTCTGTTTCAGATTTCAGCTCACGACATCAATTTCAGACCTTGTAATCCTTTGATTTCTCAAAACAATTAGCATCAATAATAGTGGAGAGTTTAAATGATTCACTTGAG
>JAGFNQ010001070.1:185999-197033 GCA_024364735.1 Boesenbergia rotunda
TTCAAAACTTTCTGATTTTGCACAGCTGCAATTCAATTCAACTTCTGATCAGTAAGTTGGATTTCAGCCAAGTCACTGCACTGCTGATTTCATTCGGTAGTTAAATTCTGCTCCCAAGAGGTTGAATCGACTTAAAAACCATTCTTTAAATTCTGTTTAAATCCAGCAATGCATTACTGATTTTCCACCCCTGATTCAGTTTGAGATTGATACTAAACTGTGCCGAATTTGCTTCATGGAGACACAACCTTAGTCTTAGCATTCCAACTGATTTTTTCTGTTAATGTGCTTGATACTCACTTAATACTCACTGTTTTCTTCAATTGCTAGCAAACCTTGCACTAGTTTCAGTTCTGCACAGCTGCATTCCAGCTTTTCTCAAAATGTTTCCGATTTTACAGCCAAGTATAGCTGCAATTCAACTTCTCCAACTGTTTCTTTTTTTCCTTTCTTTTTGGCACAGAATTTGTTTCAATTCAGACCTTAGCAAAGTGCAAATGAACTTAACTTCCATAATTCCAACTTCCAAAGTCTTGATCCAAACCAGTTCTGATAAAAGATTCATTGATTTCAGATTTTTTTTCTTGGCACAGATTTTTTTTCTCTCTTTTGAAATGACACATATTTTCTTCATTTGTGTGCCATTTTTTTTTCATTGCAGATCTTTTTCTTTCCTTGCGTGCCACTTGGATCTTCAAAGTATGATAAGGAATCTAGATGCCTCAATTGTTTCCGTCCTTAACCACTTCTTCTTGCTCATTCTTGACACCAAACTCAACTCAACTTGGCACCTTTTGGCTTCAACCGCAAAGATTTTTTCCTTCTTGACATGAAATGCCTCTTTGATACAAAATATTTCCAAAACACTAGCTACCTCCCCCACACTTGATCTTTTGTCCGTCTCGGGCAAAGTAACATTAAGAAACATCCCAAACAAACAAGTCCATAGAAAAGTATGGTTAAGAGTAGGAAATAAGGAAAGAAAAATAGAATAAACATGATTATTACCATAAATTGATATGGAAAGGTAAACAATTTGATTAGCCTCTATAGATGTGATCCCATAATTGAAATATGGTTTTGAAAGAACCTAAGTAAGTTCTAGAGTACAATCACATATGTGTGTCACAAAAAAAAGGCTAATTCTCACTAGGTGCAAATAATTCATCTCAAGTCATCAATTAAGAATCTAAAGCCAAGTAATACTCAAGCATCCAAGAATTCATCCATTAGCTCAAACCTCAAGTTTTAACAACCAAATTTAATTTATTTTCAAGAGATTCTAAAATGACATGAAAACAACCTATAGGGATACATTTATTCACTAAGAACAAAAGTGCTAAAAGAAATAACATGGTATTTACAATGTCTATTTATTCATTCTATTTTGCCTAAGAATTTATTATCAACTACTCACTTCAAAAAAAGAGAAAAAAAATTCACTCCTAGAAACATTAAAATGATATATACAATGAAATGTAGGTGTAGAAAAAATAAACTCCCCTTAAGTTGGGTAGATAGCATCTTTGAAGTACAAACCATCCACCTCTAGCTCATTTAATTCTTCAAAATACATTTTGAGCCGGTGGCCATTGACTTTCCACACAAATCCATTAGCTTCCTCCTTAATTTCAACAAGTCCATAGGGAAAAATGTTAGTTATAATAAATGGACCTTCCCACCTTGACCTTAACTAACCTCTTATCAATTTGAGCCTTGATTTATACAATAAGACCTTGTCACCAATTTGGAAGTTTTTTTTCAAGATGTGCTTGTCATGGAAATTTTTGGTCTTTTCCCTGTAGATCCTTGAATTTTTGAATGCTTCTAGCCAAATTTCTTCAAGCTCTTGAAGTTGCAATTTTCTTTCTTCTCCCACCTTGGTAGCATCGAAATTACAAGCCTTCACCGCCCAATATGCTTTGTGCTCTATTTCCACAGGAAGATTACAAGCTTTACCATAGACCAAGCGGTAAGGGGACATGCCAATCAGAGTCTTGAATGTAGTTCTATAGGCCCAAAGTGCATCATCTAACCTTTTGCTTCAATCCTTTCTAGTGGGCCCAATAGTCTTCTCCAAAATAGATTTGATCTCTCTATTAGAAATTTTAGCCTGTCCATTTGTTTGGGGATGGTAGGATGTAGAAACTTTACGTACAACCCCGTATTTGCTAAGCAATGCCTTCATGTGATTGTTGCAAAAGTGAGATCCTTGGTCACTTATTATGGCTCTTGGAATTCCAAACTTGCAGAAAATGTGTGACCTAACAAAACTACAAACAACAGAAGAATCATCAGTCTTGGAGGGAATGACCTCCACCCATTTATAAACATAATCCACAGCAAGTAAAATGTACAAATAACCATAAGATGCAGGAAAAGGTCCCATAAAATCTATTCCCTAAACATCAAAAATCTCACAGTAAAGTATAACATGTTGGGGCATCTCATGTCTCGCTCCTATGTTCCCAGTTCGCTGACATTTATCACAATTTTTATAAAATACATATGAATCATGGAATATGGTGGGTCAATACAATCCACACTCTAGCACTTTTCTAGCAGTTCTTTGGGGTCCAAAATGTCCCCCACAAGCTGATGAATGACAAAATGTAAGGACAGACGAAAACTCATGATCTGGTACGCATCTCTTAATTATTTGATCATTAAAAAACTTCCATAAATAAAGATCATCCCACACATAGAATTTTGCATCACTTTCAAGTTTATCTTTTTGAGCTTTAGAAAAATGTGTGGGAAAAACACGTGCTACCAAAAAATTAACTAGGTCTGCATACCAAGGTGTCTCACCATGTACTGCAATAAGGTGCTCATCTCTAAAATCATCATCAATGGTGGTAGGAGATCCATCTCCTTCAATTCTGCTCAGGTGATCTGCAACTAGGTTTTCTTTGCCACTTCTATCTCTGATCTCCAGGTCAAATTCTTGGAGCAGGAGCATCCATCTGATCAGTCTGGGTTTTGCATCAGGTTTTTTTAGCAAATATTTTAGAGCTGCATGATCAGAAAAATAATAACATGTGAGCACAATAAATAAGATTTGAAATGATCCAAAGCAAAAACAATGACAAGAAGCTCCTTTTTAGTGGTGTTGTAATTTTCTTGGGCGGCATCTAGGGGTTTGGAGGCATAGCAGATGACATGAGGTGCTCCATCAACCCTCTGTACTAGAACAGCTCCCACTGCAAAATTAGATGCATCACACATTAATTCAAAGGGCAAAGTCCAATCAGGTGATTTAATGATAGGAGCTGAGGTAAGAGCCTCCCTGAGTCTGTGAAAAGCTTCCTTGCACTTATCATCAAAATGAAACTCAACATCTTTCTGCAAAAGTCTTGTCAAGGGTTGAGTAATCAAGCTGAAGTCTCTAATAAATCTGCGGTAGAAACCTGCATGTCCAAGAAAAGTACGAACATCCCGTACGCATACAGGGTAAGATAAAGAAGAAATAACTCTGATTTTTACAGGATCTACCTCTATACCTTTCCGAGAGACTATATGTCCAAGTACAATACCATGCTCTACCATGAAGTGAGATTTTTCAAAATTAAGAACAAGGTTAGTTTCAATGCAATGGTGTAAAACGCTAGATAAATTTTCTAAGCATGAATCAAAAGACGTGCCAAAAACTGAAAAATCATCCATGAATATCTCCATACAATGCTCTAACTGTTGGTGGAGGAAGCACCATATCGAACCTTGTTTTGATATTGGCAAAGGATTCAAAGTTAAGTTTATTTGTGGTCTAACAATGTTACTCAAGTGTGCAGAGACAACGTCCTAGCGAAGGAATGCTAGGCACCTGGCGAAGGATTGCCAGTATCCAAGCCCTAGCGAAGGACTGCTAGGCACCTGGAGAAGGACTGCCAGGATACAAAGCCCTAGCGAAGGACTGCTAGGCAACTGGCGAAGGACTGCCAGTATCCAAGACCTAGCGAAGGACTGCTAGGCACCTGGCGAAGGACTGCCAATATCCAAGCCCTAGCAAAGGACTGCTAGGCAAGTTGGGACCGGGTGCATGTTGACAAGGATACGGGTTCGTAAAATTTTAAATTTTTATGTGCAGCGGAAGAATTAGCATAAAATAATTTCTCAAATTACTTTAACCACGTATCTAGCATGCAACCTTATGATGTGTTGACATGATCATAAATTAAAACTTTGTGGAAAAGTAAACTAATTTACTAAGTACCTCGCGTAACTCGAAGTAAGGGACGAGATCCAACCGTAGCGTCCCTTGAAAGCTCCGCCTCTATTCGCGTCCACGCCGAGTTCTCTTCGGGATGACTTCGCAAAGTCACAAGTTTTGTGCCGACGAGAACTACTTGATTCTCTAAAGGCACAACTAGAACAACAAGAGAAAAGAATGGAAACTAACCAACAAGAAACGGAATCAAAATTCCGGGAAGAGAGGAGTTGCGATCCGCTTCTTCTTCTTCTTGTTTGGCTCCTCCTTGGTGGATGTTGCTCACGCCAACTTCTTGGAGATGAGGGTGCACCGGCCCTAGGAGGAGTAGGTTGGGCGCCAGCCCTAGGAGGGGATGGGGGGCGCCGGCCCTAAGGGGAAGAGAGAGGGAGAGAATAAGAGAGAGAGGGAGAGAACTAATCTCTTGATTACTCAATTAGAATTAAGGGTTTGCCTTTGGTTCCTTTATATAGTAGCATCTCCCTTGCCAAGTCTCCCTCTTAACGGAATTTTCATAACAAATTTATCCTATAAATTCTCTTATGAATTATTCCGTTTAAACCAAGTTTTATTATAACTAA
The DNA here is from genome assembly GCA_024364735.1 of Boesenbergia rotunda. Classification (NCBI taxonomy): domain Eukaryota; kingdom Viridiplantae; phylum Streptophyta; class Magnoliopsida; order Zingiberales; family Zingiberaceae; genus Boesenbergia; species Boesenbergia rotunda. Next base: position 190,788 of record JAGFNQ010001070.1, read on the forward strand.
CTTTATAATAAAACAAATACTTCTTCTCCTTTTATTATGGAATAAATTTTATAAGAAATTTATAAACTTTATTATTATGAAAAAATCAATTCATAATTGATTTTATAAAATTAAAATAAACCATTTCATGGATCATTTTAATTTCCATAAAATAATAAATTTCTATAAATTTATTTATATAAATTTCTTTACACAAATTTATTTATCCATAATTTATAAAACAAATCGCGCTAGATTTATTTTATTAATTAAACTAAATAAATTGGTTTTATTCCCCTTTAATGGCCGGCCACAACAAAGGGGTTTGGCATCCTCTTTGGCCGGCCAAACCGAGCCAAACCGTCGCGAATTAAACTCATTTAATTCGCCCAATAAGCCTTCAAAAGACTTAGCCATTTTTAGCTTCCATTGCGCCTCTGATAAATTCAGATTCGACTTATTTCTCTTGATCGGAAAATCCAATTTTCAACACGTTTTAAATCCCTCGGATTACTCGTAGTGCGTGTGACTAAATAGGCTTTCGATTTATGTTGGCCGTCTATAATCAACTAATTATAGAACGATCATGAGTGGCACCTAGTAGTACATCATGACCCCCAATTAATCGAAAGATCAACGGTTGACCTCAGAAAGAATTCCGAAACCCTTCAGCAGCTCTAATGAATCGTGCCTCATTCCCTTCAGCATCTTATACCCACTTGGTTCAGGACATGGTCTGTTTGTGTCAGTCCCCACTAGACTGACTACGTCACACCTAGCCCAAGTAGTGTCTTTCTCGTCCTTTGGATTTCTAATTACTCTCATGTATTTTAGAGACTCTCACTCTAAATATGATATGCTCTGGCCAGAGGCTTTGAGTAACAATCCGACGATAGGCCTGGGTATACATCTCCTCGCAAGGAGTGGTGAATCCTTTGTAGGCTGTTCAAACATCTTCGGGCACTTCGGCTTATACCCAATCAACCTGGGTCCACATCTCCTTGGAGATGCTTGCTTAAGATGTTAAAGTATAAGTCTCCATGACCAAGATGACTTGAACACCGCAAGTCAAAGGAACATCGCACTTAAGCTGCAATTAGAACTTCATTGACATATCTATATAGATAACCATATGAAGTCTTACAGCTAGTCACTCCAATGAACTAGTTCCCTTAACTACCATCCATGTTTATCTCTGGACATCCCAATGTCACCAGCCAGTGAGAATCAGCTGATTAGAGAATAACCCATGCTAGTCTCAACAGAATTGATAGTGTCCGTATTTATCAAATCATCGACTAGGGATATTTTCAATACTTCACATTTGTACATTTAGAGATAATCACTAGTTGTGATCCCATCACAAATTCTCTTATGCTGTGAGTTGTATTGCGGACATTCAGTAGATGAGTTTAAGATCCCAATCAAATACACAAGCATGTATACTAAAATAGTGAATTATCATTTATTAAAATAAATGTTTACAATCATAAGGCGATTGCCTTAGGACACTTCTCTCATATCACTAACAACTGGCGAAGGACTGCCAGTATCCAAGACCTAGCGAAGGACAGCTAGGCTCTGGGCGAAGGAAAGCTCGGTATCCAAGACCTGGCAAAGGACCGCCAGGAAAAATTTCAACCAGAGGAACGGTTGGCATCAGGTAAATTCTCCCGAGAGGAGTAGGTGAGGACGCGTTCCCCGTTGAGGGAACAATAGGCGTCGGTTCGACCTAGGGTTCCATTTTGGAGACCCAAAGTCAGAACCAAGACAGCTAAGGCTATACAAACTAATATTTTATTGTTTTATTGTGTTTTGGACTAACCCTGGATGCAGGACCGAAGGAACGAGTGTCTGCAGCTCAGAGAGCCTCAAAGGAATGAGGCAACAGCTGACCAGGGCACCCGGAGTGTCCCGGGCGCCCCCAAGGTAAACACAAAACACAAGAAAGCAAAGCAAGCTTCGACAGCTACTCTCCCGGGCGCCCCCGTGCTCTCGGGCGCCCCCAGCGTCCCGGGCGCCCCCAATAGCAAGCCATCGAAGCACAAGGCAGCGAAGCCAAGGGATAAGGTTTGACCCGGTCAATGCGGGCGCCCCGAGTGCTCCGGGCGCCCTGGTCAAAACGGATCTCGAATATGAAGGGATCAGACGCTGACCGTGCTATTGACGGATCGACCGCCACGTGGGGGGGGGGGCGCCCCCGACGTCCCGGGCGCCCCCAGGCCCTATATAAAGGGCCCTCGACCCCAAGCTTCAAAGAAACAATTCATTCAACGCTTCTACGCTCTTCTGCTCCCGCGCTCTGCTCCGGATACCTCCCGACACGAGATTCAAGCACCGCCGACGTCCTCCCGCTCCGAAAATTCCATCTACTCCGGACGTCGGTAAAGAAGAGTTGAATTTCAATTTACTGCACTTATTCTGTAATCAATCTTTGTAAATTGCTTTTGCGCCTCATATAGAATTGCCCAAAGTAAATGATCAACGATCGTGGGCCTTGGAGTAGGAGTCGACCTAGGATCCGAACCAAGTAAAACCACTTGTGTTCGTGTTGTGTTTTTCATCTTCCGCTGTGCAAATTCTCTTTCTTAAAATCCGAACGATTTCCGATATTCACCCCCCTCTATCGGTTCTCTCGATCCAACACTAACAACTCACCAAATATACTTACCATGCATCTCTAAAATGTTCCTGGTGCGTTGCAGAGTCCAAAAGGCATCCGTCTATAGGCAAAAGTGCCAAAGGGGCAAGTGAAGGTAGTCTTCTCTTGGTCCTCTGGATTTATACAAATCTGAAAGTAGCCTGAATAACCATCCAAAAAATAATAATACGACTTCCCTGCCAGTCTTTCAAGCATCTGATCAATAAATGGTAAAGGGAAGTGATCCTTCCTGGTGACCTTGTTGAGCTTTCTGTAATCAATGCAGACTCTCCAGGAATTCTTAACCCTGGTGGGCACTAGTTCATTGATTTCATCTGCCACCACTGTCACTCCACATTTCTTTGGCACCACGTGTATCAGACTAACCCACTGACTGTCAGAAATGAGGTAAATGATACCTGCCTGTAGAAGTCGAGTCATCTCTTTCTTTACAACGTCCAAAATAAGTGGATTAAGTCTCCTTTGTGGCTGCCTCACGGGTTTAACATTGTCTTCCAAAAATATTCTGTTCATACAGATAGCTGGGCTGATACCTGGTATATCTGATAATGTCCATCCAATTGTATTCTTGTAATGCCTCAGGACTTGCAATAATTTCTCTTCCTGCTCTGACTCCAAATAAAACCACTTTTGTTCGTGTTGTGTTTTTCATCTTCCGCTGTGCAAATTCTCTTTCTTTAAATCCGAACGATTTCCAATATTCACCCCCCTCTATCGGTTCTCTCGATCCAACAAGTGGTATCAGAGCGGGGTAGTTCAAACTTGGTGCAACCACCAGTTTGAAAGTTTTTCGGATTTATAAAATTTTTAATCTTATTTCTTTTCTTTCTAGTTAATCAACACCACTCGATCTTTTTCGCCTTTTACCAAAGTTTTTCGGATTTACGCCTTTTTCAATTTTGAATTCTCATTTTTTTACCATAAGTTAGAATTGTTAAAATAATCAATTTTTGAAAATTTGTCATAAACTTTATTATTATTATTTTAATATTAATTTTTCTCGAAATTCATGCTACTTTAATTCGAGCACTTTTTTTAACATTAAATTCTTACTTTGTCATTATTAATGAGAATTGACAAAATCAATATTTTCAAATATTTGTCATAAATTATTTTTATTATTTTATTATTATTTTACCTCGAAAGTCATGTAATATTTTTTTGGGCTATTTTTTCCTTCTCCCACACTACTAATCCAAGACCAAGTCTTGGTACATTTCTGTTATTTCTTTTGTGTGCAAGGATTATTTTTAAATGGCCAATCAAGAATGGAATAACATTCGTCCACCGCTCTTCTTTGGTAAAAATTTTAACTCCTGGAGAAGTCAAATGGAATCCCACCTGAAGGCTAATATGGATTTATGGTCGATAATCCAAACGGGGTTCAGATTCCTCACGGAAGATGGAACATCGATCGCTTGGGACAAATTGGACGAACCAACTCTGAGGAAGATCGAGACTGATGCTAAGGCAACAAAGATCATACAATGCGGTCTAACCAACGAACAACTCAAGCTAGTCGGTTCATTTAGATGTGCTAAAGAGATGTGGGAGAAGCTACTCAACCTACACGAAAAGAGCTCCGATATTATGATCTTAGAAGATTTTGCATTTTCGACTCAAGCACAAGTAGCTGAGACAGACTCGACACCCGACGTCGAAATTGAACCAGAGTCAGACGACGAGTTTTCTGAGATAAAATCGGTAACTAATTTTGAATCATTTTTTGAATTAAGGTTAAATAATCAAGCTGATACTGCAATGGTCGAGGAAGGTATAGTTTTTATTGCAGGAAAAACTCCAAGAGTATTGCAAAAGAGGCCTCAACCAGTACCTGAGTCCAACTCAGACTCAGAATCTGACGACGAAGAAGGGGATCATCGGAAGCTGGTCCGGATGGCTCACGACCACTACAAAATGCCGAAAGAACAATCAAACAAAAGAAAGATGACTAAAATCAAGGGGGAGACCTCCATAAAGAAATTAAAAGGTAAATTTACAGTATTTGAAAATCCATTATTTACCTTGAATAATATGATTGAATCTTATAAAGTAGTTAAGGCTAATATGCTAGAAAACTTAATTCACAACCATGCTGATTTTAAAAAACCAGAGTTTTATTTCGACTATGATGTAACTTAGATCATGTTTTTCTTGTCTGCTTTAATTGTATGCTTCTTTTTATTTTTATTTTTATTTTTGCTTAAAATTAGGATTGATTAGTTTATGGACTAAAGAGTTAATTGAAATTTGAACAACATAGTATTGGGTGGAGGTGAGATGATAGTGTTGGTGCAGGAAGCACCATATCGAACCTTGTTTTGATATTGGAAAAGGATTCAAAGTTAAGTGTTATTTGTGATCTAATGTTGTTACTTAAGTGTGCAAAAACAAAGTACTAGCAAAGGGCTGCTAGGCACCTGGCGAAGGGCTGCCAGGAAACCAAGTCCTAGCGAAGGGCTGCTAGGCACCTGGCGAAGGGCTGCCAGGAAACCAAGTCCTAGCGAAGGACTGCTAGGCGCCAGGCGAAGGACAGTCTGGGACTAAAGCCCTAGCGAAGGAATGCTAGGCACCGAGCGAAGGGCAGCTCGGCATCCAAGACCTGACAAAGGACCGTCAGGCAAAAGTCCAACCAGAGGAACGGTTGGCATCAGGTAAATTCTCCCGAGAGGAGTAGGTGAGGACGCGTTCCCCGTCGAGGGAACAGTAGACGTCGGTTCGACCTAGGGCTCCATTTTGGAGACCAAAGTCAGAACCAAGACAGCTAAGGCTGTATAATCTAACCACTTAATGTATTGTTGTGTTTTGGACTAACCCTGGATGCAGGACTGAAGGAACGTGTGTCTGCAGCTCAGAAAGCCTCAAAGGAGAGAGGCAATGACTGAGTAGGGCGCCTGGAGTGTCCCGGGCGCCCCCAAGGTGAACACAAAACACACAAACAAGAAGCGCGCTTCGACAGTACAACCTGCGGGCGCCCCCGTTGCTCCCGGGCGCCCCCTGCGCTGCGGGCGCCCCCATGCGCAACCCTCGAACCAGAACCCCTCGAAGCCAAGGAGATAGAACTTTGACCCGGTCAATCCAGGCGCCCCGGTCAAAGCGGATCCAGAGGATCAGACGCGACCGAGACTTTGGCGGATCAAAGGCCACGTGGGGGGCACCCCCGACATCCCGGGCGCCCCCAGGCCCTATATAAAGGGCCCTCGACCAAGGCTTCAAGGCATCACTTCGACACAACGCTTCTACGCTCTTCCGCTCTCGCGCCTTGCTCCGGAAACCTCCCAACTCGAGCCGATGACGTCCCGCTGCTCCGAAAAAGTCAACCTTCATCGGACGTCGGTAAAAAGAAGAGCCTTCTTTTTGTTAAGTTTACTATACCGTATTTGTAAATCAATATTTGTAAACTTTCTTTGCGCCTATATAGAATTGCCCAAAGTAAACGGTCAACGACCGTGGGCCTTGGAGTAGGAGTCGGCACAGGCTCCGAACCAAGTAAAAACGACTGCGTCTCTGTGTTATTTTTATTTCCGCTGTGCACTTGCTCTTAATTTTCCGAAAAAGAACGATTTCCGATATTCACCCCCCCTCTATCGGTGTTTCTCGATCCA
>JAGFNQ010001071.1:0-34177 GCA_024364735.1 Boesenbergia rotunda
ATATGGTTAGAACCGGAGTTTTTGTTTCTCGTTTGGGTTGATGGACACATCCATGCCCGGCTTGAACCTCAACATGTTCAAACCATGGAATTAGTTTATGATTAATATAGTTGGAGTCAGAGGTCAATCCTTAGTTTTGGTTGTTGGACACATCCAAGCCTGACTAAACGGTTGAATGAGCTCCAACCATATTAAAACTATTTCTTGATTAATGGGTCAGCCTTAAGCTTGGAGCATCGATTTGTTGTGCCACAGCCAAGGTCGATGTAAAGAGAGGTGCAGATGGGTGCTATGTATAATGTTGCATACTTGTTAATGAGTTAACAACCCAATGATTTAGGTAAACATTCAATTAGTTGATAGCATATTGTGATAGTTACATATGTGTGATATGTAATCGATATAATTACCTACCTTCATAGCTAAGAAGAACTTGATGGACTCCAGCCAAGGTTGTTCTTATCTATGGTTGGATATCAACCTATTTGGAGATATTCCTACAATCTCTCGAATTGATAAAAAGGGTTATTCAATTCGAAAAATAAATAGGTTTTAATTAATGTATATTGATGCATTCTTTATCATTCTCATCACATAACCTCAATTTGTATTTCTAGGATAATCACCTGATCATGTCTTCTCTGAATCTGCGTTCCATTTTGGACACCAATAAGTTAACTAAGAACAAAAGGATTAAAAAGGCAACAAAAGGCACTTGCCATCACTGTGGCAAGGAGGGCCACTGGTGAAGAAACTGCAAGGTTTATCTTGAGTCCTTGAAGAAGAAGGCATCTGATGCCCCATCCTCTTCAGGCATCTTCATTATTGAATGCCACTCTATTTCCTCGTACACCTGGGTACTTGATACTAGGTGTAGCTCAATATATGTAATGACATACAGGGGCTAAGGAATAGAAGAAGACTCGTCAAGGGAGAAGCGAATTTGTGAGTTGGAAATGGAGCAAAGATTGTTGCTATTGCCATCGGAACATATTTGCTAAAGCTCCCTACTGGACTTGTCTTAGAATTGGATAATTGTTATTTTGTTCCTTCGTTAATAAAGAACATTGTATCTATTTCATGCTTGAATGAAAAGGGTTACCATTTAACTTTTAGTAACAATCGTTGTTACATAACTTTAAATGGTGTTCTTTATGAGACCGGAACTTTGTGCAATGGTATCTACACGTTAGATTTATCCGGTGACATTTTCAATATCGAAGTTAGCAACAAACGTGCTCGAATAGATAATCAAATAGACTTTTATACGTGGCATTGTCGTCTTGACCATATAAGTAAGAAACGCATGACTAAATTACACCGATGTGGAATTCTGGAATCATTTGAACCTGGTTCATTTGATACATGTGAATCATGCTTAAAAGGCAAGATAGTCAAATTACCCTTTTCCGAAAAAGGTAAACCAATGGGAGAATTGCTTGGTCTAATACATACTGATGTATATGGACCAATGTCAACTCTTGCACAAGGAGGCTATAGCTACTTCATTACCTTTATCGATGATCACTCACGATTCGGATATGTGTTCTTAATGAAACACAAATCTGAAGCTTTTGAGAAATTCAAAGAATTCAGAAGTGAAGTAGAGAAACAGCTTGGCAAAAGTATTAAGATACTTCGATCCGATCGGGGTGGTGAATACTTGAGTCAAGAGTTTCAAGATTATCTTAGGGACAATGGAATATTGTCTCAATGGACTCCGCCTTATACACCACAGCATAATGGTGTATCTGAGAGGTGTAATCGAACCTTGATAGACATGGTTAGATCTATGATGAATCATGCAACTCTTCCAAAATCCTTTTGGGGCTATGCGCTTAAGACAGTTGTTTACTTGCTAAACAGAGTCCCGACCAAGGTAGTCTCTGCTACTCCATATGAGACCTGGAATAGTAAGAAACCTTATTTATCTCACCTAAAGATATGGGGTTGTCCTGCTTATGTAAAGCGGACTGTATCAGACAAATTGGATGCTAAGTCTGATAAATGTCTATTTATTGGATACCCTAAGGAAACGAAAGGTTACCAATTCTATCATCCCTTGGAACAAAAGGTGTTTGTTTCAAGGCATACTGTATTTCTAGAAAAAGAATTTCTTTTACAAGAAAACAGTGGGAGTAATATTGAACTTGAAGAAGTTCAAGGAACTCCAATAAACATTACAGAGACACCTAGTCTAGACCCACAACCAATAACTCATAATGATGAGCTATCAGTTGAACCTAAAACAACACCACTTCTTCGTAGGTCTGACAGGACACGCAATATTCCAGAGAGATACGGATTTCTCATAAGTGAATCGAACGACGTGTTACTCATTAGCGATGACGAACCTATCAGTTATGAAGATGTTCTGAAAAATTCAGAAAGGGATAAATGGCTTGAAGCCATGAAGTCGGAAATGGATTCCATGTACGAAAATCAAGTATGGGACTTGGTTAACCCACCTGAAGGGATTAAGACCATAGGGTGCAAGTGGGTTTTCAAGAAGAAAACCGACATGGAAGGTAATGTTGTTACCTTTAAGGCTAGATTAGTGGCAAAAGGATATCGTTAGAAACAAGGAATTGATTATGACGAAACCTATTCGCCAGTAGCTATGCTTAAATCCATTCGGATGCTCCTAGCCATAGTAGCTCATTATGATTATGAGATATGACAAATGGATGTGAAAACAGCTTTCCTTAATGGAAACCTGCTTGAGGATGTATACATGATACAACCTGAAGGTTTCACATCGGTTGATAAAACCAAAGTATGCAAGCTTCGACGATCCATATATGGACTAAAGCAAGCATCCAGGAGCTGGAACATCCGTTTTGATGAGACAATCAAAGAGTTTGATTTCTCACAAAATCCTGACGAACCTTGTGTGTACAAGAATGTTAGTGGGAGTGCAGTCGTATTCCTAGTGTTATATGTCGATGATATATTACTTATAGGAAACGATATATCAATCTTACAGTCAGTTAAAATTTGGTTTTCCAAAACTTTCTCCATGAAAGACCTGGGAGAAGCAACCTATATCCTTGGGATTAGAATCTATAGAGATATATCAAAACGATTGCTTGGTCTTTCGCAGTCTACATATATAGACCGAGTGCTAAAAAGGTTTAGCATGTCGGAATCCAAGAAACGTTACCTTCCCATCAGGCATGGGATCAACCTTTCGAAGTCTATGTGTCCGCGCACAGAAGACGAGAGGATTTGCATGAATAAGATTCCTTATGCATCCGCGATAGAATCTATCATGTATGCTATGTTATGTACTAGGCCCGATGTATCATATGCTCTGAGCATCACAAGCAGATACCAGTCTGATCCAGGAATGGATCATTGGGCGGCTGTCAAGAGAATCCTCAAGTACTTAAGAAGAACTAAGGATGTGTTCCTAATATATGGAGAAGGTGATATGGTAATACGTGGGTATACAGATGCCAGTTTCCAGACAGATAAGGATGACTCCAAATCTCAGTCCGAATACGTATTTATTTTGAATGGAGGCGCAGTAAGTTGGAAGAGTTCCAAGCAAGACACTGTAGCGGTTTCCACCACGGAAGCAGAATATATTGCAGCTTCGGAAGCAGCAAAGGAAGCAGTCTGGATCAAGAAGTTTATCTCAGAACTTGGTGTGGTTCCAACCATTGATGAAGCAATACCGGTTTACTGCGACAACAATAGAGCTATTGCACAAGCAAAGGAACCAAGGTCTCATCAGCGATCCAAACATGTGCTTCGCCGCTATCATCTGATCAGAGAGATTATAAGTAGGAATGATATACAAATTGAGAAAATTCCCACTGAAAGGAATTTAGCGGATCCTTTAACTAAGGCCTTGCCTCAAAGCAAGTTTGAGGGTCATATTAGAGCCTGCGGTATTGGATACCGTAGCGATTGACATTAGGCCAAGTGGGAGTTTGTTAGTGATATGAGAGAAGTGTCCTAAGGAAATCACCTTATGATTGTAATCATTTATTTTAATAAATGAATATTCACTATTTGAGTATACATGTTTATGTATTTGATTGAGATCTTAAACTCATTTACTGAATGTCCACAATACAATTCACAGCATGAGAGAATTTGTGACGAATTCACACCTAGTGTTATCTCTACATGTGCAATTGTGAAGTATTGAAATTGTCCCTAGTCGATGAATTGATTAATACGGACACTATCAATTCTGTTGAGACTAGCATGGGTTATTCTCTAATCAGCTGATTCTCACTGGCTGGTGACATTGGGATGTCCGGAGATAAACATGAATGCTAGTTAAGAGAACTAGTTCATTGGAGTGACTGGCTGTAAAACTTCATATGGTAGTATACATATAGACATGTCAGTGAAGTTCTTACTGCAGCTGATTCTCACTGGCTGGTGACATTGGGATGTCCGGAGATAAACATGAATGCTAGTTAAGAGAACTAGTTCATTGGAGTGACTGACTGTAAAACTTCATATGGTAGTATACATATAGACATGTCAGTGAAGTTCTTACTGCAGCTTAAGTGCGATGTTCCTTTGACTTGCGGTGTTCAAGTCATCTTGGTCATGGAGACTTATACTTTGACATCTTAAGCAAGCATCTCCAAGGAGGTGTGGACCCAGGATGATCGGGTATAAGCCGAAGTGCCCGAAGATGTTTGAACAGCCTACAAAGGATTCATCACTCCTTGCGAGGAGATGTATACCCAAGGCCTATCGTCGGATTGTTACTCGAAGCCTCTGGCCAGAGCATGACATGTTTGGAGTATGAATCTCTTAGATACATGAGAGTAATTAGAATCCGTAGGACGAGAAAACGTTACATGGGCTAGGTGTGACGTACTCAGCCTAGTGGTGTCTGACACACATAGACCATGTCCTGAACCAAGTGGGTATAAGATGGTGAAGGGAATGGGGCACGATTCATTATAGCTGCTGAAGGGTTTCAGAATTGTTTCTGAGGTCAACCGTTGATCTTTTGATTAATTGGGGATCATGATATACTACTAAGTGTCACTCATGATCGTTCTATAATTGGTTAATTATAGATGGCCAACATAAATCGAAAGCCTATTTAGTCACACGCACTACGAGTAATCCGAGGGATTTAAAACGAGTTGAAAATTGGATTTTCCAATTAAGAGAGATTAGGTTTGGTTGAGCCAAACAATAAGTCGAATCTGAATTTTTCAGAGACGCATCGGAAGCGTAAAATGGCTAAGTCTTTTGAAGACTTAATAGATGAATTAAATGAGTTTAATTCATTGGGGCATGGCTTGGATAGGTCGGCCAAAGAGGTTCCCCACCCTCTTTGCTTGGCCGGCCACAACAAAGGGAGAGAACCAAATTGTTTGGTTCAATTTATAAAATAAATCAAGTATGGTTTGTTTTATAAAATTATGGATGATATAAATTTTTATATAAACCAAGGTTTGGTTTATTTTTTCATGGAAATTAAAATGAACCATGGATTGGTTTATTTTATTTTATAAAATCAATCATGGATTGATTTACCATGATAAAGAAATTTATATAAAGAAATTTATATAAAATTTATTTTTCATGGAAATTAAAATGAACCATGGATTGGTTTATTTTATTTTATAAAATCAATCATGGATTGATTTACCATGATAAAGAAATTTATATAAAATTTATTTTTCATGAAAATTAAAATGAACCATGGATTGGTTTATTTTATTTTATAAAATCAATCATGGATTGATTTATCGTGATAAAGAAATTTATATAAAGAAATTTATATGATAAATTTCTTATGAAAATTTATTCCATAAGAAAAGGAGACTTGGTTGATTTTTATCATGAATTAAAATATGATTTTAATCATGATATAAAATCAAGACTTGGCATGATGGAATAAGTCATAGAAAATTTATATGATAAATTTCTTATGAAATTTATTCCATAAGAAAAAAGAGACTTGGCGGTTGAGAGGGCACTATATAAAGGACCCCAGGCAAGGCTTGGAATTCATTCGAAATAATCCAAGTATTCTTGCTTGGGCTCTCTCCCTCTCCTCCCTTCTTCCTCATGGCCGGCCACAAGCCTCTCCCCCTTTCTTCTTGCCGTGAGCACATAGAGAAGCACCGAGGCGACGAAGTTCTTCCGTTGGGACGATCTTCCTCTCTGGCCATCATCACCTTGGGATTGGGCGCATGTCATCTTCCTCCTTCTCGCCAGAATTGTGATTCCGGCCAACCTTGGTGGTGAGTTTTTTCGATGTGATTACTTTTCTCTTGGTTTTTCTTGTCGCGTTCTCGGAGAATCTAGTAGTTCTCGAGAACACGAAACTCGTGGCTTTGCGAAGTCATCCCGAAGATACTCGGCGTGGACGCGAATAGAGGCGGAGCTTCCAAGGGACGCTTACGGTTGGATCTCGTCCCTTCCTTCGAGTTACGCGAGGTAACAAGTAAATTAGTTTACATTTCTACAAAATTTTAAATATATGATCATGTCTACACAAGATAAGGTTGCATGCTTAGATGTGTGGTTAAATAATTTGAGAAATTATTTATGCTAAACCTTCCGCTGCACGTAATTAATTTTAAAATTACGAACCCGCATCCATGTCAACATGCACCCGGACCCAACAGTTAATTCCTCAAAGTCAGATAGAAGGAGGGATTGCTCCAATTTTGAAGGGACAAGACAAGTTGGATGGAGAGTAGACGACATGATTAGAGTTGAAGGGATGATTAATAGTGGATTTAGTGTAGGCTAGTATCATCTATGCGAATGAATATGGGGGGAGCATGTTGGGTCCTTGCTCTCGAAGTCCTCGGTTTCTTGTGCTTGACGGAGTTATCATCATTTGGTCCTCTGCGCCTGAGACCTCCGAGTCCCTATGCTTGAAGGAGTTATCAGATATCATATGGGTCCTACACCTGAAGTCCCCGGGTCCCTATACCAGACGAAATCATCATCCAGCCTTTGCCTTCGAGATCCTTGAGACCCGGTGCCCAATGAAGTTATCATCATCAGGGTTCCTGCACCTAAAGTTCCCGAGTCCCTACGGACAATAGAATCATCATCATATGGGTCCCTACCCCAAAGACTTTAGGTCCTATACCTGACGGAATCCTTGTCGAGGCCCCTATGCCCGAGACCCTTAGGTCCTTAAGCCCGACAGAGTTAACAACATCCAGGTCCTTACATCGAAAACCCCTAGGTCCCTGTGCCCGGTGGAATCGCCATCTAGGTCCCTACACCCGAGACTCCTAGGCCACATGCTGATGGAGTTATTATCATCTGAATCTCTACACTTAAAGTTCCCTAGTCCTTGCTCCCAACGAAATCATCATCCGAGTCTCTATAATAACACCCACAGGTCCTTGTGTTCTGATCCTATCGCGAAGCGAGATGGCAGTCCAAAGGGGAAGACGATCCTCCGGGGAGCGCGGGAGCGCGGGATCGCTGAGGATGGCTGTGAGGCTAGTTCGCTCCCGTCCTGCAAGACAAAGACCGTTAGAACCCGCCAGGAAAAGTCTCCGGCCAGGCACTCCGACGGTCAAGTCAGTACTCGACGGTGGCAAGCGAATGGAAAGCAATAGAATAGTAGACTATGCACTATTGTGCGTACCTGAGAGATGCGGAGTGACTGGGCTTATATAGCCGGGGAAGTTACAGCTTCTGCCCCACCTGCCACCTGTTGTCATATAGCGAGGACAAGGTGATGCATGCCCAAAGGTGGCAAATAAAGTAGTGCAACTGGGTTAAGGAAAGGGGCACTGTCAACTTAATGGCAGCCGCCATTTGGCGCGGCTCGGCCTGACACCAGTGTATATGGTCGTAGTACGGGGGGACAGGGTATGGCAGGAAGATCAAACCATCAGCGGGATATCCATCGTTTGGGCCAGGGTGGCACCAATCCTGCGCCGACCCCGTACTGCTTTGGGTAGTCCGATGTCAGGGAGTGGTTGTTCTGCATGCTAGGGCATGCTAGGCTGACTGGGGACCCGTAAAAGGAGAATGTCGACTAGGGTGTTAAGGGACGAGGTCGGCTGAGGGCCTATGATGAAGGTGCCGACTAGGGCACTGAGTGACGAGGTCGGCTGAGGGCCTATGGTGCTTTGGCTAAAGTTCCCTCGGGCTCGGGCTTACCCCAGGAGCGTGGGCCGCCACGCGTCGGTTGGGAGCCAAACCTAGAGGGGTAAGAGATTGGGTTAGGCACTATCTGAATGCAGGGGGTTCTATGGAGCGTGGGGCGTCACGCGTTCGACTGGGAACCCCCGAAGAGTAACGCGGGGGCATGCCCACGAGAGAGTCTAGACAATGACCTGGGTCTATCCCTTGGCATTCCCGAGGGAACCAGGTCGGGTCGCCCGTATGGGCCTTCTATCCCACGGGCTACCCAAGCCCGCGGATCCATCCTCTCCTGACGAGGCGCCAGCCTGCCGGGCCAGGCTACATATAAGCTGGCCCGGGATCATGTTCAATGGAGTTACCATCATTCATGTCCTTGCATCTGAGACTCCAAAGTCCCAATGCTTGGAGGAGTACCCATCATTCAAGTCTCCACTCCTGAGACCCCTAAGTCTCTGTGCTTGGCGGAGTTATCATCATTTAGGTCCATACGCTCGAGACCCCTGGATCCCTGCGTCTGACAGAGTTACTATCATTCGAGGGCATGCACTAGAAGTCCCGAACTCCCCCTTATGCCCGAAGCCCCCGAGTCCTCGGCCCAGCAGGATTCTTATTCTCCTGACAGAGGAGATCCAAATTGTATTAATTTTCATACATGAAATTTGATTAACTTTAATCTAGTTTTTAAATATAATTATCATTTTTGTCCAAGCAGATTCATGTTCCAAAATATATTTTGTCCCCAAGATTTCCGTGCTAAGCCTATACTTCATACCCTAATTCAAGTGTCGTTCGCACAACTCCTCAACTCAACTTAGAGGAAGTTCTCATGTTATCCCCAATAATATAACCTCTCTCTTATCCACAATATATGTTTTGGTCATCCATCTTACTCTTAATTCTCTTTATTTATTTATTTGTTCTCTTTCTCTATTCCACGATTACTTATGCATTGAGGGATCTTGTCGAGGCAATTTCCGTCGAGTCTCTTTTGACGTATGTTATTCTCATAGAATTAATCACGTCACAAGAAAAAGATATCATTAATAATCTCGAATGATGCGATGGAGTTTTACTACATTAATTATTAAAAGAAAATCTATTTTCTAGTCCTCCCGTGATATCTCATTTAATGCATTTCTAGTCATTAAAATTTTAAATTAACTTTTTAAATGATCCTCAATAGATTACAACAAAAAACCTTTAAATAATTTTTTTTATGAATCTTACACTATCAAATCATACTCTTTATTTACTATTTTTTCATGTGTAAATTTTATTTAATATTTTAATTAATTATGATATTTAATTTAATTTAATTTATTTATAATTTTCATTTAATATATATATATTATTAACTTGGATTTTTAATTTGATATTAAAAAAATAAGTAAAGATAAAAAGACATCATTAATTACTACTGAGCATTCTTATTCTATTATAATAAAAATCTCAATTTCACTATTACAATTCAAATTTTTTTTCCCAAATATTTTGATTTCACAAATCTCCCCGCTAATTTTGTACTAAAATTGTCTTACTGAATCCAATCTAGTAAAAGATGATTTTGTTGGTTGTTGACTTGTATCTCCTCGGTATTTGTTTAGTCGATTTATGACCGTCGGATCTTCCGGGAGGTTACTTTTGGAAGAAGCAAACTGATTGGTTTACGTCGAGACTAGTGTTAGACACTATCTCCGTAAAACGATATTGCTCCGCTACTGGTGCTCACGGATAGCAGCAATTCGTTTCCAAGATACAACGACGTTGTCTCGGAATAGTAGCACTTCAAATTTCGAGACCGACGAACCTTTCCGTAGGCTTTTTGGACTCTCGATGCAGAAGATGAATGAGTGCAAATGCTTTAGATTGCAATGCTTGAATGAATGAAATGATCAAGTGGAGGGATCTATTTATATTGAGTGAAGAGGTAAGTACCCTTTGATTTGGACAGATCTGGACCGTTCATAACGAAAGGGTACAACCCTTTAAAGGTATTTGAATCTCGTCCCATGATCTGAAGAGTTATACATCTTGATCTCAGCCGTCATATTAGAACATTTAATCCGACGCCTCAGATCCATCCTCCCTCTTCACAATCAGATTCGAATCCGACGCTCCAGATCGCACCTGCCTACGATCTATCCAGATCTTTGATCCGACGCTCTAGATCCTACCTTTCTGCGATCTATCCAGATATTTGATCCGACGCTCCAGATCGCACCTTCCTGCGATCTGTCCAAATCTTTGATCCGACGGGCACCATCTATTCACCCAATCCAGTCATTGTTCTCTACACAGTCCTGTGTCACTGCTTTGTCACTGACATGCCATGTGGCGCCACCTGATCATGACACGTCACACCGACATGTCATGTAGCGTCACCTGATCACGACACATCATCGCCACGTGGAGCATAAATTAAAGCTCCTCGCGACGATGAGAAGTGCAAAGTGCACCAACAAAAGCGCCCATTGCGCGTGTGGCGAGTGGCGGGCTCGCAGGTCCGAGCACCTGCTCGCCCAAAGGTAGAGTCCTCCTGTGTTTTTGTATTAACAACATTAGCGTAAGAACACATATAAGGAAACACTGGTTCTCGCCGGTTAGCAATGTGGGACTAAAAGTCACATTTTTTTCTTAATATTCATTTGAGCGTATCTTGAACAATTAATTTCTCATTCACCCTTAATCGGTTTTGAGCAAATAAATAGTCCAGATTTATCTACACAGTCACGTGTCACATAGACACTGCCTCGTCACCGACATGCCATGTGGCGCCACCTGATCATGTCACGTCACACCGACATGCCATGTGGAGTCACCTGATCACGACCCATCATCGCCACGTGGAGCATAAATTAAAGCTCCTCGCGACGATGCAAAGTGCAAAGTGCGCCAACAAAAACGCCCATTGCGCGTGTGGCGAGTGGCGGGTGGCGGGCTCGCAGGTGCGAGCACCTGCTCGCCCAAGGGTAGAGATCTCCTGTGCTTTTGTATTAACAACGTTAGCATAAGAACACATATAAGGAAACACTGACTCTCGCCGGTTAGCAATGTGGAACTAAAAGCCACATCTTTTTTCTTAATGTTCATTTGAGCGTATCTTGAACAATTAATTTCTCATTCACCCTTAATCGGTTGTGAGCAAATAAATAGTCCAGATTTATCTACGCGAAACTTAGATTTCGATTTTGAAGTCAAACTTGACTTTCAATGATCGATGACATCAAAATTTAACTTTGCAAAATTGTATCCAACAATCCCCCACATGAATGAAAATTAATGCATGTATTGCATGTATGCATGCTGACACTTTACAAGAGTCCAATCGATAAGTCAATGCATCGGGAAAGGTAGCTTGTGGCTTTGAACCTTCCGTAGTGGAATGCTATCGAGCATACTAGGTTGCGCAGTGAACGTGATGTCTTGAATTGCTCAGCTGTTGGTGTATACTAAGACAATAACACCCACACAGAGACTTATCTCACCCACTTTTGGTTCTCATGGTTGGTTCCGTTTCGGCCATAGACACCATCTTGGATTCATGAGTGTTTCATTGAAGCGACCTGTCTTCACACTCACATAGGTGACACTTCTATTAAGAGTATCCTACCATACTCCACCTTAAAGGTATAGAAGTCATTAAAAGCATAAGCTTATCCTTACTACATGTGGTAGGACAACACCAAATCATCGTAGGATTGGGATAGTAGAGATAATTATTTCTCTTGTGCTGTTACACAACTTCTGTAACTTCGTTGTCCCATTGAACCAAGATCTTGGAATCTCCAGTCAACAAGGTTGGGTTACCGCTACAGTCATTTTTAGTTGTAGATTGTCAATCTCATTCCTCTTGATGAGCAGTATACTTGATCTCGATTTAGCCACTTCGTTAGGGGATCTGCCAAATTATCCTTAAATTTGACATAATCGATTGCAATTACTCCGTTCGAGATCAACTGCCTAATGGTATTATGTCGACGACATATATGTCGTGACTTACCATTATACATACTACTCTGTGCCCTTCCAATTGCCGATTGACTATCACAGTGGATAAGTACGGCGGGCACAAGTTTTGTCTAGCTCGGAATATCTTCCAATTAATTCAGCAGTCATTCAGCTTCTTCAGCTGCTTTGTCAAGTGTTATAAACTCGGATTCCATTGTTGACCGAGCTATGCATGTCTACTTAGTGGATTCCCAAGATACTGCTCCCCCACCGATCGTGAATACATATCCACTAGTGAATTTGTAGTCTTTTGTATCGGAGATCCAATTAGCATCACAATATCCCTCCAAGACTGTGGGATACCTTCCGTAATGTAATCCTTAGTTCATAATATATTTTAAACATCTAAGAACTCGCATCAGTGCTTTCCAATGGGTGTCGTTTGGATTGCTCGTAAAACGACTCAGTTTGTTGACCACATAGGCAATATCCGTACGAGTACAGTTTGTGAGATACGTCAAACTGCCAATTATCCGGGAATATTCCAATTGTGATATGGGTTCACATGATTTTTCGCTAAGTGTTGACTTAGATCCATAGGTATTTTTACAGTAGAGAGATCGTATGCATTGAATCTTTTCAATGCTGACTCTACATAATAGGATTGTTTTAAAACTATCTCATCGGACGTCCTAAGAATTTTAATTCCCAATATGACATCTACTAGACCCATATTTTTCATGTCGAAACTATTGGTCAACATTTTCTTAGTACACATGATGATATCATGATTACTTCCCATTATGAGCATATCGTCTACGTATCGACAGACGATTACAAAACTCTCAGGTGTGCTTTTGACATAAATGCATTTGTCACATTCATTTATTCTGAATTCGTTTGACAGCATTATTTTATCAATTTTTTCGTGCCATTGCTTTGGTGCTTGTTTAAGTCCGTACAACGACTTAACAAGTTAACACACCTTTCCCTCAGTTCCAGGAGCTATAAACCCCTCGGGTTGCTCCATGTAGATTTCTTCTTCTAACTCACCATTTAAGAACGCAGTCTTAACATCCATTTGGTGTATTTCAAGGTCATACAGTGCTGCAATGGCTATCAGCATTCGTATGGACGTAATCCTTATCACCGGTGAGTAAGTATTGAAATAATCAAGGCCTTCCTGTTGCTTGTACCCTTTAGCTACAAGTCTGGTCTTATACTTGTCAACCGATCCATCTGCTTTATACTTGCGTTTTAGTATCCACTTACAACCTAATGGTTTAGTACCAGAAGGAAGGTCTACTAATTCCCAAGTATGATTATTCATGATGGATTCGATTTCACTATTGACAGCTTCTTTCCACAATGGGGCGTCGGGACCAAAGAGAGTTTCGCTTAGTGTTCTTGGGTCCATTTCTGACATGAATGTCATGAAATCTGGCCCGAACGATTTCTCAACTCTAGCCCGTTTGCTCCGACGTGGCTCTTCGCTTTGATCGTCAATAGCCCTTTTGTGACATCTAAGTTCTGGAACATTATCTTTGTTAGAACTTCCGTTGTCATTATTTTGAACGTTTTCCTTCTTATTTGGGAACATGTCTTCAAAAAATATTGCATTTCGAGATTCTATGGTTGTACCTACATGAATATTAGGAATGTCTGACTTATGAACTATGAAGCGATATGCACTACTATTTTGAGCATCTGACAAATATTGCATCGAACGTTTTAGGTCCGATCTTAACTTGCTTTGGCTTAGGTACTTCGACCTTTGCTAAGCACCCCCACACTTTCAAGTATTTGTACGATTGCTCGCGGCCTTTCCATAGTTCATATGGTGTTTTATCATTTTTCTGGTGAGGGATTTTGTTGAGAATGTGGTTTGCTGATAATATGGCTTTCCCCCACAAGTTCTGGGGTAAGCCTGAATTTATCAACAAGGCATTCATCATTTCCTTTAGTATCCGATTTTTACGTTTGGCAACACCATTCGATTGAGGTGAGTAAGGTTCCGTTGTCTGATGGATAATTCCAGATTCTGAACAGAATTCATCAAACGGTGCACCATATTCTCCACCTCTATCGCTACGAATTATTTTAATTCATTTTTTCAAGTTGATTTTCAGCTTCCGTTTTATAGGTTCTGAAAGCTTCTAGGGCTTCGTCTTTACTTCTTAAAAGAGAGACATAACAGAACCTCGTGCAGTCATCGATAAAAGTAATGAAGTACTTTTTACCTCCTCTAGTTTCCACGAATTTCAAGTCACATAGATCACTATGTATTAATTCTAAAGGAGTCGTTGACCTTTCCACCGAATGAAAAGGTAGTCTCATCATTTTCGCTTCCACGCACACTTCGCATTTGTGTGTTTCGTCAACATCAATCTTCGGTAATAAATTTAGTTTGACAAGACGTTTCAGAGTATTATTATTGTCATGCCCAAGCCGATCATGCCATAAATTAAAACACTCAACAACATAGCTAGAAGTTTTTAATTTATTACCATCAAAATTACGGTGTACAATCATTACAACCATCTTGAACAAATTTTGTTCTAAATACCCCTTTCCTACAAAGACACCGTTCTTCGTAAGCACAAAGTTGTTGGATTGGAACACTAATTTGAATCCGGCTTTAACAAGTGCCGATTCAGAAACTAAGTTCTTCCTGATGTCGAGAACATGGAGCACATCAATGAGAGTTATCTCCTTCCCAGACGTCATTTTTAGAACAACTGTCCCGAGTCCAACAATTGAGGACGTCGTGGAGTTGCCCATATAGAGCTTTCTTCCACTTATCGGGGTGTACTTGGAGAACATCACCTTGTCCAAACAGACGTGACGGGTTGCTCCAGTATCGATCCACCACTGCTTCGGGTTGCCCACCAAGTTGGCTTCAAACACGACCGCAGTGAGATCTAGAGCACTGAGATCTATGTCAGCGGAGGTTGCGACTTGGTTCGCAACATACTTCTGGCTCTTGGTTGTCTTCTTCGGGCGTTTGTAGTCTTTGGATATGTGTCTTAGGTAATTTTTGAAATACTTTCATGACGGAGGGAGTTTCTCAATTACCGCAACAACTTTGAATGACTTATTCAGCGACATTCGTTCGGCGTCCAGATCATGCATTATCAGTTGCATGTCTTGGACATGAGACGTGACACTCTTGGAATCCACCATTTTGAAATCCAAAAATCGGCCGACGATGAATTTCTTTAGTCCGACGTTTTTGATTTTGTATTTCTTCTCCAGCGATTCCCACAGTGACTTGGTCGTCTCCATCATGCAATATACATTATATAGCGCATTGTCCTGTTAGTGATATGAGAGAAGTGTCCTAAAGCAATCGCCTTATGATTGTAAACATTTATTTTAATAAATGATAATTCACTATTTGAGTATACATGTTAGTGTATTTGATTGGGATCTTAAACTCATCTACTGAATGTCCGCAATACAATTCACAGCATAAGAGAATTTGTGATGGGATCACAACTAGTGATTATCTCTACATGTGTAATTGTGAAGTATTGAAATTATCCCTAGTCGATGAATTGATAAAAACGGACACTATCAATTCTGTTGAGACTAGCATGGGTTATTCTCTAATCAGCTGATTCTCACTGGCTGGTGACATTGGGATGTTCGGAGATAAACATGGATGCTAGTTAAGGGAACTAGTTCATTGGAGTGACTAGATGTAAGACTTCATATGGTTATCTATATAGATATGTCAATGAAGTTCTTACTGCAGCTTAAGTGCGATGTTCCTTTGACTTGCGGTGTTCAAGTCATCTTGGTCATGGAGACTTATACTTTAACATCTTAAGCAAGCATCTCCAAGGAGGTGTGGACCCAGGATGATTGGGTATAAGCCGAAGTGCCCGAAGATGTTTGAACAGCCTACAAAGGATTCACCACTCCTTGCGAGGAGATGTATACCCAGGCCTATCGTCGGATTGTTACTCAAAACCTCTGGCCAGAGTATATCATGTTTAGAGTGCGAGTCTCTTAAATACATGAGAGTAATTAGAAATCCAAAGGATGAGAAAGACACTACTTGGGCTAGGTGTGACGTAGTCAGTCTAGTGGGGACTGACACAAACAGACCATGTCCTGAACCAAGTGGGTATAAGGTGGTGAAAGGAATGGGGCACGATTCATTAGAGCTGCTGAAAGGTTTCAGAATTACTTCTGAGGTCAACCGTTGATCTTTCGATTAATTGGGGGTCATGATGTACTACTAGGTGTCACTCATGATCGTTCTATAATTAGTTGATTATAGACGGCCAACATAAATCGAAAGCCTATTTAGTCACACGCACTACGAGTAATCCGAGGGATTTAAAACGAGTTGAAAATTGGATTTTTCAATCAAGAGAAATAAGTCGAATCTGAATTAATCAGAGGCGCAATGGAAGCTAAAAATGACTAAGTCTTTTGAAGGCTTATTGGGCGAATTAAATGAGTTTAATTCGCGACGGTTCGGCTCGGTTTGGCCGGCCAAAGAGGGTGCCAAACCCCTATGGTTTTGCCAGCCACAATAAAGGGGATAAACCAATTTATTTGGTTTAATTAATAAAATAAATCTAGCGTGATTTGTTTTATAAAATTATGGATAAATAAATTGATATATAAAAAAATTTATATAAAGAGATTTATAAAGAAATTTGTAGAAATTTATTCTTTTTATGGAAATTAAAATGAACCATGAATTGGTTTAATTTTAATTTATAAAATCAATTATGAATTGATTTTTCCATGATAAGAAAATCTTATACAAATTTTATTCCATAATTAAAAAGAGAGAAGGATTTATTTTATGGATAAATAAATTTGTATAAAGAAATTTATATAAATAAATTTATAGAAATTTATTCTTTTTATGAAAATTAAAATGATCCATGGAATGGTTTATTTTAATTTTATAAAATCAATTATGAATTGATTTTTCCATAATAAGAAAGTTTATAAATTTCTTATAAAATTTATTCCATAATAAAAGGAGAAGAAGTATTTGTTTTATTATAAAGTTAGTTATAATAAAACTTGGCTTAAACGGAATAATTAATAAGAGAATTTATAGGATAAATTTCTTATGAAAAAATTCCGTTAAAGAGGAGACTTGGCAAGGGAGAAGCAACTATATAAAGGAACCAAAGGCAAGCCCTTAATTCCAATCAATTAATCAAGAGATTAGTTGCTCCTTTCTCTCTCTCTCTCTACACGCCTCTCTCTCTCTCTCTAGGGCTGGCGCCTCTCTCTCTAGGGCCGTCTCTCTCTCTCCTCCCCTAGGGCCGGTGCAACTCCCAAGGTGGGCATGAGCTTCATCCACCAAGAAGACCCCGAAGAAGAAGAAGCGGATCGCGTCTCCCTCCTTCCCTTCCCGGAATTGAGATTCCGAATCTTGGTGGTTAGTTTCCTATCTTTTCTCTTGTTCTTCTAGTTGTGCCTTTAGAGAATCTAGTAGTTCTTGTTGGCACAAAACTCGTGACTTTGCGAAGTCATCCCGAAGAGAACTCAGCGTGGACGCGAATAGAGGCGAAGCTTCCAAGGGACGCTACGGTTGGATCTCGTCCCTTACTTCGAGTTACGCGAGGTACTAAGTAAATTAGTTTACTTTTCCGCAAAGTTTTATTTTATGATCATGTCCACACACCATAAGGTTGCATGCTAGATACGTAGTTAGAATAATTTGAGAAATTATTTTATGCTAATTCTTCCGCTGCACGTAAAAATTTAGAATTTTACGAACCCGTATCCTTGTCAACATGCACCCGGTCCCAACAGTGGTATCAGAGCCGGTTAGTGTACGACATAATCATATAATGATTTTGTGGAAAACTTTGTCATAATCTCAATTTTGAAAAAAAATTTCAATTATGGAAACTTTCCAATTATAATAAATTTTTGATTTAGGAATTTCTAAGTTTGGAAATCCTCATGAAATTTCGCAAACTTTTGAAATTTTCTAATTTCTGAAATTTTATAATAATTGTGAAAACTTCCCATCTTTGGAAACTTTCCAATTTTGGAAAATTTTCTATTTTAAAAATTTTCTAATTTTGGAAATATATAAGTTTTCTTTGTACCAGAAACTTACAATTATTCTGAAAACCAATTTATGAAATCTCGCAATTTTGGGCACTTTCTTTCAAGAATGTCTAGACAAATTCATGGACTGTTAATTGACAATTAAATTTGAATTGGTTTTTAAATTGACAACAAAATTCTTTATTTTGGATTGAGCCTCGGGGAGCCGTCCAATTTAATGTTAGTTGTTGTAATTTAATTTCCCAATTTTAAATTGAAATTGTCATGTTTGATTTGGATTGAGCCTCGGGGAGCCGTCCAATTGGATTTACAACAAATTACTTTTCTTTGGGTATCTGAGCCTCGGGGAGCCACCCCTAGAAAACAATTTGTTGTAATTGTTGGTGCAGAATGCACCTAAGTCAAACCAGTGTTTTGATAATGGCAACATAGGTCAAAAGTTAAGTCTTTCTTGTTTTCTAACAAGTTAATCTAGTGTGCAGGAAAAGCCCTAGCGAAGGACTGCTAGGCACTGGCAAAGGAACGCCAGGGAAATAAGCCCTAGCAAAGGACCGCTAGGCACTGGCGAAGGACTGCCAGTATCAAGCCCTAGCGAAGGACTGCTAGGCTCCAGGCGAAGGACAGTCTGGGACTGAAGCCCTAGCGAAGGACTGTTAGGCAACTGGCGAAGAACTGCCAGTTTACAAGACCTGACAAAGGACCGTCAGGCAAAAGTCCAACCAGAGGAACGGTTGGCATCAGGTAATTTCTCCCGAGAGGAGTAGGTGAGGACGTGTTCCCCGTCGAGGGAACAGTAGGTGTCGGTTCGACCTAGGGCTCCATTTTGGAGACCAAAGTCAGAACCAAGACAGCTAAGGCTGTATAATCTAATAACTTAATATATTTGTGTTTTGTACTAACCCTGGATGCAGGACCGAAGGAACGTGTGTCTGCAGCTCAGAAAGCCTCAAAGGAGAGAGGCAAGGACTGAGTAGGGCGCCCGGAGCGTCCCGGGCGCCCCCAAGGGCCATACAAAACTCATAAAGCAAGATGTGGTTCGAACACATACTGGGCCGGGCGCCCCCGCTGCTCCCGGGCGCCCCCTGCGTCCCGGGCGCCCCCATGCGCATACCTCGAACCGAACCCCTCGAAGCCCAGAAGATAAACTTTGACCCGGTCAAAGCGGGCGCCCCGGTCAAAGCAGATTCAGGGGATCAGACGCGACCGAGAGTTCTGCGGATCGGAGGCCACGTGGGGGGCGCCCCCGACATCTCGGGCGCCCCCAGGCCCTATATAAAGGGCCCTCGACCCCAAGCTTCGAACATCAATTCACTCGACACCTCAAAGCTCTTCTGCTCTCGCGCCTTGCTCCGGAAACTCCCCAATTCGAGCCGACGACGTCCCGCTGCTCCAAAAAAGCTGATCTACTCCGGACGTCGGTAAAGAAGAGCATTCCTTTTATTTACTGCACTTATATTTGTAATTAAATCTTTGTAAAACTTTTTGCGCCTATATAGAATTGCTCAAAGTAAACGGTCAACGACCGTGGGCCTTGAAGTAGGAGTCGACACAGGCTCCGAACCAAGTAAATCGACTGTGTCTCTGTGTCTTGTTTTTTAATTTCCGCTGCGTACCTACTCTTAGTCAAATCCGAACGATTTCCGATATTCACCCCCCCCCCTCTATCGGCTTTCATGATCCAACAAGTGGTATCAGAGTGGGGAAGTTCAAACTTGGTGCAACCACCAGTTTGAAAATTTCTTTTTGGATTTTCTTTATTATTTTCGATTTTTTTTAAAATACTTTTTCGTACGAATTTTTTCGAGGTTGGTGCAACACCACTCGATATTTTATTTCCCCTATCCAGCACTACTAATCCAAGACCTAGTCT
This sequence comes from Boesenbergia rotunda, assembly GCA_024364735.1. Taxonomy (NCBI): domain Eukaryota; kingdom Viridiplantae; phylum Streptophyta; class Magnoliopsida; order Zingiberales; family Zingiberaceae; genus Boesenbergia; species Boesenbergia rotunda. Next base: position 19,988 of record JAGFNQ010001071.1, read on the forward strand.
TGGAAACCTTGTTTTTCTGTTAGTTTTTTTTCAGATTAAAATGGCCATGCAAGAGGGATTCAGCACCGTCAGGCCTCCACTTTTCAGTGGAGAAGACTTTTCTTACTGGAAAAGTCGTGTGGAGGTCCACCTGAAAACTCAGGTGGATATGTGGATCATCATCCAGTCCGATTTGGAGATCCCCAAAGACGCCGAAGGAAAACCACAAAGCTACTCCGAATGGGACAACTCCCTAAAACGGAAGATAGAAGCCGACACAAAAGCAACACAAACTCTACAATGCGGGCTGACAAAGGAAGAGCTGAACCGTGTGGGCCCCTTCAACAGTGCAAAGGAGCTGTGGACAAAACTGATCGAGCTGCACGAAGGGACTTCAGATACTCGGATCAGCAAGAGGGATCTGCTACTAAACAAACTCTACACCATCAAGATGGCCGACAACGAAACAGCAGCCCAGCTCCACGCACGAATCCAAGAGGTAATGAACGGTCTTCACACAATAGGTCACAAGGTTGAAAACCGTGACCTAATCAGGTATGCCTTAAACGCCTTCCCTAGAAACACCTTGTGGGCATCTATGGTAGATGCATACAAGGTCTCTAGGGATCTTTCTAAAATAAAATTGGATGAACTGTTTTCCGAACTAGAACTGCACGAACAAACTAACACCAATGTGGTCGAGAAAGGTATTGCTTTCGTTGCAGGTAAAACAAAAAGGACGAGAAGAAAGAAGGCACTACAAGCAACCTGGGACTAATCGTCCTCAGAAGAAGAAGAAGAGGCAAAGACCTGGGACGAATCGTCCTCAGAAGAAGAAGAAGAGGCACCCCAGTCCAACCTCCTAGCTCTGACCGCCTCAGATAAAGTCGAGACTGAGTCAGAAACAGAACAAGAGGATGGCGAGCTGACCTTCACAGAAGACGGAGAAATTAAGGTAACTGGTTTTAATAGATCGCAATTAAGTGAGTTAATTTCCTTTCTTTCCCGAGATTTGGCAAAAGCCAAACTCCGAGTCGAATCCCTCCGACAGGAAGTAAAACTCCTGAAAGAGGGAGCTGACTCTAAACCCTTAACCGAGAAGGTTCAGGAAGGAACTCCTACTCAAGTTGAAAAACTTGAAAAGAAAAACTCCTCCCTGAAAACTCAGGTTAAGGATCTTAGATCAGCATTAGAACGATTTACATCTGGTTCCAAGGGTCTTGACATGATTCTTGGAAAACAGAAATCAGTTCTAAATCGATCCGGACTGGGATATAGAACCAAATCCCGGCAAAGATCATACTTTGCTGTACTGAATCAGTCCAGAGGTAAAGTTCAGGCATGGGTACCTAAACTGTGTCTGAACCAACCGACTGGATCAAATCAGTATTGGATCCCCAAGGACAAGATTCACATCTTGCCCAACCATCACCGTGGCTTTAGTCCAGGGGGAGCCAAACTGAAAACTATTTACATTATTAGATAAACTTGTTATTCTTGATTTAAATTGCTTGATTGATTGTTTATTTAGTTTCTGCAATATACCATGCTTAGACTTAGGCTAGCTTAAGGACTAAACAAACTTAGCTGAAATTTGACAACATAGTATTGGGTGGAGGTGAGATGATAGTACGTTAGGGAAGCCAATTTGGCGGAACTAGCCGAAGCTACCGATCCAAGACCCAAACTAATTAGACCAGAAATTTTTCAAAGAATTTTTGAAAATGAAATTTCATTAAAAGGCTTTGTCAAGGAAAGGGTGGATGATCCCATAAGGCTACGGCCAAAGAAGGCCTAGTGCCTCACCAAGACCTGGAAGCCAATTTCTGAAATTCAAATTCAAATTTTTTTTGTCAAATTCGAATATAACACAAAATTTCAGTTATTTGTAGATTTAAATATTTTTGTTAAAATTAATTGTTTTCAAAATTAATTAAGGTTTTAAAATTTACTTGTTTTCAAAATTAATCAAAATTTTCAAAAATAATTTTAACTATCAAAACCTGTCTCACAAAACCTATAAGGTTAACGTGATTGAAAATTCTAGATTTGGGTGAGACAGACTAGGCAGTGAAACTCAATTTAAGCTATTCCTGATTCTAATTGGATCCAAATCAAGAAAATTCTTTATGCGTAGGAACATAAAGATTTGGACCAATGGATGTTGGATAGCGGTTGCTCCAGACACATGACTGGAGATAAATTGAAGTTCACCAAGCTCAAACTCAAAAACCTAGGCTCAGTGGAATTTGGCAATAATGCTACACTCAAGGTAATTGGGTCAGGTAATATTGAGCTTAAATCTGATTTCATTATTAAGAAAGTTCTATTGGTTGAAAACTTTAATTTTAACTTGCTTAGCATAAGTCAGTTATGTGATTCTGGTTATATAGTTACTTTCAACAATTCTAACTGCCTGATTAGAAATGAACAAGACTCAGAAATCATACTTAAGGGCACTAGGAAAAACAATGTATACACTATAAATCTTCCCCTCATACCCAAATGTATGTTAACACAATTAGAACAGACAAACCTCTGGCATAGGAGATTAGGTCATACCAATTTGAGAACTATCTCAAAAATTACCCAACTTGGCTTAATCAAAGGTATCCCCAAAATCAAAAATAATGAAAACCTAATATGTGAATCTTGTAATCAAGGTAAACAAACCAAATCCAATCACAAACTAATCCAGTCTGATTTAACTCAAACCACACTTGAGCTCCTGCACCTTGACCTATTTGATTCACATGGAGCCAAGTCACTAAGCGGGAACCGATACTGCTTAGTAATAGTTGATGATTACTCTAGGTTTACCTGGGTTAGGTTCCTAAAAACCAAAGATGAAACCCTAAACCTATTTATTTAATTCTGTAAACTAATTGAAAATCAAAACGACACTAAAATAAAAAGACTTAGGAGTGATCACGGGGGAGAGTTTGAGAATCAACGGTTTGAGGAATTCTGTAAGGTAAATGGGTATTTACATGAATTTTCATGTCCTAGAACCCCCCAACAAAATGGGATAGTCAAGCGAAGGAATAGAACATTACAAGAAGCCGCTAGGGCTATGCTCAACGAATTTAAACTAGCAAACCAATTTTGGGCAGAAGCAACTAGTACAGCCTGTTATATCCAAAATAGGGTTTTGATTAACAAACGACACAACAATTCACCTTAGGGTACTTTTGATTAGGGCTTTTTCGCAAAACTAGCAAACCAATTTTCATTTTTTTTACTTAGTTTTTTTTTGCAAAACTACCCCCTTTAAAAATTAGGGCTTTTTCGAAAATGGACTTAGTCTAGGCCCTAACCCTAGAACTGTATGCACCTATAGACTTAGAAGCCAGCATCTCACAAGCACCTTAGGGTACTTTTGATTGATAACCTAGAAAGGGTTGAGATGCTTAGGTCTTTGCCTTAATTCAAGATGCTTTAAGTCAGTGCATCTGCAGTAATTGGGGCACTAAATACAACTTATACAGCAAACCAGTTAAGTGTCAAGTTTAGAAAATCTAACTTGAACATAAACACTTAACTTGACTAACCCTAGCAAAAACTACTGTTTATAACAGTTAGTAAGTAGCTAATAGGGTTAGACAGGTCCCTACAGAGAAAATTAATTGATTTAGTGTAAATCTAATTATGAATTGGTTCAGTACAGCAAATTCTTATTTATTTTCTTTATTCATGTTATATTTATCTTGTTTTGATATATGGCAAAGGGGGAGAGTTAGGAAAGAGAAAAATTGAGAAAAATTAATTACTTTTTCAAAATTTCAAAATTTTGATTTTATTCAAAAAGGTTCAAAAATATACTTATCCTTTATTCAAAAGCTTAAACTTTTTGAAGAAGTTCTTAAAGCCTTCAAAATTTTGCCTAAGTACTCCAGTTTCAAAATTTCTTAAAGCTTTCAAAATTTTGCCTAAGTACTCCAGTTTCAAAAGTTTTTTTCAAGCTTTCAAAATATTACTCAAGCTTCAAAAGTTTTTTTCAAGCTTTCAAAATATTACTCTAGCTTCAAAAGTTTTTTTCAAGCTTTCAAAATATTATTCTAGCTTCAAATTTTTTATTTCAAGCTCTCAAAATTTTGCTAAGTATTCTAGCTTCAAATTTTTTATTTCAAGCTCTCAAAATTTTGCTAAGTACTCTAGCCTTTAAAAAGTTTCTTACTTAAGCAAATTTTATTCAAGCTCTCAAAATTTTGCTAAGTACTCTAGCCATTAAAAAGTTTCTTACTTAAGCTTGTCAAAATTTTTTTTAGTACTCTAGAGCTCAAGTTTTTCAAAACTATATTAAAACTGAAATTCTTACTTAAGCTAACATTTTCAAAAAGTTGTCAAGTACAAGTAAAGTTTTTTTAACCTCACGAATTTTTGAAAAATCTAGGGGGAGATTCCTTCCAGGGGGAGGGAACAAAAACTTTTTCATGTATTGGTTAAACTTAACTTTTTGAACTAGGGTTGCCATAAATCAAAAAGAGGGAGATTGTTGGTGCAGAATGCACCTAAGTCAAACCAGTGTTTTGATAATGACAACATAGGTCAAAAGTTAAGTCTTTCTTGTTTTCTAACAAGTTAATCTAGTGCGCAGGAAAAGCCCTAGCGAAGGACTGCTAGGCACTGGCAAAGGAACGCCAGGGAAATAAGCCCTAGCAAAGGACCGCTAGGCACTGGCGAAGGACTGCCAGTATCAAGCCCTAGCGAAGGACTGCTAGGCTCCAGGAGAAGGACAGTCTGGGACTGAAGCCCTAGCGAAGGACTGCCAGTTTACAAGACCTGACAAAGGACCGTCAGGCAAAAGTCCAACCAGAGGAACGGTTGGCATCAGGTAATTTCTCCCGAGAGGAGTAGGTGAGGACGCGTTCCCCGTCGAGGGAACAGTAGGCGTCGGTTCGACCTATGGCTCCATTTTGGAGACCAAAGTCAGAACCAAGACAGCTAAGGCTGTATAATCTAATAACTTAATATATTTGTGTTTTGTACTAACCCTGGATGCAGGACCGAAGGAACGTGTGTCTGCAGCTCAGAAAGCCTCAAAGGAGAGAGGCAAGGACTGAGTAGGGCGCCCGGAGCGTCCCGGGCGCCCCCAAGGGCCATACAAAACACATAAAGCAAGATGTGGTTCGAACACATACTGGGCCGGGCGCCCCCGTGCTTCCGGGCACCCCCGCTGCTCCCGGGCGCCCCCTGCGTCCCGGGCACCCCCATGCGCATACCTCGAACCGAACCCCTCGAAGCCCAGAAGATAAACTTTGACCCGGTCAAAGCGGGCGCCCCGAGCGCTCCGGGCGCTCCGGTCAAAGCGGATCCAGGGGATCAGACGCGACCGAGAGCTCTGCGGATTGGAGGCCACGTGGGGGGCGCCCCCGACATCTCGGGCGCCCCCAGGCCCTATATAAAGGGCCCTCGATCCCAAGCTTCGAACATCAATTCACTCGACGCCTCAAAGCTCTTCTGCTCTCGCGCCTTGCTCCGAAAACTCCCCAATTCGAGCCGACGACGTCCCGCTGCTCCGAAAAAGCTGATCTACTCCGGACGTCGGTAAAGAAGAGCATTACTTTTATTTACTGCACTTATATTTGTAATTAAATCTTTGTAAAACTTTTTGCGCCTATATAGAATTGCCCAAAGTAAACGGTCAACGACCGTGGGCCTTGGAGTAGGAGTCGACACAGGCTCCGAACCAAGTAAATCGACTGTGTCTCTGTGTCTTGTTTTTTAATTTCCGCTGCGTACCTACTCTTAGTCAAATCCAAACGATTTCCGATATTCACCCCCCCCCCCTCTATCAGCTTTCACGATCCAACAGTAATTAATTAAATCCATGAATAAAATATGTTTTAAGAGGTGATGCTCTTACATATTGTTGTCTCCAAAATTAATTAGGAAAATGGTTTCCTATAGAGTTTTCTTAAATGAGATTTTCATGAAAATAATATGTAGTTGAATTAAGGGATTTGTCTCTTAATTTAATAAGATTTGATTTAGAGAAATCAAAGTCTTAAACATATTATTTCCGAAATTGATTATGACAATTTAGGAAATTGTTTCCCAAAACAATTCCTTAAATAAAGTATGAAATTATAATTAGGAAATCTGGTTCCTAATTTAATCAATGAGACTTGATAAATTAAGTCACATACATACCTTATTAAGGAAATCGTTAGTCATGACATAATGTCATGAATGTGCTTAGAAAAGAAAAGATGAGACCCAAAACCCCTTATAAAATATTAAGGCCAACACCTTCCATTAATATGGTTAGAATCGGAGTTTTGTTTCTCGTTTGGGTTGATGGACACATCCATGCCCGGCTTGAACCTCAACATGTTCAAACCATAGAATTAGTTTATGAATAATATAGTTGGAGTCAGAGGTCAATCCTTAGTTTTGGTTGTTGGACACTTCCAAGCCTGACTAAGCGGTTGAATGAGCGCCAACCATATTAAAACTATTTCTTGATTAATGGGTCAGCCTTAAGCTTGGAGCATCGATTTGTTGTGCCACAGCCAAGGTCGATGTGAAGAGAGGTGCAGTTGGGTGCTATGTATAATGATGCATACTTGTTAATGAGTTAACTGTTGGTGCAGTATGCACCCAAGTCAAACCTGTGTTTTGATATTGGCAAAAAGGTTCAAAAGTTAAGGGTTAATGGTTGTCTAACGAGTTTCTTGAGTGTACAGGAAAAGCCCTAGCGAAGGAATGCTAGGCACTGGCGAAGGACTGCCAGACAGGACAAGCCCTAGCGAAGGAATGCTAGGCACTGGCGAAGGGCTGCCAGAAGAAAAAACCTAGCGAAGGGCTGCTAGGCACCAAGCGAAGGGAAGCTTGGTAACTCAAGACCTGGCGAAGGACTGCTGGGCAAAAGTCCAACTGGAGGATCCGGTTGGCACCAGGTAAAACTCTCCCGAGAGGAGTAGGTGAGGACGCGTTCCCCTCGAGGGAACATTAGGCGTCGGTTCGACCTAGGGCTCCATTTTGGAGATCCAAAGTCAGAACCAAGACAGCTAAGGCTGTTTTAACTAACTTATTATTTGCTGTTTTGGACTAACCCTGGATGCAGGACCGAAGGACTGTGTTTCTGCAGCTCAGAGAGCCTCAAAGGAGTGAGGCCGTAGCTGAGTAGGGCGCCCCGGATGTGTCGGGCGCCCCAGAGTCAACCCAAAGTCAGCAGAGAGGTAAACGCCCCGACAGCAGCGCAATAGGGGCGCCCCGCGTGTGTCGGGCGCCCCGCATGTCGGGCGCCCCGTGTGTCTCGGGCGCCCACTGTGCCACGCCACTGGCAGCTGCAGCTCACCCTCGCGAAACCAAATGGATGAAGCTTTGACCGGTCAACCGGGCGCCCCGCGCGCGTCGGGCGCCCTAGTCAACTGTTATCCCGAAGTCGAAGTGATCAGTCACGACCGAGAGCATGCCGGATCAGAAGCCACGTGGGGGGCGCCCCGAGCATCCCGGGCGCCCCCAGCCCTATATAAAGGGCCCTCGACCCCAGGTTTAAAGCATCAATTCTATTGAACGCAATCACGCTCTTCTGCTCCCGCGCTCTGCCCCAGAACCCTCCAGACTCGAGATACAAGCGCCGGCGACGTCCAACTGCTCTGGAACTTCGATTTACACCGGACGTCGGTAACAAAGAAAAGCTGTCTTTTTCCTTACTGCAATTTACTGTAATCAATCTTTGTAAAATTGTTTTGCACGATTATAGTATTGCCCATAGTAAACGGTCAACGACCGTGGGCCTTGGAGTAGGAGTCGACCCAGGCTCTGAACCAAGTAAAAATCTTGGTGTTCGCATTGTCTGATTTTGATTATTCCGCTACGCAATTGCTCTTTACGAAATCCGAACGAATTGCGACATTCACCCCCCCCTCTCTCGCATTTCTCGATCCAACAAGTGGTATCAGAGCGGGGAAGTCAAATTTGGTGCAACCACCAGTTTGAATATTTTTCGGATTTTTTTTCTCTCATTTTTTTTAAAATAAAAAAAAATCTTCGTTCGAGTTTTTATCTCAAGGTTGGTGCAACACCCCTTGAAATCTGTGTTTGATTATTTCTTCCCACACTACTAATCCAAGACCAAGTCTTGGAAATATTTTTGTTGTTTACTTTTATTTCAGTAACAAATGTCTATCCAAGAAGGATTTAGCACCGCCAGACCTCCACTTTTCAGTGGAGAAGACTTTCCCTACTGGAAAAGTCGAATGGAGGTCCACCTGAAAACTCAGGTGGAAATGTGGATAATCATCCAGTCTGGACTGATGATTCCCACCAATGCTGAAGGTGTACCACAAGACTACTCAGAATGGGACACTGCCCTTAAACGAAAGATTGAAGCTGACGCCAAAGCAACCCAGACTCTACAATGTGGACTAACGAAAGAAGAGCTGAACCGCGTAGGACCCTTCAAAAGTGCAAAGGAACTATGGGCTAAATTGATTGAACTCCATGAAGGAACTTCAGACACAAGGATCAGCAAACGAGACTTGCTACTGAACAAGCTCTTCACTATCAAAATGGCAGATAACGAGACAGCAGCCCAGCTCCACGCCAGAATCCAGGAGCTGATGAATGGTCTTCACGCAATAGGTCACCAGGTTCAAAACCGTGATCTAATAAGGTACGCCCTAAACGCATTCCCTAGGACCACCTTGTGGGCATCTATGGTAGATGCATACAAGGTCTCTAGGGATCTTTCAAAAATTAAGCTAGATGAGTTATTTTCTGAACTTGAGCTGCATGAACAGACTAACTCCAATTTGGTCGAGAAAAGTATAGCCTTTTTTGCAGGGAAAACAGGGAAAATGACCAAGAAGAAAATTCAAGTTGAACCTGAATCTACCTCAGATTCAGAAATAGAATATCAAGAAGAAGATCAATCAGAACTGGTCCGGCTAGCTCGAAGCTACTACAAAAAGTTGAAGAACCAAACTAACACACGGAGAACAAGCCGAAGAAAGGACGGACAAGATGAACCGGCAACTGACAAACAAAAGCCCAACGTAACCTGCTACGAATGCAAGAAGAAGGGCCACTACAAGACTGAATGTCCAAGTCTAAAGGAGTCCAAAAAGAACAGAAAGAAGAAGGCACTCCAAGCAACCTGGGACGAGTCTTCCTCAGAAGAAGAAGAAGAAGCACCTCAGTCCAATCTTCTAGCCCTGACCGCTTCGGATCAAATCGAGACTGACTCAGACTCGGAACGGGACGACGGCAAGCTGACATTCTCCGAAGACGGCGAAATAAAGGTAACGGGTTTTTCAAAATCGCAATTAAATTCTCTTATTTCCTATCTATCCCGAGATTTGGCGAAAGCCAAACTCCGAATCGAATCCCTCCGACAGGAAGTAAAACTCCTGAAAGAGGGAGCTGATTCTAATTCCTTAACTGAGAAAATTCAGGAAGAAACCCCTGATCAAGTTGAGAAACTTGAATCAGAGAATTTCTCCTTGAAAACTCAAGTCAAGGATTTAAGAACAGCTTTAGAACGATTCACTTCTGGTTCCAAGAATCTTGATATGATTCTGGGAAAACAGAAGTCTGTTCTAAACCGATCCGGACTTGGCTATAGAACCAAATCTCGGCAAAGATCTTACTTTGCTGTACTGAACCAGTCAAGACCTAAGGTTCAGGCATGGGTGCCAAAACTGTGCCTGACTAAACCAACTGGTTCAAATCAATTTTGGATCCCCAAGGACAAGATTCACCTCTTGCCTAACCCATATAGAGGCTATAGTCCAGGGGGAGCCAAAATCAAAACAATTTTTATAATTAGATAGTTTTTTTTAATTGATTAATTGTGTGTTTATTTAATCTCTTGCAAATTGCCATGCTTAGATTTAAGGAATTCTTAGATTTAAGGACTAAAATTACTTGAAAAATTGAAAATATAGTATTGGGAGGAGGTGAGATGATAGTACGTTAGGGAAGCCAATTTGGCGGAACTAGCCGAAGCTACCGATCCGAGACCCAAGCTAGTTAGACCAGAAAATGACCTAATTTAATTTGAAAATGAAATTTCATTAAAAGACTTTGTCAAGGAAAGGGTGGATGATCCCATAAGGCTTCGGCCAAAGAAGGCCTAGTGCCTCGCCAAGACCTGGAAGCCAATTTCTGAAATTCAAATTCAAGTTAACTTTTGTCAAATTCGAATCTAACTCAAATTTCAAATAATTATAGATTCTAAACTGTTTTTTCAAAACCTCTATTTTTCAAACTTATTATCTTTTTGAAAAACACTTAATCTGTTTTCAAAAGTAAATATCTCTTCAAAATAAATGAAAATTCCCTTTCAAAATTAATTTTTACCTTCAAACCTGTCTCACAAAAACCTTAAGGTTAACGTGATTGAAAACCCTAGATTCAGTGAGACGGGAAAATTAAGCGCAAATTAAACCACCTTGCTTGTGCTTTCATAATCATGGTCAAACTATGATTAACCTAGTCAAACCTGGTCAAAACAGTCAAAAGTCTGGTACCTAGGGCGCCCGTAACCTGTCGGGCGCCCCTGCCAACATTGAAAAGGTACTAGCTCCAGTCAAAGCAGCAAAAGCTGCATTTGACCGACTTGAGAAGGGCGCCCGTAACCTGTCGGGCGCCCCCATCAAAACCTGTCTCCCACGCTGATTAAAGTAGTCAAAAGCTACAGTCAAACAGCTTTTGAGAAGGGCGCCCGTGACCTATCGGGCGCCCCTTCAGACCTTTTCCCTGCCCGAGGCAAAACCAACCTGTAAAGGGCGCCCGTGACCCGTCGGGCGCCCCCCCATCAACCCCTATAAAAGGGACCCAAGCCTCCCTCATTTCCCACACCACATCTCACACTCCTTCTTCCCTTTGCCTCATTCTTGTGGATCAAGTGAACCTAAGCCTTCCCTTGCCTCAACCATGCCTCCAAGGTATGAAACTTAGTTGTGCAATTAATTTTTCTTAAATTACAAATTTTTTTTGCACACTCCTTCTTTATCCTTAATCACTTATTTTTTCTACACTTAGAAAACGCCGGAGCAGTTCAGTCGAACCCCGGTAATGAGCCCAGTCCCGACCCTAGATTTCCTAACCTAGCACTTTGTAACAAGTTCGCACAAACCACCTACATTCCGATTAAAACAAGCTACCTTAACCGTCATTTCTTCTCCCAATCCTGTCCAGTCGCAATGTCCGCAATTAACTTCTATCAACTAGATAACCTCGTATTCTGCACACATTCGATCAACAACACCCTATGTGCAGAATTCTATAACAACATAGTTAGGCAAGACCACTTGAGCTTCGTCACTACCGTTCAAGGAATGCCCTTGAGCATCACTCCTACCCTACTGAACCGATTTTTGGGACTCCGACCATCTCAGTCCATCTTCTGTTGCTACCCTCCAAGGAACCCGCCCTTCGACGCCCCCTACTCTCATATTGACCTGAACACCTTATACAACTATTTCTTTGGGGAAGCCATGGACCCTGCAGGAGGGCAGTTCCACTCCACCCGACTCCCGATTCAGGACTACGCTCTCTACAGAGTAATTGTCCGTTGCATCCTTCCTTTGTCCACTAGGGACACAGCCACCATGAAACCCTTTCACACTTTTCTTCTCTATGCCCTTATCCACCATCTGGATGTAGATATAGGCCTTCACCTCTTCCACTGTATCCTACATGCCTCTAGTGTATCCACTAAGGGGCGGATCCGCACTCCCTACTGCCACGTCATCACCTCTATCCTCCACCACCACGGCCGAAATATCGCTGACGGCGAGATTACCACGATGACCGAATTCGACGAGATAGGATTTAGAAACTTTTCTTTAGCCGGTATAGACGTCTCGGGCACCGGGGTTCTGACTTGGCGACGCCAACCAGCCGCACAGGACATTGCCGACGAGGAGGTCGATGTCGACGCTGCCGACTTAGCAGCAGAGGTAGATCAGCCCGCTCCACCGACCTTGTACGAGAGAGTTACACGACTCGAGACGCACGTCCAGAGCTTCAGAGAAGAAGTGGAAGCGTACCATATTGAAGACCAAGAGACAAACTTAGGCTACTACAACAACATTATGAGTACCCTCACAGCCGATAAAGAAGCCTGGAATGCACAGTACCATGAGATCATGGCACGATTTGATGCATGGCAGCCGGGCCCATTTGATCCTCCTGGTCCCTCCTCTTAGATGACTTGGACATGTACCCATTTGACTACCCCTACTGAGTAGGGTTGACTTCTGTTGACTTGTACTAGACTTCTACTTGAACTATGCTAATCTTAGCTTGGCTTGTTTACTTTTTTTTTTACTAAATTCAGTTAGGGTTATGCTTAGTAGAATAGAATCATGTGGTTTTTGGATTTTCAAGTTTAAATTGAACTTAAAATGTCTTTTAAAAAGTTTTTTGTTAAAAATATTCCTTTAACTTTAAAAAGTTTTTTACTTAGTTTTATTTCAAAAACTACCCCTTTCAAAACTAGGGCTTTTTCGAAAATGGACTTAGCCTAAGCTCTAACCCTAGAACTGCATGCACCTATAGATCTAGAAGCCAGCATCTCACAAGCACCTTAGGGCACTTTTTGAATGATAACCTAGAAAGGGTTGAGATGCTTAGGTCTTTGCCTTAACTCAAGATGCTTTAAGTCAGTGCATCTGCAGCAGTTGGGGCACTAAATACAAACTGAACAGCAATCAAGTTAAGTGTCAAGTTTAGACAATCTAACTTGAACAGCTCACTTAACTTGACTAACCCTAGCCAAAACTACTGTTTATAACAGTTAGTAAGTAGCTAAGTGGGTTAGACAAGTCCCTAAAGGATTAACCAGACTTAGGTCTTATTTTGATTCAGTACAGCAAATGCTCTATTTAAGTATTGCAAATGTTGTTTCTTTTTTTTGCATTCTTTTTGATATATGTCAAAGGGGGAGAGTTGGAAAGGAAACAGGAAACACAATTTTTTCTTTTCCATAGTCTTTTCAAAAAGTTGAACTGAAAAATTGGTATAATTTTATTTCTAAGCTCTGAACTATTTTTTGCTTAAAATGATTTTTACTTAATGTTTCTAAAGTTTGAAATTTTTCCCAAAAACTGAAAATTTTCTAAAGTCTGAAATTATTTCAAAAATGAAAATTTTCTAAAGGTTCCCAAACCAAGAATGTTTTTGAAAAACTTAGCAAAAACTGTAGAGAATTCCTAACTTATTATCAAAACATGAAATCTTCTAAGTACTTCATTCACACCACCTGTTTTTGAAAAACCTAGGGGGAGATTTCTTCTAGGGGGAGGGAATCTAACTTAGGATTTTAAATTCAGCACTTTTTTCCTTAACTTTTTGAACTAGGTTGCCATATATCAAAAAGGGGGAGATTGTTGGTGCAGTATGCACCCAAGTCAAACCTGTGTTTTGATATTGGCAAAAAGGTTCAAAAGTTAAGGGTTAATGGTTGTCTAACGAGTTTCTTGAGTGTACAGGAAAAGCCCTAGCAAAGGAATGCTAGGCACTGGCGAAGGACTGCCAGACAGGACAAGCCCTAGCGAAGGAATGCTAGGCACTGGCGAAGGGCTGCCAGAAGAAAAAACCTAGCGAAGGGCTGCTAGGCACCAAGCGAAGGGAAGCTTGGTAACTCAAGACCTGGCGAAGGACTGCTGGGCAAAAGTCCAACTGGAGGATCGGTTGGCACCAGGTAAAACTCTCCCGAGAGGAGTAGGTGAGGACGTGTTCCCCTCGAGGGAACATTAGGCGTCGGTTCGACCTAGGGCTCCATTTTGGAGATCCAAAGTCAGAACCAAGACAGCTAAGGCTGTTTTAACTAACTTATTATTTGCTGTTTTGGACTAACCCTGGATGCAGGACCGAAGGACTGTGTTTTCTGCAGCTCAGAGAGCCTCAAAGGAGTGAGGCCGTAGCTGAGTAGGGCGCCCCGGATGTGTCGGGCGCCCCAGAGTCAACCCAAGTCAGCAGAGAGGTAAACGCCCCGACAGCAGCGCAATTGGGGGCGCCCCGCGTGTGTCGGGCGCCCCGCATGTCGGGGCGCCCCGCGTGTCTCGGGCGCCCACTGTGCCACGCCACTGGCAGCTGCAGCTCACCCTCGCGAAACCAAATGGATGAAGCTTTGACCGGTCAACCGGGCGCCGCGCGTCGGCGCCCCGGTCAAAGCTGATCCCGAAGATGAAGAGATCAGCCTTGACCGAGGGCTCGCCGGATCAGAGCCACGTGGGGGGCGCCCCGAGCATG
>JAGFNQ010001071.1:48358-87753 GCA_024364735.1 Boesenbergia rotunda
TTCCGATTAAAACAAGCTACCTTAACCGTCATTTCTTCTCCCAATCCTGTCCAGTCGCAATGTCCGCAATTAACTTCATCAACTAGATAACCTCGATTCTGCACACATTCGATCAACAACACCCTATGTGCAGAATTCTATAACAACATAGTTAGGCAAGACCACTTGAGCTTCGTCACTACCGTTCAAGGAATGCCCTTGAGCATCACTCCTACCCTACTGAACCGATTTTTGGGACTCCGACCATCTCAGTCCATCTTCTGTTGCTACCCTCCAAGGAACCCGCCCTTCGACGCCCCCTACTCTCATATTGACCTGAACACCTTATACAACTATTTCTTTGGAAGCCATGGACCCTGCAGGAGGGCAGTTCCACTCCACCCGACTCCGATTCAGGACTACGCTCTCTACAGAGTAATTGTCCGTTGCATCCTTCCTTTGTCCACTAGGGACACAGCACCATGAAACCCTTTCACACTTTTCTTCTCTATGCCCTTATCCACCATCTGGATGTAGATATAGGCCTTCACCTCTTCCACTGTATCCTACATGCCTCTAGTGTATCCACTAAGGGGCGGATCCGCACTCCCTACTGCCACGTCATCACCTCTATCCTCCACCACCACGGCCGAAATATCGCTGACGGCGAGATTACCACGATGACCGAATTCGACGAGATAGGATTTAGAAACTTTTCTTTAGCCGGTATAGACGTCTCGGGCACCGGGGTTCTGACTTGGCGACGCCAACCAGCCGCACAGGACATTGCCGACGAGGAGGTCGATGTCGACGCTGCCGACTTAGCAGCAGAGGTAGATCAGCCCGCTCCACCGACCTTGTACGAGAGAGTTACACGACTCGAGACGCACGTCCAGAGCTTCAGAGAAGAAGTGGAAGCGTACCATATTGAAGACCAAGAGACAAACTTAGGCTACTACAACAACATTATGAGTACCCTCACAGCCGATAGAGAAGCCTGGAATGCACAGTACCATGAGATCATGGCACGATTTGATGCATGGCAGCCGGGCCCATTTGATCCTCCTGGTCCCTCCTCTTAGATGACTTGGACATGTACCCATTTGACTACCCCTACTGAGTAGGGTTGACTTCTGTTGACTTGTACTAGACTTCTACTTGAACTATGCTAATCTTAGCTTGGCTTGTTTACTTTTTTTTGACTAAATTCAGTTAGGGTTATGCTTAGTAGAATAGAATCATGTGGTTTTTGGATTTTCAAGTTTAAATTGAACTTAAAATGTCTTTTAAAAAGTTTTTTGTTAAAAATATTACTTTAACTTTAAAAAGTTTTTTACTTAGTTTTATTTCAAAAACTACCCCTTTCAAAACTAGGGCTTTTTCGAAAATGGACTTAGCCTAGGCTCCAACCCTAGAACTGCATGCACCTATAGATCTAGAAGCCAGCATCTCACAAGCACCTTAGGGCACTTTTTGAATGATAACCTAGAAAGGGTTGAGATGCTTAGGTCTTTGCCTTAACTCAAGATGCTTTAAGTCAGTGCATCTGCAGCAGTTGGGGCACTAAATACAAACTGAACAGCAATCAAGTTAAGTGTCAAGTTTAGACAATCTAACTTGAACAGCTCACTTAACTTGACTAACCCTAGCCAAAACTACTGTTTATAACAGTTAGTAAGTAGCTAAGTGGGTTAGACAAGTCCCTAAAGGATTAACCAGACTTAGGTCTTATTTTGATTCAGTACAGGCAAATGCTCTATTTAAGTATTGCAAATGTTGTTTCTTTTTTTTGCATTCTTTTTGATATATGTCAAAGGGGGAGAGTTGGAAAGGAAACAGGAAACACAATTTTTTCTTTTCCATAGTCTTTTCAAAAAGTTGAACTGAAAAATTGGTATAATTTTATTTCTAAGCTCTGAACTATTTTTTGCTTAAAATGATTTTTACTTAATGTTTCTAAGTTTGAAATTTTTCCCAAAACTGAAAATTTTCTAAAGTCTGAAATTATTTCAAAAATGAAAATTTTCTAAAGGTTCCCAAACCAAGAATGTTTTTGAAAAACTTAGCAAAAACTGTAGAGAATTCCTAACTTATTATCAAAACATGAAATCTTCTAAGTACTTCATTCACACCACCTGTTTTTGAAAAACCTAGGGGGAGATTTCTTCTAGGGGGAGGGAATCTAACTTAGGATTTTAAATTCAGCACTTTTTTCCTTAACTTTTTGAACTAGGTTGCCATATATCAAAAGGGGGAGATTGTTGGTGCAGTATGCACCCAAGTCAAACCTGTGTTTTGATATTGGCAAAAAGGTTCAAAAGTTAAGGGTTAATGGTTGTCTAACGAGTTTCTTGAGTGTACAGGAAAAGCCCTAGCAAAGGAATGCTAGGCACTGGCGAAGGACTGCCAGACAGGACAAGCCCTAGCGAAGGAATGCTAGGCACTGGCGAAGGGCTGCCAGAAGAAAAAACCTAGCGAAGGGCTGCTAGGCACCAAGCGAAGGGAAGCTTGGTAACTCAAGACCTGGCGAAGGACTGCTGGGCAAAAGTCCAACTGGAGGATCCGGTTGGCACCAGGTAAAACTCTCCCGAGAGGAGTAGGTGAGGACGTGTTCCCCTCGAGGGAACATTAGGCGTCGGTTCGACCTAGGGCTCCATTTTGGAGATCCAAAGTCAGAACCAAGACAGCTAAGGCTGTTTTAACTAACTTATTATTTGCTGTTTTGGACTAACCCTGGATGCAGGACCGAAGGACTGTGTTTCTGCAGCTCAGAGAGCCTCAAAGGAGTGAGGCCGTAGCTGAGTAGGGCGCCCCGGATGTGTCGGGCGCCCCAGAGTCAACCCAAAGTCAGCAGAGAGGTAAACGCCCCGACAGCAGCGCAATTGGGGGCGCCCCGCGTGTGTCGGGCGCCCCGCATGTCGGGCGCCCCGCGTGTCTCGGGCGCCCACTGTGCCACGCCACTGGCAGCTGCAGCTCACCCTCGCGAAACCAAATGGATGAAGCTTTGACCGGTCAACCGGGCGCCCCGCGCGCGTCGGGCGCCCCAGTCAACTGTTATCCCGAAGTCGAAGCGATCAGTCACGACCGAGAGCATGCCGGATCAGAAGCCACGTGGGGGGCGCCCCGAGCATCCCGGGCGCCCCCAGCCCTATATAAAGGGCCCTCGACCCCAGGTTTAAAGCATCAATTCTATTGAACGCAATCACGCTCTTCTGCTCCCGCGCTCTGCCCCAGAACCCTCCAGACTCGAGATACAAGCGCCGGCGACGTCCAACTGCTCTGGAACTTCGATTTACACCGGACGTCGGTAACAAAGAAAAGCTGTCTTTTTCCTTACTGCAATTTACTGTAATCAATCTTTGTAAAATTGTTTTGCGCGATTATAGTATTGCCCATAGTAAACGGTCAACGACCGTGGGCCTTGGAGTAGGAGTCGACCCAGGCTCTGAACCAAGTAAAAATCTTGGTGTTCGCATTGTCTGATTTTGATTATTCCGCTACGCAATTGCTCTTTACGAAATCCGAACGAATTGCGACATTCACCCCCCCCCCCTCTCTCGCATTTCTCGATCCAACATTAACAACCCAATGATTTATGCAAACATTCAATTAGTTGATAGCATAAAGTGATAGTTACATATATGTGATGTGTAATCGGTATAATTACCTACCTTCATAGCTAAGAATGACTTGATGGCCACAGCCATGGTTGCTCTTATCTATGGTTGGATATCAACCTATTTGGAGATGTTCCTACGATCTCCCGAATTGATAAAAAAGGGTTATTCAATTTGAAAAATAAATAATATTTTTAATTAATGTATATTGATACATTCTTAATCATTCTTCTCACATAAGCTTAATTTGTATTTCTAGGTTAATCACTCGATCATGTCTTCTCTAAACTTGTGTTCCATTATGGACACCAATAAACTAACTGGGCCAAACTTCATGGACTGGCTTCGAAACCTGAGGATAGTCCTCAAGGAAAAAAAGCTTGCTTATGTCCTTGAAGATCAACTTCCAAACCGTCCTCCTGAAAACGCAACTCCAGACCAGTTTCCTGAGTTGCTCAACCTGCTGAAGACTGTAGAGCCTTCTGTGAAGCAGGATCAAAAGACGGTACTGTTAGTTGGTTCCTCGAAGAAAGGTTCTAAGAGGAAGGCCAAAGAACAGAATAAGGGAAAGAAGAAAAAGGCCAAAAAGACTGAAAATACCCTAAAAGGCACTTGCCATCACTGTGGCAAGGAGGGTCACTGGCGAAGAAACTGCAAGGTTTATCTTGAGTCCTTGAAGAATAAGGCATATGATGCCCCATCCTCTTCAGGTATCTTCGTTATTGAATGTCACTATATTTCCTCTAATACCTGGGTACTTGATACTGGGTGTAGCTCACATATATGTAATGACATACAGGGGCTAAGGAATAGAAGAAGACTCGTCAAAGGAGAAGCAAATTTGTGAGTTGGAAATGGAGCAAAGATTGCTGCCATTGCCATCGGAACATATTTGCTAAAGCTCCCCACTGGACGTATCTTAGAATTGGATAATTGTAATTTTGTTCCTTCATTAATAAAGAACATTGTATCTATTTCATGTTTGAATGAAAAAGGTTATCATTTAACTTTTAGTAACAATTGTTGTTACATAACTTTAAATGGCGTTCTTTATGGGAATGGAACTTTGTGCAACGGTATCTACACGTTAGATTTATCCAGTGACATTTTCAATATCGAAGTTAGCAACAAACGTGCTCGAATAGATAATCGAATAGACTCCTACACATGGCATTGCCGTCTTGGCCATGTAAGTAAGAAACGCATGACCGAATTACACCGATGTGGAATTTTGGAATCATTTGAACCCGGTTCATTTGATACATGCGAATCATGCTTAAAAGGCAAGATGACCAAATTACCCTTTTCTGGAAAAGGTAATCCAGTGGGAGAATTGCTTGGTCTAATACATACTGATGTATGTGGACCAATGTCAACTCTTGCACAAGGAGGCTATAGCTACTTCATCACCTTATCGATGATTACTCACGATTCGGGTATGTGTTCTTGATGAAACACAAATCTGAAGCCTTTGAGAAATTCAAAGAGTTTAGAAATGAAGTAGAGAAACAGCTTAGCAAAAGTATTAAGATACTTCGATCCGATTGAGATGGTGAATACTTAAGTCAAGATTTTCAAGATTATCTAAGGGACAATGGGATATTGTCCCAATGGACTCCGCCATATACACCACAGCATAATGGTGTATCTGAGAGGCGTAATCGAACCTTGATGGGCATGGTTAGGTCTATGATGAATCATGCAACTCTTCCAAAATCCTTTTGGGGTTATGCACTTAAGACAGCTGTTTACTTGCTAAACAGAGTCCCGACCAAGGTAGTCTCCACTACTCCATATGAGACATGGAATAGTAAGAAACCCCACTTAACTCACCTTAAAATATGGGATTGTCCGGCTTATGTGAAGCGGATTGTATCACACAAATTGGATGCTAAGTCTGATAAATGTCTATTTATTGGATACCCTAAGGAAACGAAGGGTTACCAATTCTATCATCCCTTGGAACAAAAGGTGTTTGTTTCAAGGCATGCTGTATTTCTGGAAAAAGAATTTCTTTTACAAGAAAACAGTGGGAGTGGCATTGAACTTGATGAAATTCAAGAAACTCCAATAGACATTACAGAGACACCTAGTCTAGACCCACAGCCAATACCTCATAATGATGAGCTATCAGTTGAACCTAAAACTACACCACCTCTTCGTAGATCTGAGAGGACACGCAATATTTCAGAGAGATACGGATTTCTCATAAGTGAATCGAACGACGTGTTACCCATAGGCGATGATGAACCTATCAGTTATGAAGATGTTCTGAAAAGTTCAGAAAGGGACAAATGGCTTGAGGCCATGAAGTCGGAAATGGATTCCATGTACAAAAACCAAGTATGAGACTTGGTTAACCCACCTGAAGGGATTAAGCTCATAGGGTGCAAGTGGGTTTTCAAAAAGAAAACCGACATGGAAGGTAATGTTGTTACCTTTAAGGCTAGATTAGTGGCAAAAGGATATCGTCAGAAGCAAGGAATTGATTATGACGAAACCTATTCGCCAGTAGCTATGCTTAAATCCATTCGGATGCTCCTAGCCATAGCAGCTCATTATGATTATGAGATATGGCAAATGGATGTGAGCTTTCCTTAATGGAAACCTGCTTGAGGATGTATACATGATACAACCTGAAGGTTTCACATCGGTTGATAAAACCAAAGTATGTAAGCTTCGACGATCCATATATGGACTGAAGCAAGCATCAAGGAACTGGAATATCCGTTTTGATGAGACAATCAAAGAGTTTGATTTCTCACAAAATCCTGACAAACCTTGTGTGTACAAGAAGGTTAGTGGGAGTGCAGTCGTATTCCTAGTATTGTATGTCGATGACATATTACTTATAGGAAACGATATATCAGTTTTACAGACAGTTAAAATTTGGTTGTCCAAAACTTTCTCCATGAAAGACCTGGGAGAAGCAACCTATATCCTTGGGATTAGAATCTATAGAGATAGATCAAAACGGTTGCTTGGTCTTTCGCAGTCTACATATATAGACCGAGTGCTAAAAAGGTTTAGCATGTCGGAATCCAAGAAAGGTTACCTTCCCATCAGGTATGGGATCAACCTTTCAAAGTCTATGTGTCCGCGCACAGAAGACAAGAGGATTTGCATGCGAGAGAATTTGCATGAATAATATTCCTTATGCATCCGCGATAGGATCTATCATGTATGCTATGTTATGTACTAGGCCCGATGTATCGTATGCTTTGAGTGTCACAAGCAGATACCGGTCGGATCCAGGAATGGATCATTGGGCGGCTGTTAAGACAATCCTTAAGTACTTAAGAAGAACTAAGGATGTGTTCCTAATATATGGAGAAAGAGATATGGTAATACGTGGGTATACAGATGCCAGTTTCCAGACAGATAAGGATGACTCCAAATCGCAGTCTGGATACGTATTTACTTTGAATGGAGGCGCAGTAAGTTGGAAAAGTTCCAAACAAGACACCGTAGCAGATTCTACCACGGAAGCGGAATATATCGCAGCTTCGAAAGCAGCAAAGGAAGCAGTCTGGATCAAGAAGTTCGTCTCCGAACTTGGCGTGGTTCCAACCATTGATGAAGCAGTGCCGGTTTACTGCGACAACAATGGAGCTATTGCACAAGCAAAGGAATCAAGGTCTCATCAGCGATCCAAACACGTGCTTCACCGCTATCATCTGATCAGAGAGATTATAAGTAGGAATGACATACAAATTGAGAAAATTCCCACTGAAAGGAATTTAGCGGATCCTTTAACTAAGGCCTTGCCTCAAAACAAGTTTGAGGGTCATGTTAGAGCCTGTGGTATTGGATACCGTAGCGATTGGCATTAGGCCAAGTGGGAGTTTGTTAGTGATATGAGAGAAGTGTCCTAAGGCAATCGCCTTATGATTGTAAACATTTATTTTAATAAATGATAATTCACTATTTGAGTATACATGTTAGTGTATTTGATTGGGATCTTAAACTCATCTACTGAATGTCCGCTATACAATTCACAGTATAAGAGAATTTGTGATGGGATCACAACTAGTGATTATCTCTACATGTGCAATTGTGAAGTATTGAAATTATCCCTAGTCGATGAATTGATAAAAACGGACACTATCAATTCTGTTAAGACTAGCATGGGTTATTCTCTAATCAGTTGATTCTCACTGGCTGGTGACATTGGGATGTCCGGAGATAAACATGGATGCTAGTTAAGTGAACTAGTTCATTGGAGTGACTAGCTGTAAGACTTCATATGGTTATCAATATAGATATGTCAATGAAGTTCTTACTGCAGCTTAAGTGCGATGTTCCTTTGACTTGCGGTGTTCAAGTCATCTTGGTCATGGAGACTTATACTTTAACATCTTAAGCAAGCATCTCCAAGGAGGTGTGGACCCAGGATGATTGGGTATAAGCCGAAGTGCCCGAAGATGTTTGAACAGCCTACAAAGGATTCACCACTCCTTGCGAGGAGATGTATACCCAGGCCTATCGTCGGATTGTTACTCAAAACCTCTGGCCAGAGTATATCATGTTTAGAGTGCGAGTCTCTTAAATACATGAGAGTAATTAGAAATCCAAAGGACGAGAAAGACACTACTTGGGCTAGGTGTGACGTAGTCAGTCTAGTGGGGACTGACACAAACAGACCATGTCCTGAACCAAGTGGGTATAAGGTGGTGAAAGGAATGGGGCACGATTCATTAGAGCTGCTGAAAGGTTTCAGAATTACTTCTGAGGTCAACCGTTGATCTTTCGATTAATTGGGGGTTATGATGTACTACTAGGTGCCACTCATGATCGTTCTATAATTAGTTGATTATAGACGGCCAACATAAATCGAAAGCCTATTTAGTCACACGCACTACGAGTAATCCGAGGGATTTAAAACGAGTTGAAAATTGGATTTTTCAATCAAGAGAAATAAGTCGAATCTGAATTAATCAGAGGCGCAATGGAAGCTAAAAATGGCTAAGTCTTTTGAAGGCTTATTGGGCGAATTAAATGAGTTTAATTCGCGACGGTTCGGCTCGGTTTGGCCGGCCAAAGAGCGTGCCAAACCCCTTTGGTTTCGCCAGCCACAATAAAGGGGATAAACCAATTTATTTGGTTTAATTAATAAAATAAATCTAGCGTGATTTGTTTTATAAAATTATGGATAAATAAATTGATATATAAAGAAATTTATATAAAGAGATTTATAAAGAAATTTATAGAAATTTATTCTTTTTATGGAAATTAAAATGAACCATGAATTGGTTTAATTTTAATTTATAAAATCAATTATGAATTGATTTTTCCATGATAAGAAAATCTTATACAAATTTTATTCCATAATTAAAAAGAGAGAAGGATTTATTTTATGGATAAATAAATTTGTATAAAGAAATTTATATAAATAAATTTATAGAAATTTATTCTTTTTATGGAAATTAAAATGATCCATGGAATGGTTTATTTTAATTTTATAAAATCAATTATGAATTGATTTTTCCATAATAAGAAAGTTTATAAATTTCTTATAAAATTTATTCCATAATAAAAGGAGAAGAAGTATTTGTTTTATTATAAAGTTAGTTATAATAAAACTTGGCTTAAACGGAATAATTAATAAGAGAATTTATAGGATAAATTTCTTATGGAAAAATTCCGTTAAAGAGGAGACTTGGCAAGGGAGAAGCAACTATATAAAGGAACCAAAGGCAAGCCCTTAATTCCAATCAATTAATCAAGAGATTAGTTGCTCCTTTCTCTCTCTCTCTCTACACGCCTCTCTCTCTCTCTAGGGTCGGCGCCTCTCTCTCTAGGGTCGTCTCTCTCTCTCCTCCCCTAGGGTCGGCGCAACTCCCAAGGTGGGCGTGAGCTTCATCCACCAAGAAGACCCCGAAGAAGAAGAAGCGGATCGCGTCTCCTTCCTTCCCTTCCCGGAATTGAGATTCCGAATCTTGGTGGTTAGTTTCCTATCTTTTCTCTTGTTCTTCTAGTTGTGCCTTTAGAGAATCTAGTAGTTCTCGTTGGCACAAAACTCGTGACTTTGCGATGTCATCCCGAAGAGAACTCGGCGTGGACGCGAATAGAGGCGAAGCTTCCAAGGGACGCTACGGTTGGATCTCGTCCCTTACTTCGAGTTACGCGAGGTACTAAGTAAATTAGTTTACTTTTCCACAAAATTTTATTTTATGATCATGTCCACACACCATAAGGTTGCATGCTAGATACGTGGTTAGAATAATTTGAGAAATTATTTTATGTTAATTCTTCCGCTTCACGTAAAAATTTAGAATTTTACGAACCCGTATCCTTGTCAACATGCACCCGGTCCCAACATGTCCAGCGCATTAAGAACGTAATTGCGGCACAGGAAGCCTCCGTGTGACCACGCATCGCGAGCAACCTAGCTCCCGGAATTATTTTCCGTAGCGGCTGGCGGGTCTTCACGCTGGAATCGTACAAGGTTCAGCATGGTCAGGTAGAATAACATCTTCTGCTGTCATCTTTTGAAGTCGGCTCCGTTGAATATCTCCGGCTTCTCGGCATGAGGGAGGGCGGTTGGTACATTGAAGTCGGCTCTGTTGAATTTCTTCAGCTTCTCGGCGTGAGGTACGGCGGTTGGTACATTGTTGATTCCGGCCATATCAATTTGCCGAATATCGTTTTACGATTGTTGGTTGCTGACTTGTATCTCCTCGGTATTTGACTTAGTTGATTTACGACTGTCGGATCATCCGGGAGGTTGCTTTTGGAAGAAGCAAACTAATTGGTTTATATTGAGGCTAGTGTTCGACACTATCTCCGTAAAACGATATTGCTCCGCTACTGGTGCTCACGGATAGCAGCAATTCAATTACAAGATACAACGACGTCGTCTTGGAATAGTAGCACTTCAAATTCCGAGACCGGCGAACCTTTCCGTAGGCTTTTTGGACTCTCGATACAGAAGATGGATGAGTGCAAATGGTTTTAGATTGCAATGGTTGAATGAATGAAATGATCAAGTGGAGGGATCTATTTATATTGAGTGAAGAGGTAAGTACCCTTTGGTTCGGACAGATCTAGACCGTTCATAACGAAATGGTATAACTCTTTAAAGGTCTTTGAATCTCGTCCCTTGATCTGAAGAGTTATAACTCTTCAGATCTCATCTTGATCTTAGCCGTCAGATTAGAACATTTAATCCGACACCTCAGATCCATCCTCCCTCTTCACAGTCAAATTCGAATCCGACGCTCCAGATCGCACCTGCCTGCGATCTGTCCAGATCTTTTATCCGATGCTCCAAATCGCACCTTCCTGTGATCTGTCCAAATATTTGATCCGACGCTCCAGATCGCACCTTCCTGCGATCTGTCCAGATCTTTGATCCGACGGCCACCATCTGTTCGCCCAATCCAGTCATCGTTCTCCACACAGTCACGTGCCACATAGGCACTGCCTCGTCACCGACATGCCACGTGGCGTCACCTGATCATGACACGTCACACCGACATGCCACGTGGCGTCACCTGATCACGACACATCATCGCCACGTGGAGCATAAATTAAAGCTCCTCAATGCGTACATTCGAAGTGCAAAGTGTGCCAACAAAGCGCCCATTGCGCGTGTGACGGGTGGAGGGCTCGCAGGTGCGAGCACCTGCTCGCCCAAGGGTAGAGACCTCCTGTGCTTTTGTATTAACAACATTAGCACAAAAACACATATAAGGAAACACTGGCTCTCGCCGGTTAGCAATGTGGGACTAGAAGCCCCATCTTTTTCCTTAATGTTCATTTGAGCGTATCTTGAACAATTAATTTCTCATTCACCCTTAATCGGTTTTGAGCAAATAAATAATCCAGATTTATCTACGCGAAACATAAATTTCGATTTTGAAGTCAAACTTGACTTTCAACGATCGATGGCATCAAAATTTTATTTTGCAAAATCGTATCCAACAAATTTTACTTACCTCGAATATCATAATATTACAGTCTCATTGTAAAATGTAGGCAAGGAAATCACGGAATACAATAACCTCCTAGGTGGAACCAGAAGACATACTCCAAGATGATGAAATCATCGAAAATCAATTTGTTCTCAATCCAATAAATCTATTATCCGAATACTAACTATGCATGCCCTTAATAAATCCAATTGTGATAAAAGATAATTACACTGCCCAACGTCCTTAATGAACCCTATATATATATACATATATACTAGGTAACAGTCGAATCTAGGGCGACGATCGACTCGACCTCATGGAAATTTTTCACTGACCGCTAAAGTAAATTGGAAAGCGCTCGTGGCGAACGGTCCGAAATCCCTGCATCCCATGGTAGCGCGCCTTATTTGGAAGAAAAATTTCTACAAAATATATTATAGCTAGGGATCGAACCGCGGGTGTCTGGGTGACAACTAGATGTCCTTCTGTGCACATACTTCCAGAGGCCCTTAATGAATCCAAGGTGGTAAAAATGGCGATTCGCTCGCCCCGAGCACCCCTGTCAACCCGTCCTATGATCAACATGAAGGAGGTAAATCACAGGAGCTACTAGTCTGGATGTTATGGCCATTACGTGAGGAGGACAGGTACAATAGCTTTGCTAGATTTTGACTCCTAGATCTCATAGTGACTGATCCTGTCGACAAGTGAAGAAGACACTCACCCGGATGACTCAGTTTGACCAAGATGACCCCGGTCTGCAATACTGTGGGGGTCGGGGTCGGGCTGGAGTGCTGGTAGGACACAAGTGCCTTGGGTCGGACCAAAAACGAGAACACAAGGTGGAGCAAAGGTTTCAAATGACAGCAACCTCCTCTTTGGAGCCCAAAGGGGGGTTTATATAGGGAAGGAGAGGCCCTTTGCCCTGTCAGACTTGTCCTGTCTCATTAAGAACTGGTCAGTTGACAGACTGGACTAATGGCAGCTTTGGGTGCTCTGTGAGACTGCCACAGCCGCCTGACAATCTGTCCAAGTTGTCCCCTCTGACCCCAATTAATGTTTGGCGGCTCTGTCAGATCATGATTATGTCAGAGGTCTTTTTCTCATATTGGGAGTTTTGGGAGATCTCCACCGGTAGGGCAACCTGTCACTCATTCGAGACAGTTGGCTCGGGTCTGCCAAACCATGACCTGGGTCAGTCAGACAAGCTTGGACCTCAGGTGGGCGACCCAGAGTGACAGACCCAGCGTGGGCCACCCAGAGTGACAGACCTCGGGTGGCCGACCCAGAGTGACAGACCCAGGGTGGGTGACCCAGAGTGACAGACCTCGGGTGGCCGACCCAGAGTGACAAGCCCAGAGGGGCCGACCCAGAGTGACAGACCTCGGATGGTCGACCCAGAGTGACAAACGTCGGGTGGCCGACCCAGAGTGACAGACCTCGAGTGGCCGACCCAGAGTGACAGACCCAGGATGGGCGACCCAAAGTGGCCCAATCGGGAGTACGCACCCAGATGACAATGGCTGAGCCATGGCTCCACTTGCCTCGTCTTCTATTCCTCCTGACCAAATCCAGGCCCTGCTCATCAGGCCGAAGTTAACCTAGCTTAACCCCATTCGACCCAAGCTTGATCCGACCGGGCCCTTGACCAACTCTGAAAACTTACTCGTCCGGATCAGTGATAATATCCACGCATTAATGATCAATCCATCATGTGGGGGCGACCGATAATGAATCCTAGAACAATGAATTAGTTGAGTAATCTATGGGAATAAAGACAACTCAAATAAATCATCAAAAATTTATTGTATAACATTAAAAAAATAATGAGCCAGATAATAATTAAACTTGAAACGATCGGTCCAGTCCCATAAAAATTTTCCACTGGCTTCTCGAGTAAATCAGAAATTGCTCACGATGAATGATTCAAAAGTCCAGCATCCAATAGTTATACGTTCATTTGGAGGAAAAATATTTATAAAAGTATCATAATTTAGGATTGAATTGTAGATGTATGAATGATAATTTAATATTCTTCTGCTGCATCCTATCTCCGGGACTCATTGTACAACATTCTAGAAATAGTGAATTGTGATCTAATTTTACGGCTTTCAAATTAATCATTTATGTCTTTTTATTCTGTACTTTTTTAGTTATTAGAGTATTATCTCCCCTTTGAAAGGCCCTTAAAAAGGAGTAAGTGTACATATTATTAAAAAAATTTCTTTTAAATGGATAATAAATTTATCCAGATAGTCGATGAAAAATTTATATGAAAAGATTATTACTTATTAAATATATATATATATATTTTAAAAGGATAAAGTAGTATGTTTTCTAAGAGATAATTTACTTTACCCTGTGATTATTTATAAATTTATTCTACTATAATTATCGATAGTGCTAAAAAAATTATAATATATCCCAGCTAATCGTAGGATTTGTATATCAAAAAAATCTTAGTTGATTTTGGAATTTAATTTGGCAATTCATGGTTGATTAGGACGAAGAAATTTTAAAATATATAAATTTCTTTTCTAAATCTTAAAATGGACCGGGCTAAAGCTAGACATGTCCCGTGCCCGGTCTGAATCAGGTCTGATCTGGGCTTGTAACAGGTCAACGAGCCATTACACGTTGACTCGGTTACACTTCAATATGGTTTAATTAACCATGGACGGTGATTCAACTTGTTTTTTATATGTATTGATGAATAATTTTAATAAATCAAAAAGAACTATATTAGTGAGGAATTAATCTTTGATCTTTTCTGAAAAAGTGAAATATCTTAACCAATTAATCTATATCAAATTGATATATTAATTTTTTTTTTTACGAGAGTGAGGTAGTAAATAATTTTTTTTACCGTTGAGATTATTTGACTTTTTTATTTGTATTTATGATTTAGTA
This sequence comes from Boesenbergia rotunda, assembly GCA_024364735.1. Taxonomy (NCBI): domain Eukaryota; kingdom Viridiplantae; phylum Streptophyta; class Magnoliopsida; order Zingiberales; family Zingiberaceae; genus Boesenbergia; species Boesenbergia rotunda. Next base: position 62,781 of record JAGFNQ010001071.1, read on the forward strand.
TTTATTATTTTCCAAATTCTAAATTCATTTTATTATTTCCATACTGTTTCATTAGCAGTTTCAAATTGTAACGGTATTAGATGATTAAAATTAAGGGTGAACCCATAAACCATCCAATTGATGATTCTGAACTATGAAATCGATAATTTCAAACGGACAAACTATTGATAATTAAAATCTTTTTAATTAGGCCATATTTTTATATTTCAAAAATATTTTCTATTGCATTTTAACAAGTAATATTTTTTAAAAAATTCGAACTTTTTCTCCTATTTAGAATTAACTTTATTGAATTTTGATTTAATTAATGTAAATTAAATATGATAAAAAAAATTAATAAAGGGAGTGTAATAGAGGTGACAATGGGTGATATTTTATATCCTCATATTAATTACTCTTTATTCTCACCCCCATTCTCAAATATCTTATTATCATATCAGTTATATATTTTTTTTTTCAAATTTGAATTATTTTGAGGAATAATGATGGATATTTACTTAATTAGTAAGAAACTGATAAGATAACAATTTAAGATAAAAATTATCAAATATTTAATCGGGTCAAAAAACAATCCCTCGTTTCTCCATTCATATAGGGTTTGATTATTTTAATATATAATTGGCCATAGATATAATATTTGAAAAATAAAATTTTAAAATTTGATCCCAAATTATTTAAAACTACATTAATAAATTATTCAAAATACTTTATTATTTTCACAAAAGCAATAAAAGTCTTCAACTACAACTGAAGGTAAAATTCGAAATTCCAAAATAATAATAATAAAGGGAAATAATTCCAATTAATTAATTGGCCGGCGACTCCAACTTCCCCATCCACGGCGGCGGCAGCATCCCCGTCTGCTCCTGCACTGTCCCGAACAGCGGCGGCAGCATGCGGTACACCCCGGCCATTTCCCGCATGGCGGACGACACACCGCTGCTGCTCTGTCCATCTTCGCCGGCCACTTCCGATCCGTTGGACCAAATGCTGATCTTGGGGTTGAGCCCCTTCACCGCCTCCGCGTTGATCCTCGCCATCTCCTTGTACGTGCCGCCATCGATCATCAGGAAGTCCCTCAGCGCCGCGTAGTTCCCGCCGAGCGCCACCAGCAGCGTGCGGAGGTACTCGCCCTGCGCCTCCGCCAAAGACAGGATCCCCTCCGCCTCCTTCTGCTTCGCGTAGAGCGCGCCGTCGGCCTGCTGCTGCAGCGCAAAGAAGTTGGCCTCCGCGATTGCTCGCCGGCCCTCCGCTTGCTTCTCTTGCTCGTACAGGGACGCCTCCGCCGCCTTTTGCTTCCTGTACAGCTCCCAGTTTGCTTCCTGAACCTGCAGACAGAAGGACGTTTACTTAGACGGACAGACAGATGAAATAGGGGGAAAAAATTATTATTTGGGGTAAAGAAAAGAGGAGAAAAAACTTTTACTTAGAAGAGGAGAAAAAATTGGCATAGAAAAATAAAGAAAAATCCCCAATTAAAAAGTTTTCATTGGTTTCACTTTCACTTTGGGGTTTTATTTTTTCTGACTCCCCAATTGAAAATTTTCTCATAAAGAAAATTAGAAAAAAAAGAATCATGGTGTATGATTTAGGGTTTACGGTTTGGTTTAGGCATTGGGGTTAAGAAAAATTATAGGGTTTAGAAATTTACCTTAATTTCGTAGTCGACGGTGGCTCTGCTAAGGAGCTCGGCCTTTAGCTTCTCCGTCTGACGGAAAGCGTTCTTCTTCTCCACCTCGATTTGCAGCTCGGAGTCTCTGATGGCGATGGCCTTGGTGGTCTCGACTTCGGCCACCTTGGCCTGGCGCAACCACTCCGCCTTCTTGACGGCGAGCTGCCCATTGGCAGCCGCAACCGCCGCCTCTTGCTCGACCTGGAACAACCTGACTTCGGTCTGGACCTTGGCCTCCGCCTTGCTGCTCTCACCCTCCTTCTGCGTCGAGTACACCTTGGTCTCCGCGTTGACCTTGGCGTCGTTCTGCCGTGTCCGACCGTCACGATCCTTGGAGCCTATCTCGCCCTTCATCCTCGCTTCGGCGACGTCGACCTTGGCCTGGTTGGCCGCCTCCTGCTGCGTCTTCTGGCTGAGGTAGGAGAAGTACTCGTGGCCCTTGACGTCGACGAGCTGCTTGACGTTGGCGTTGTAGATGGTGAGGCCGAACTGGTTGAGCTCCAGTTGCACCTTCTCGAACACTTCCTGCTTGAACGTCTTGGTCCCCTGGAAGATCTCCTCCATGGTCATGGAGGCGGCGAGCACCCTCGTCTCCCCCTCGATGACGCCCTGGACGAGATCCTTAACGTGGGCGGAGTTCTTGTCGCAGGGCGCGATGAGGCGGGCGTAGCGGATGAGGCTATCGACGTCATCGGTGTGGGGGCCGATGGTGAAGACGGCGGGGAGGATGAAAGGGAGCTTCTCGGAGCTCATCGCCTCCACCTGGAAGGTGTAGTTCACCGGAGAGACGTCGAAGCGGGCGCACGATTGGCCGACGAACACCCACGCCTTCTTCGCCAGACGGATGTCGTTGATGCCCCAGCCGGTGATGGCCAGGTACTCCGACGCATTCGCCACCTTGAACGAGATGATTGCCATGATGACCACCTTGATCGAAAGAAAGTAATTAAAGGAATTCTAATTTATCAAACTGAATTTGATTTTAGGACTAATATAATATAGCCGTCATGATCTCCACGCAAAGATTGATCTGCAACGAACTTATAGCCGTGACGATCGCAAATCTCTACAATTTTTTATGGAAAATAAAAGGAATAATATATTTCCAAATAACTATGTTAATATAATATGCTTCCTAATTATTTCTACAGTTTTTTAAGGAAAAAGGGGGAAAATTAGTATATTTTCAAATTAATTGACTCTTGCGGATATATGTAAACTATATATAAACCTAAAATTTGAAAGAAAATATTTAATTATCTTGGAATATATGGAATATGTCTAAGAAGTATATATGAACAATTAGATGGAATGATGCCAAATGCAATAAATGCATTTCAGTTTGAATTTGAAGGATCTGAGAATTAAAATTAAAATTTAAGGTTAAGCTTTATTTGAGTCATTTACTTAGTATCGAAGGAAATTTAGGTTTGGGAAGAATTTTTAATTTGAAGGAAATTTATTTATTTTCTCAAATAGACATGAGTTAGATAAATTTTTTAAAATTTAATATTGTGATCATCGATATCTTCTTGGTTCCATTAAAAATTTTCATCTATTAATACTAGATAGATATAGGAATTTATCTAAGCGACCAAATAGGATTGATCGTATCTGAGAGTAGTCGACGGCTAGAAGAGTTTTTTAATCAACTAACACGAACAAAAAAACCGGAGAAGTTTGTCCATGCAAAGACTTGGCAACAAATTTATCCCCATGATTGCATTCCATACCATTTTTTTATGGAAAAGAAAAATATATATATTTCCAAAGTAAATATTTTAATATAATATGTTTCCTAATTATCTCTACCGTTTTTTGAGGGAAAAAAATAAAGAAAAGAATAGTATATTTTCAAATTGACTTTTTTGATATATTTAAATTATATATAAACCTAAAACTTGAAGAAGGAATCTCATTATCATGGAATGTATGGATGGGATATGTTCAAGACGTATGCAAATAATATTCAATTATATATATATATATATATATATATATATATATATATATATAGAATATTGTCAAATTAACTAATATAATGATTGTGTTCTAGTTTGGGTTTGACAGTTATATTGAGAGAATTAAAACTAAGATTTAAGGTAATTTGAGCTATTTAGTTAGTATTGGAGTTTGTTTGGAACTTAGGGTCGAGAAGCATTTTTAGAAGTAGAGATGAGTTAGGCAAACCTCAACTTAAAATTTAAGAATTTTTTTTATAGGTTTATAGATTTTTTTAGTGCAGTTCTAAAATTTATTCGAGCATAAGTTTCAAAATCACTAATCGACTATTTTATAAATACTAAGGTGTTTTAGAAATCGACTAATACTCTAGTCGAGAGATCAAATATGGTTGATCATCATTGGGGTTAATTGTCTGGGAGATGAGTTTTACATCTACTATAAAGTTGAATTTGGAGTTTTAACTTTGGGGGATGACCATAAGAATTAGTATTCAATTGTGGAATCGAATGGGAGATTTTGAATACATGTTCAAGGTTATTGAAGATACAAAAGTTCAATGCTTGGACATTATTATTGATGCATCTTTTTTATATGTGACTGATCCGGGTGTATGATTTTTTAGAGGGATCGGGGGCTCGGTCGGGTTCGATTTCCACTCTGAGCCAAGAGTGGTTAACTCGAAGTCAGTCACCCGAGGTCGGGTACGCGGGGTCGATCTCCCGAGGTCGGGCAATCGGGGTCGGTCTCCCGAGGTCGGGCACTCGGGATCGGCCTCCCGAGGTGAGGCACTCGGGGTCGGCCTCCCGAGGTCGGGCACTCGGGGTCGGTCACCGGAGGTCGGGCACTCGGGGTTGGTTGAACAATTATAGCTCATTCCCATCAGTAATGAGGTGGCAGCCCCCCCGACATAATCATCACCTGATAGAGTCGCCAAGAGTTAATGAGGAGCAGAAGAGACAGTTTACGCAGAGTGTCAGGCGGCTGTGGCAGTCTCACAGCATTAATGCAGCTGTCACTAGTATGATTTATCAACTGATCATTCCTTAATAAGATAGGACAGCTCTGACATAGCAGAGAGTTTCCCTCCCCCTATATAAACCCCCTTGGGGCTCCAAGTAGGGGATTGCTGCCATTTTGCAACCACACCTATTATTAATATGAGAGAAGTGTCCTAAGGCAATCGCCTTATGATTGTAATCATTTACTTTAATAAATGAATATTCACTATTTGAGTATACATGTTAATGTATTTGATTGAGATCTTAAACTCATTTACTGAATGTCCGCAATACAATTCATAGCATGAGAGAATTTGTGATGAATTCACAATTAGTGATTATCTCTGCATGTGCAATTGTGAAGTATTGAAATTGTCCCTAGTCGATGAATTGATAAATAAGGACACTATCAATTCTGTTGAGACTAGCATGGGTTATTCTCTAATCAGCTGATTCTCACTGGCTGGTGACATTGGGATGTCCGGAGATAAACATGAATGCTAGTTAAGGGAACTAGTTCATTGGAGTGACTGGCTGTAAAACTTCACATGGTAGTCTACATATAGACATGTCAGTGAAGTTATTACTGCAGCTTAAGTGCGATGTTCCTTTGACTTGCGGTGTTCAAGTCATCTTGGTCATGGAGACTTATACTTTAACATCTTAAGCAAGCATCTCCAAGGAGATGTGGACCCAGGATGGTTGGGTATAAGCCGAAGTGCCCGAAGATGTTTGAACAGCCTACAAAGGATTCACTACTCCTTGCGATGGGATGTATACCCAAGGCCTATCGTCGGATTGTTACTCAAAGCCTCTGGCCAGAGCATGACATGTTCAGAGTATGAGTCTCTGAAATACATGAGAGTAATTAGAATCCATTGGACGAGAAAGACATTACTTGGGCTAGGTGTGACGTAGTCAGCCTAGTGGGGACTGACACATATAGACCGTGTCCTAAACCAAGTGGATATAAGATGGTGAAGGGAATGAGGCACGATTCATTAGAGCTGCTGAAGGGTTTCAGAATAATTTCTGAGGTCAACCGTTGATCTTTCGATTAATTGGGGATCATGATGTACTACTAGGTGCCACTCGTGATCGTTCTATAATTGATGGATTATAGACGGCCAACATAAATCGAAAGCCTATTTAGTCACACGCACTACGAGTAATCCGAGGGATTTAAAACGAGTTAAAAATTGGATTTTCCAATCAAGAGAAATAAGTCGAATCTGAATTTATCAGAGGCGCATCGGAAGCTTAAAATGACTAAGTCTTTTGAAGGCTTATTGGACGAATTAAATGAGTTTAATTCGTAAGGGTTTCGGCATTGGTTTGGCCGGCCAAAGAGGGTCCCCACCCTCTTTGGTTTGGCCGGCAACAACAAGGAGGGAAACCAATTTATTTGGTTTAAATTATAAAAATAAATCAAGCGCGATTTGTTTTATAAAATTATGGATAAATAAATTTATATATAAAGAAATTTATATAAAGAGATTTATTTTCATGGAAATTAAAATAAACCTTGGATTAGTTTATTTTATTTTATAAAATCAATTATGAATTGATTTTTCCATGATAAGAAAAATTTATATAATAAATTTATTCTTTTTATGGAAATTAAAATGAACCATTGATTGGTTTATTTTATTTTATAAAATCAATTATGAATTGATTTTTCCATGATAAGAAAAATTTATATAATAAATTTATTCTTTTTATGGAAATTAAAATGAACCATGGATTAGTTTATTTTATTTTATAAAATCAATTATGAATTGATTTTTCCATGATAAGAAAAATTTATAATAAATTTCTTGTAAAATATTATTCCATAATAAAAGGGGAGACATGGTTGTTTTTATTATAAATTGAGTTATAATAAAAACTTGGTATAACGGAATAATTCATAGAAAAATTTATAAGATAAATTTCTTATGAAAAATTTCGTTAAGAGGAGACTTGACGATTAAGAGGCTACTATATAAAGGTACCAAGGCAAGACTTGGAATTTAATTCAAGAGATCAAGTAGCAAGCCCTCTCTATCTCTCCTTTTCTCCCTCTCCTTCCTCTAGGGCCGGCACCCTCTCCACCCTCTAGGACCGGCGCCCCCTTCTAGTTGCCGTGAGCCATCTCCACCAAGAAGGTGCCGAAGAAGAAGAAGAAGCGGGTCGCAACTCCTTCCTTCCCACAGAATCTTGATTCCGTTCCTTGGTGGTTAGTTTTCCATCTCTCTCTCTTGATATTCTTGTCGTGCCTTTGGAGAATCTAGTAGTTCTTGTCGGCACGAAACTCGTGGCTTTGCGAAGTCATCCCGAAGAGAACTCGGCGTGGACGCGAATAGAGGCGGAGCTTCCAAGGGACGCTACGGTTGGATCTCGTCCCTTACTTCCAGTTACGCGAGGTATTGAGTAAATTAGTTTACTTTCTGCAAAATTTTAATTTATGATCATGTCCACACATCACAAGGTTACATGCTAGATACGTGGTTAAAATAATTTGAGAAATTATTTATGCTAATTCTTCCGCTGCACGTAATTATTTTAAAAATTACGAACCCGTATCCATGTCAACATGCACCCGGTCCCAACAGTGGTATCAGAGCCGGTTAGTGTTCGACATAATCATATAATTGTTTTGCGGAAAACTTTGTCATAATCTCAATTTTGGAAAATTTTCTAATTATGGAAACTTTCCAATTATGATAAATTTTAGATTTATGAATTTCAAAGTTTGGAAATCCTCATGAAATTTCGCAAACTTTTGAAATATCCTAGTTTCTGAAATTTTATGATAATTGTGAAAACTTCCCATTTTTGAAAACTTTCCAATTTTGGAAATTTCCTATTTTGGAAATTTTCAATTTTGGAAATATGTAAGTTTTCTTTGTACCAGAAACTTACAATTATTCTGAAAACCTATTATGAAATCTCGCAATTTTGGGCACTTTCTTTCAAGAAAGTCTAGACAAATTTATGGATCATTAATTGACAATTAAATTTGAATTGGTTTTAAATTATTAACAAAATTCTTTATTTTGGATTGAGCCTCGGGGAGCCGTCCAATTTAAAGTTAGTTGTTGTAATTTAATTTCCCATTTTGAATAAAATTGTCATGTTTAATTTGGTTACGCCTCAGGGAGCGGACTAAATTGGATTTACGACAAATTTCTTTTCTTTGGGTATCTGAGCCTCGGGGAGCCACCCTTAGAAAAGAATTTGTTATAATTAATTAATCCATAAATAAAATATGTGATCAAATCTTGGAAATTTAGGATAATTTCCTTATTTGATTTAAGTGGTGATGCTCTTACATATTGTTATGTCCAAAATTAATTAGGAAAATGGTTTCCTATAGAGTTTTCTTAAATGAGATTTTCATGAAAATAATATGCAGTTGAATTAAGGGAATTTGTCTCTTAATTTAATAAGATTTGATTTAGAGAAATCAAAGTCTTAAACATATTATTTCCGAAATTGATTATGACAATTTAGGAAATTGTTTCCCAAAACAATTCCTTGAATAAAGTATGAAATTAGAATTAGGAAATCCAGTTCCTAATTCAATTAATGAGACTTGATAAATTAAGTCACATACATACTTTATTAAGGAAATCGTTAGTCATGACATAATTATATGTCATGAATGTGCTTAGAAAAGAAAGGATGAGACCCAAAACCCCTTACAAAATATTAAGGCCAACACCTTCCATTAATATGGTTAGAACCGGAGTTTTATTTCTCATTTGGGTTGATGGACACATCTATGCCCGGCTTGAACCTCAACATGTTCAAACCATGGAATTAGTTTATGATTAATATAGTTGGAGTTAGAGGTCAATCCTTAGTTTTGGTTGTTGGACACATCGAAGCCTGACTAAACGGTTGAATGAGCTCCAACCATATTAAAACTATTTCTTGATTAATGGGTCAGCCTTAAGCTTGGAGCATCGATTTGTTGTGCCACAGCCAAGGTCGATGTAAAGAGAGGTGCAGTTGGGTGCTATGTATAATGTTGCATACTTGTTAATGAGTTAACAACCCAATGATTTATGCAAACAATCAATTAGTTGATAGCATAAAGTGATAGTTACATATATGTGATATGTAATCGGTATAATTACCTACTTTCATAGCTAAGAATAACTTAATGGCCACAGCCATGGTTGTTCTTATCTATGGTTGGATATCAACCTATTTGGAGATGTTCCTACGATCTCCCGAATTGATAAAAAGGGTTATTCAATTCGAAAAATAAATAGGATATAATTAATGTATATTGATGCATTCTTTATCACTTTTCTCACATAAGCTCAATTTGTATTTCTAGGATAATCACTCGATCATGTCTTCTCTGAATTTGTGTTCCATTTTGGACACCAATAAACTGACTGGGCCAAACTTCATGGACTGGCTTAGAAACTTGAGGATAGTCCTCAAGGCAGAAAAGCTTGCTTATGTCCTTGAAGAACAACTTCCCAACCGTGCTCCTGAAGATGCAACTTCAGACCAGTTTCCTGAGTTGCTCAACCTACTGAAGACTGTAGAGCCTTCTGTAAAGCAGGATCAGAAGACGGTACTGTTAGTTGGTTCCTCGAAGAAAGGTTCTAAGAGGAAGGCCAAAGAACAGAATAAGGGAAAGAAGAAAAAGGCCAAAAAGACTGAAAAGACCCCAAAAGGCACTTGCCATCACTGTGGCAAGGAGGGTCACTAGCGAAGAAACTGCAAGGTTTATCTTGAGTCCTTGAAGAAGAAGGCATCCGATGCCCCATCCTCTTCAGGTATCTTCGTTATTGAATGTCACTCTATTTCCTCAAATACCTGGGTACTTGATACTGGGTGTAGCTCACATATATGTAATGACATACAGGGGCTAAGGAATAGAAGAAGACTCGTCAAGGGAGAAGCGAATTTGCGAGTTGGAAATGGAGCAAAGATTGCTGCTGTTGCCATCGGAACATATTTGCTAATGCTCCCTACTGGACGTGTCTTAGAATTGGATAATTGTTATTTTGTTCCTTCGTTAATAAAGAACATTGTATCTATTTCATGTTTGAATGAAAAGGGTTATCATTTAACTTTTAGTAACAATTATTGTTACATAACTTTAAATGGTGTTCTTTATGGGACCGGAACTTTATGCAATGGTATCTACACGTTAGATTTATCCGGTGACGTTTTCAATATCGAAGTTAGCAACAAACGTGCTTGAATAGATAATCGAATAGACTCCTACACGTGGCATTGTCGTCTTGGCCATGTAAGAAACGCATGACCAAATTACACCGATGTGGAATTCTGAAATCATCTGAACCCGGTTCATTTGATACATGCGAACCATGCTTAAAAGGCAAGATGGCCAAATTACTCTTTTCCGGAAAAGGTAATCCAGTGGGAGAATTGCTTGGTCTAATACATACTGATGTATGTGGACCAATGTCAACTCTTGCACAAGGAGGCTATAGCAACTTCATTACCTTTATCGATGATTACTCACGATTCGGGTATGTGTTCTTGATGAAACACAAATCTGAAGCTTTTGAGAAATTCAAAGAGTTCAGAAATGAAGTAGAGAAACAGCTTGGCAAAAGTATTAAGATACTTCGATCCGATCGAGGTGGTGAATACTTAAGTCAAGAGTTTCAAGATTATCTTAGGGACAATGGGATATTGTCCCAATGGACTCCGCCGTATACACCACAGCATAATGGTGTATCTGAGAGGCGCAACCGAACCTTGATGGACATGGTTAGGTCGATGATGAATCATGCAACTCTTCCAAAATCTTTTTGGGGCTATGCACTTAAGACAGCTGTTTACTTGCTAAACAGAGTCCCGACCAAGGTAGTCTTTACTACTCCATATGAGACATGGAATAGTAAGAAACCTCACTTAACTCACCTTAAGATATGGGGTTGTCCTGCTTATGTGAAGCGGACTGTATCAGACAAATTGGATGCTAAGTCTGATAAATGTCTATTTATTGGATACTCTAAGGAAACGAAGGGTTACCAATTCTATCATCCCTTGGAACAAAAGGTGTTTGTTTCAAGGCATGCTGTATTTTTGGAAAAAGAATTTCTTTTACAAGAAAACAGTGGGAGTGGCATTGAACTTGATGAAGTTCAAGAAACTCCAATAGACATTACAGAGACACCTAGTCTAGACCCACAACCAATAACTCATAATGATGAGCTATCAGTTGAACCTAAAACAACACCACCTCTTCGTAGGTCTGATAGGACACGCAATATTCCAGAGAGATACGGATTTCTCATAAGTAAATCTAATGGCGTGTTACTCATAAGCGATGACGAACCTATCAGTTATGAAGATGTTCTGAAAAATTCAGAAAGGGACAAATGACTTGAAGCCATGAAGTCGAAAATGGATTCCATGTACGAAAATCAAGTATGGGACTTGGTTAACCCACCTGAAGGGATTAAGCCCATAGGGTGCAAGTGGGGTTTTCAAGAAGAAAACTAACATGGAAGGTAATGTTGTTACCTTTAAAGCTAGACTAGTGGCAAAAAGATATCGTCAGAAACAAGGAATTGATTATGACGAAACCTATTCGCCAGTAGCTATGCTTAAATCCATTCGGATGCTCCTAGCCATAGCAGCTCATTATGATTATGAGATATGGCAAATGGATGTGAAAACAACTTTCCTTAATGGAAACCTGTTTGAGGATGTATACATGATACAACCTGAAGGTTTCACATCGGTTGATAAAACCAAAGTATGTAAGCTTCGACGATCCATATATGGACTGAAGCAAGCATCCAGGAGCTGGAACATCCGTTTTGATGAGACAATCAAAGAGTTTGATTTCTCACAAAATCCTGACGAACCTTGTGTGTACAAGAAGGTTAGTGGGAGTGCAGTCGTATTCCTAGTATTATATGTCGATGACATATTACTTATAGGAAACGATATATCAGTCTTACAGTCGGTTAAAATTTGGTTGTCCAAAACTTTCTCCATGAAAGATCTGGGAGAAGAAACTGTTGGTGCAGATTGCACCCAAGTCAAACCTGTATTTTGATATTGGCAAAAGGGTTCAAAAGTTAAGGGTTATTTGTTATCTAACAATGCTACTTGAGTGTACAGGAAAAGCCCTAGCGAAGGACTGCTAGGCCCTGGCGAAGGACTGCCAGAATGGAAAAACCCTAGCGAAGGATTGCTAGGTCCTGGCGAAGGGCTGCCAGAAGACAAGCCCTAGCGAAGGACTGCTAGGCTGGCGAAGGGCTGCCAGAAGAAAAGACCTAGCGAAGGGTAGCTAGGCACCAAGCGAAGGGCATCTTGGTAACTCAAGACCTGGCGAAGGACTGCCGGGCAAAAGTCCAACTGGAGGATCCGGCTGGCACCAGGTAGACTCTCCCGAGAGGAGTAGGTGAGGACGCGTTCTCCTTGAGGGAACATTAGGCGTCGGTTCGACCTAGGGCTCCATTTTGGAGACCAAAGTCAGAACCAAGACAGCTAAGGCTGTATAATATATTATGCTATTGTTTTATTGTGTTTTGGACTAACCCTGGATGCAGGACCGAAGGAACGAGTGTCTGCAGCTCAGAGTGCCTCAAAGGAGTGAGGCAACTGCTGACCAGGGCGCCCGAGATGTCCCGGGCGCCCCCATGGTGTTCACAACAACAATTCAACAGTACATAGCCAGGGCGCCCCCGCTGTCCCGGGCGCCCCCATTGCAAATCAACAGTGTGTTACTGCGCTACACTCACAGGGCGCCCCCGCTGTCCCGGGCACCCCCACTGACAGCTGCCGAACAGCGTTTCTGCGAAGCCAAGGAGATGAGGCTTTGACCGTTCAATCCGGGCACCCCGAGTCATCCGGGCGCCCCGGTCAAACCGGATCCCGAGGATAAGGGGATCAGACGGCGACCGAGCAGCAACCGGATCAGCTGCCACGTGGGGGGCGCCCCCGTCGACCAGGGCGCCCCCAGGCCCTATATAAAGGGCCCTCGACCCCCTTCCTGAAGGCACAAATTCCTTCGACAATTCTGCGCTCTTCTGCTTCCACGACACACTCAAGAAAGCTGCCAACTCAAGCCGACGACGTCCCGCTGCTCCGGAACTTCGATCTTCACCGGACGTCGGTAACAAGAGTTGTATTTAAGTTTACGAAAAGATTTTTATTATTTGTCTTATAAACTTTTGCGAACTTATAGAATTGCCCGCAGAAAACGGTCAACGACCGTGGGCCTTGGAGTAGGAGTCGACCCAGGCTCCGAACCAAGTAAACCGGCTGTGTTTGCGTTGTTGTGTTCTCTTTTATTTCCGCTGCTCACCCGCTCTTTTTAAATCCGAACGAATTGCGACATTCACCCCCCCCTCTCTCGCATTTCTCGATCCAACAGAAACCTATATCCTTGGGATTAGAATCTATAGAGATATATCAAAACGGTTGCTTGGTCTTTCGCAGTCTACATATATAGACCGAGTGCTAAAATGGTTTAGCATGTCGGAATCCAAGAAAGGTTACCTTCCCATCAGGCATGGGATCAACCTTTCAAAGTCTATGTGTCCGCGGACAGAAGACGAGAGGATTTGCATGAATAAGATTCCTTATGCATCCGCGATATGATCTATCATGTATGCTATGTTATGTACTAGGCCCGATGTATCGTATGCTCTGAGCGACACGAGCAGATACCAGTCTGATCCAGGAATGGATCATTGGGCGGCTGTCAAGATAATCCTTAAGTACTTAAGAAGAACTAAGGATGTGTTCCTAATATATGGAGAATGAAATATGGTAATACGTGGGTATACAGATGCCAGTTTCCAGACAGATAAGGATGACTCCAAATCTCAGTCTGGATACGTATTTACTTTGAATGGAGGCGCAATAAGTTGGAAGAGTTCCAAACAAGACACCGTAGCGGATTCTACAACGGAAGCGAAATATATCGCAGCTTCGGAAGTAGCAAAGGAAGCAGTCTGGATCAAGAAGTTTGTCTCCGAACTTGGTGTGGTTCCAACCATTGATGAAGCAGTGTCAGTTTACTGTGACAACAATGGAGCTATTGCACAAGCAAAGGAACCAAGGTCTCATCAGCGATCCAAACATGTGCTTCGCCGCTATCATCTGATCAGAGAGATTATAAGTAGGAATGATATACAAATTGAGAAAATTTCCACTGAAAGGAATTTAGCGGATCCTTTAATTAAGGCCTTGCCTCAAAGCAAGTTTGAGGGTCATGTTAGAGCCTGTGGTATTGGATACCATAGCGATTGGCATTAGGCCAAGTGGGAGTTTGTTAGTAATATGAGAGAAGTGTCCTAAGGCAATCGCCTTATGATTGTAATCATTTACTTAAATAAATGAATATTCACTATTTGAGTATACATGTTAATGTATTTGATTGAGATCTTAAACTCATTTACTGAATGTCCGCAATATAATTCATAGCATGAGAGAATTTGTGATGAATTCACAACTAGTGATTATCGCTACATGTGCAATTGTGAAGTATTGAAATTGTCCCTAGTCGATGAATTGATAAATAAGGACACTATCAATTCTGTTGAGACTAGCATGGGTTATTCTCTAATCAGTTGATTCTCACTGGCTGGTGACATTGGGATGTCCGGAGATAAACATGAATGCTAGTTAAGGGAACTAGTTCATTGGAGTGACTGGCTGTAAAACTTCACATGGTAGTCTACATATAGACATGTCAGTGAAGTTATTACTGCAGCTTAAGTGCGATGTTCCTTTGACTTACGGTGTTCAAGTCATCTTGGTCATGGAGACTTATACTTTAACATCTTAAGCAAGCATCTCCAAGGAGGTGTGGACCCAGGATGGTTGGGTATAAGCCGAAGTGCCCGAAGATGTTTGAACAGCCTACAAAGGATTCACCACTCCTTACGAGGGGATGTATACCCAAGGCCTATCGTCGGATTGTTACTCAAAGCCTCTGGCCAGAGCATGACATGTTCAGAGTATGAGTCTCTGAAATACATGAGAGTAATTAGAATCCATTGGACGAGAAAGACATTACTTGGGCTAGGTGTGACGTAGTCAGCCTAGTGGGGACTGACACATATAGACCGTGTCCTAAACCAAGTGGGTATAAGATGGTGAAGGAAATGAGGCACGATTCATTAGAACTGCTGAAGGGTTTCAGAATAATTTCTGAGGTCAACCGTTGATCTTTCGATTAATTGGGGATCATGATGTTCTACTAGGTGCCACTCGTGATCGTTCTATAATTGATGGATTATAGACGGCCAACATAAATCGAAAGCCTATTTAGTCATACGCACTACGAGTAATCCGAGGGATATAAAACGAATTAAAAATTGGATTTTCCAATCAAGAGAAATAAGTCGAATCTGAATTTATCAGAGGCGCATCGGAAGCTTAAAATGGCTAAGTCTTTTGAAGGCTTATTGGACGAATTAAATGAGTTTAATTCGTAAGGGTTTCGGCATTGGTTTGGCCGGCCAAAGAGGGTCCCCACCCTCTTTGGTTTGGCCGGCCACAACAAGGAGGGAAACCAATTTATTTGGTTTAAATTATAAAATAAATCAAGCGCGATTTATTTTATAAAATTATGGATAAATAAATTTATATAAAGAAATTTATATATAAAGAAATTTATATAAAGAAATTTATATAAAGAGATTTATTTTCATGGAAATTAAAATAAACCTTGGATTGGTTTATTTTATTTTATAAAATCAATTATGAATTGATTTTTCCATGATAAGAAAAATTTATATAATAAATTTATTCTTTTTATGGAAATTAAAATGAACCATGGATTGGTTTATTTTATTTTATAAAATCAATTATGAATTGATTTTTCCATGATAAGAAAAATTTATATAATAAATTTATTCTTTTTATGGAAATTAAAATGAACCATGGATTAGTTTAATTTATTTTATAAAATCAATTATGAATTGATTTTTCCATGATAAGAAAAATTTATAATAAATTTCTTGTAAAATTTTATTCCATAATAAAAGGGGAGACATGGTTGTTTTTATTATAAATTGAGTTATAATAAAAACTTGGTATAACGGAATAATTCATAGAAAAATTTATAAGATAAATTTCTTATGAAAATCCGTTAAGAGGAGACTTGGCGATTAAGAGGCTACTATATAAAGGTACCAAGGCAAGGCTTGGAATTTAATTCAAGAGATCAAGTAGCAAGCCCTCTCTATCTCTCCTTTTCTCCCTCTCCTTCCTCTAGGGCCGGCGCCCTCTCCTTCCTCTAGGGCCAGCGCCCTCTCCACCCTCTAGGGCCGGCGCCCCCTTCTAGTTGCCGTGAGCCATCTCCACCAAGAAGGTGCCGAAGAAGAAGAAGAAGCGGGTCGCAACTCCTTCCTTCCCACGGAATCTTGATTCCGTTACTTGGTGGTTAGTTTTCCATCTCTCTCTCTTGATATTCTTGTCGTGCTTTTGGAGAATCTAGTAGTTCTTGTCGGCACGAAACTCGTGGCTTTGCGAAGTCATCCCGAAGAGAACTCGGCGTGGACGCGAATAGAGGCGGAGCTTCCAAGGGACGCTACGGTTGGATCTCGTCCCTTACTTCGAGTTACGCGAGGTATTGAGTAAATTAGTTTACTTTCTGCAAAATTTTAATTTATGATCATGTCCACACATCACAAGGTTGCATGCTAGATACGTGATTAAAATAATTTGAGAAATTATTTATGCTAATTCTTCCGCTGCACGTAATTATTTTAAAAATTACGAACCCGTATCCATGTCAACATGCACCCGGTCCCAACAACACCACCACTTCGTGAGCCCCGTTTTGGTCCGAGCCGAGTGACTTGAGCCGGATCCTTATTTAAGCCCGAGTCCGACCCCCGAGTTGTAGCAGACCGGGTCGTCTTGGTCAGACCGAGTCATCCGAGCTAGAACCGGTCTTCACTTGTCGACAGGATCAAATTTAGCGCCGTCTGTGTGAATCTCGCCTGATCGAAAGACGAAGATGAGTGACTCCAACCGGGTGACTGTTACTCTCTCACAAGAAGACTTGGATCTGCTGATAGAAGCCAAAGCCAGAAAGTTGGCAGCAGCGCAACAGGCAGCCGCTCAACCCACCCGAGCGGGACCGACCGAGCCCATGACCCAAGGGGGCAACGAAGGAGGAGTTCGCCAAGGGGACAATCCCCATTTCCACCGAGCTTTGTTCGGCCCAACGGAGGGGGCGGGACAGTCTGACCCCCATGAAGCCTCTTCCAGTCAAGCCAGAGCTAATAAAGGGAAGACTCCCCATGTGTCGACCCCTGGAGAGCGCACTGGACTCCCCTTCTCGAGCCAAATCTTACAAGAGCCAGTGCCCTAGCATTTCTGGCTCCTGTCCATTCCTGAATACGGAGGAGCCACGGACCTGGAAAAACATTTGATGAAATTTGAAAATGTCTCGTTGCTGCATCAATATGCAGATGGTATCAAATGCCGAGCTTTTCTGACCACTCTAGCGGGGCCAGCCCAACGATGGTTTGACAGGCTCCCCGAGGGATCTGTGAGGGACTTCTCTAACTTCAAGAGGTTGTTCCTTCAGCATTTTGCGAGCAGCAAAAGACACCACAAAACTAGCTTGAACCTATTCACCCTGAAGCAAGGCTCTAAGGAGCCCTTGAAAGCATACATCAAAAGATTCAACCAGGTCGCGTTGGATGTACCCACCGCTACGTCTGAGGTGCTGATTAGCGCCTTCGCCCAAGGTCTACAGGAAGGAGAATTCTTCAGATCACTAATCCGAAAGCCTCCAAAGGACTTTGAAAGTCTCCTGGGCAAGGCCACCAAGTATGTGGATGTGGAGGAGGCGCAAGCTGCTAGACGACCGGAGGCCAGACCCACACCCGAGACTATCCAGCACCATCAGAGAGCTATGCCTCCACTGGGCACGAGAATGCCAGCGAAGAGCAAGCTAACCAGTAGAATGCTGTGCACGGGTCTATTAACGTGATTTCGGGCGGACCCACCTATGGAGATTCCAATAGAGCTCGGAAGTCGCAGGTCAGACGCCTTGATATCTATCAAGTGGGCTGCAGTTCCGCCCAAGCTCAGGGGCCGCAGATCAGTTTCGGCCCCTCAGACCTACAAGGAGTGGAAGTGCCTCATGAAGACGCTTTGGTCATTACGGCGATCATAGCTAATTATTAGGTCCACAGAACCATCGTGGATACAGGGAGTTCGGTAAATATTTTATACTTGAAGGCATTTGAGCAGCTGCAGATTGAGACAGCTGAGCTGCAGCCTGTGGCCACACCTTTATTCAGATTTACCGGAAACGAGGTCCAGCTACTAGGCCAAATCAAACTAGCCATCTCACTCGGAGAAGAACCCCTGCGAAGAACTTGGTGGTCCACTTTCCTTGTGGTGGACGCACCCTCGGCCTACAACGCTATCCTGGGCCGACTGGCGTTGAATGAGTTCTGGGCTGTGACATCTACCTTCTATCTGAAGGTCAAGTTCCCAGTAGGTGATCAGGTTGGAGAGGTTAAAGGCGATCAGAAGGTAGCACGTCGGTGTTATGTTGATGATGTCCAGGCGGAGGTGAGGAAGGCCTTCCGAGCTCCGTCGGCCTGCTGTAACATGGTGCAGTCCCCTCAGCCCTCCCCCTGGTCTGAGCTAATAGAAGAAAAGGAGGAGATCCAGCTGCTGCCCGACCGAGAAGAGACCCGGGTGAGGATAGCGCCCGAACTACAGCCCGACCTCAAGCAACAGCTGATAGATTGCTTGATCCAGAACCAGGATGTGTTCGCTTGGTCCCAGTAGGACCTGAAAGGGGTCAGGCTCGAAGTCATGGAGCACAAACTACACGTGTACCCTGACACCCGACCTGTGAAGCAGAGAAAAAGAGACTTCAGTCCTGAGCAGAATAAGATTATCCAGGACGAGGTGGAAAGGTTGCTAAAAGCAGGACACATCCGAGAAGTGCAATTCCCTGCCTGGCTGGCCAATGTGGTGCTAGTCTCCAAGCTGGACGATAAGTGGAGGGTGTGTATAGACTTCCGAGATCTCAACAAAGCTTGTCCTAAGGATTGCTACCCTCTCCCTCGGATAGACCAGATGGTAGACTCTACCGCGGGGAGTGAACTCATCTGTATGATGGATGCCTACCAGGGATACCACCATGTGCCCTTATCCCTGGATGATCAAGAGAAGGTCAGTTTTGTCATGGCCGAGGGTACTTATTGCTACACGGTTATTGTTGGGACCGGGTGCATGTTGACAAGGATACGAGTTCGTAAATTTTAAAATATTTACGTGCAGCGGAAGAATTAGCATAAATAATTTCTCAAATTATTTTTAACCACGTATCTAGCATGCGACCTTATGATGTGTGGACATGATCATAAATTAAAACTTTGCGGAAAAGTAAACTAATTTACTAAGTACCTCGCGTAACTCGAAGTAAGGGACGAGATCCAACCGTAGCGTCCCTTGGAAGCTCCGCCTCTATTCGCGTCCACGCCGAGTTCTCTTCGGGATGACTTCGCAAAGTCACGAGTTTTGTGCCGACGAGAACTACTAGATTCTCGGAAGGCACAACTAGAAGAACAAGAGAAAAGAATGGAAACTAACCAATAAGAAACGGAATCAAAATTCCGGGAAGAGAGGAGTTGCGATCCGCTTCTTCTTCTTCTTGTTTGGCTCCTTCTTGGTGATGGTTGCTCACGCCAACCCTTGGAAGGGTGAGGGTACGCCGACCCTAGGTTGGACTAGGGGCGCCGGCCCTAAGATGCTCAAGGGGCGCCGGCCCTAGGTGGGAAGGAGAAGGAGAGAAAGAGAATAAGAGAGAGAGAGGGAGAGGGTTAATCTCTTGATTACTCTATTTTATTGGAATTCAAGGCTAGCCTAGGTTCCTTTATATAGTAACCTCTCCCTTGCCAAGTCTCCCTCTTAACGGATTTTTCATAAGAAATTTATCCTATAAATTCTCTTATTAATTATTCCGTTTAAGCCAAGTTTTATTATAACTAACTTTATAATAAAACAAATACCTTCTCTCCTTTTATTATGGAATAAATTTTATAAGAAATTTATAAATTTTCTTATTATGGAAAAATCAATTCATAATTGATTTTATAAAATTAAAATAAACCATTCCATGGATCATTTTAATTTCCATAAAAAGGGAATAAATTTCTATAAATTTATTTCTATAAATTTCTTTATACAAATTTATTTATCCATAATTTATAAAACAAATCGCGCTAGATTTATTTTATTAATTAAACCAAATAAATTGATTTTCTCCCCTTTTAATGGCTGGCCAAAACAAAGGGGTTTGGCACCCTCTTTGGCCGGCCAAACCGAGCCGAACCGATTGCGAATTAAACTCATTTAATTCGCCCAATAAGCCTTCAAAAGACTTAGCCATTTTAAGTTTTCGTTGCGCCTCTGATTAACTCAGATTCGACTTATTTCTCTTGATTGGAAAATCTAATTTTCAACTCGTTTTAAATCCCTCGGATTACTCGTAGTGCGTGTGACTAAATAGGCTTTCGATTTATGTTGGCCGTCTATAATCAACTAATTATAGAACGATCATGAGTGGCACCTAGTAGTACATCATGACCCCCAATTAATCGAAAGATCAACGGTTGACCTCAGAAGTAATTCTGAAACCCTTCAGCAGCTCTAATGAATCGTGCCCCATTCCCTTCAGCATCTTATACCCACTTGGTTCAGGACATGGTCTGTTTGTGTCAGTCCCCACTAGACTGACTACGTCACACCTATCCCAAGTAGTGTCTTTCTCGTCCTTTGGATTTCTAATTACTCTCATGTATTTAAGAGACTCATACTCTAAACATGATATGCTCTGGCCAGAGGCTTTGAGTAACAATCCGACGATAGACCTGGGTATACATCTCCTCGCAAGGAGTGGTGAATCCTTTGTAGGCTGTTCAAACATCTTCGGGCACTTCGGCTTATACCCAATCATCCTGGGTCCACACCTCCTTGGAGATGCTTGCTTAAGATGTTAAAGTATAAGTCTCCATGACCAAGATGACTTGAACACCGCAAGTCAAAGGAACATCGCACTTAAGCTGCAGTAAGAACTTCATTGACATATCTATATAGATTACCATATGAAGTTTTACAGCTAGTCGCTCCAATGAACTAGTTCCCTTAACTAGCATCCATGTTTATCTCCGGACATCCCAATGTCACCAGCCAGTGAGAATCAGCTGATTAGAGAATAACCCATGCTAGTCTCAACAGAATTGATAGTGTCCGTTTTTATCAATTCATCGACTAGGGATATTTTCAATACTTCACAATTGCACATGTAGAGATAATCACTAGTTGTGATCCCATGACAAATTCTCTTATGCTGTGAATTGTATTGCGGACATTCAGTAGATGAGTTTAAGATCCCAATCAAATACACGAACATGTATACTCAAATAGTGAATTATCATTTATTAAAATAAATGTTTACAATCATAAGGCGATTGCCTTAGGACACTTCTCTCATATCACTAACAAACTCCCACTTGGCCTAATGCCAATCGCTACGGTATCCAATACCACAGGCTCTAACATGACCCTCAAACTTGCTTTGAGGTAAGGTCTTAGTTAAAGGATCCGCTAAATTCCTTTCAGTGGGAATTTTCTCAATTTGTATATCATTCCTACTTATAATCTCTCTGATAAGATGATAGCGGCGAAGCACGTGTTTGGATCGCTGATGAGACCTTGGTTCCTTTGCTTGTGCAATAGCTCCATTGTTGTCGCAGTAAACCGACACTGCTTCATCAATGGTTGGAACCACGCCAAGTTCGGAGAGAAACTTCTTGATCCAGACTGCTTCCTTTGCTGCTTCCGAAGCTGTGATATATTCCGCTTCCGTGGTAGAATCCGCTACGGTGTCTTGTTTGGAACTTTTCCAACTTACTGCGCCTCCATTCAAAGTAAATACGTATCCAGACTGAGATTTGGAGTCATCCTTATCTGTCTGGAAACTGGCATCTGTATACCCACGTATTACCATATCTCCTTCTCCATATATTAGGAACACATCCTCAATTCTTCTTAAGTACTTAAGGATTGTCTTGACAGCTGCCCAATGATCCATTCCTAGATCCGACTGGTATCTGCTTGTGACGCTCAGAGCATACGATACAACGGGCCTAGTACACAACATAGCATACATGATAGATCCTATCGCGGATGCATAAGGAATCTTATTCATGCAAATCCTCTCGTCTTCTGTGCGCGGACATATAGACTTTGAAAGGTTGATCTCATGCCTGATGGGAAGGTAACCTTTCTTGGATTCCGACATGCTAAACCTTTTTAGCACTCGATCTATATATGTAGACTGCGAAAGACCAAGCAACCGTTTTGATCTATCTCTATAGATTCTAATCCCAAGGATATAGGTTGCTTCTCCCAGGTCTTTCATGGAGAAAGTTTTGGACAACCAAATTTTAACTGTTTGTAAGACTGATATATCGTTTCCTATAAGTAAGATGTCATCGACATATAATACTAGGAATACGACCGCACTCCCACTAACCTTCTTGTACACACAAGGTTCGTCAGGATTTTGTGAGAAATCAAACTCTTTGATTGTCTCATCAAAACGGATATTCCAGCTCCTAGATGCTTGCTTCAGTCCATATATGGATCGTCGAAGCTTGCATACTTTGGTTTTATCAACCGATGTGAAACCTTCAGGTTGTATCATGTATACATCCTCAAGCAGGTTTCCATTAAGGAAAGTTGTTTTCACATCCATTTGCCATATCTCATAATCATAATGAGCTGCTATGGCTAGGAGCATCCGAATAGATTTAAGCATAGCTACTGGCGAATAGGTTTCGTCATAATCAATTCCTTATTTTTGACGATATCCTTTTGCCACTAATCTAGCTTTAAAGGTAACAACATTACCTTCCATGTCGGTTTTCTTCTTGAAAACCCACTTGCACCCTATGGGCTTAATCCCTTCAGGTGGGTTAACCAAGTCCCATACTTGATTTTCGTACATGGAATCCATTTCCGACTTCATGGCTTCAAGCCATTTGTCCCTTTCTGAATTTTTCAGAACATCTTCATAACTGATAGGTTTGTCATCGCTTATGAGTAACACGTCATTCGATTCACTTATGAGAAATCCGTATCTCTCTGGAATATTGCGTGTCCTATCAGACCTACGAAGAGGTGGTGTTGTTTTAGGTTCAACTGATAGCTCATTATTATGAGGTATTGGTTGTGGGTCTAGAATAGGTGTCTCTGTAATGTCTATTGGAGTTTCTTGAACTTCATCAAGTTCAATGCTACTCCCACTGTTTTCTTGTAAAAGAAATTCTTTTTCTAGAAATACAGCATGCCTTGAAACAAACACCTTTTGTTCCTAGGGATGATAGAATTGGTAACCCTTCGTTTCCTTAGGGTATCCAATAAATAGACATTTATCAGACTTAGCATCCAATTTGTCTGATACAGTCCACTTCTTAAGCCGGACAACCCCATATCTTAAGGTGAGTTAAGTGAGGTTTCTTACTATTCCATGTCTCATATGGAGTAGTTGAGACTACCTTGGTCGGGACTCTGTTTAGCAAGTAAACAGCTGTCTTTAGTGCATAGCCCCACAAGGATTTTGGAAGAGTTGCATGATTCATCATAGACCTAACCATGTCCATCAAGGTTCGGTTGCGCCTCTCAGATACACCATTATGGTGTGGCGTATACGGCGGAGTCCATTGGGACAATATCCCATTGTCCCTAAGATAATCTTGAAACTCTTGACTCAAGTATTCACCACCCCGATCGGATCGATGTTTCTTAATACTTTTGCCAAGCTGATTCTCTACTTCATTTCTGAACTCTTTGAATTTCTCAAAGGCTTCAGATTTGTGTTTCATCAAGAACACATACCCGAATCGTGAGTGATCATCGATAAAGGTGATGAAGTAGCTATAGCCTCCTTGTGCAAGAGTTGACATTGGTCCACATACATCAGTATGTATTAGACCAAGCAACTCTCCCACTGGATTACCTTTTCCGGAAAAGGATAATTTGGTCATCTTGCCTTTTAAGCATGATTCGCATGTATCAAATGAACCGGGTTCAAATGATTCCAAAATTCCACATCGGTGTAATTCGGTCATGCGTTTCTTACTTACATGGCCAAGACGGCAATGCCAAGTGTAGGAGTCTATTCGATTATCTATTCGAGCACGTTTGTTTCTAACTTCGATATTGAAAACGTCACTGGATAAATCTAACGTGTAGATACCATTGCACAAAGTTCCATTCCCATAAAGAACGCCATTTAAAGTTATGTAACAACAATTGTTACTAAAAGTTAAATGATAACCCTTTTCATTCAAACATGAAATAGATACAATGTTCTTTATTAACGAAGGAACAAAATAACAATTATCCAATTCTAAGACACGTCCAGTGGGGAGCTTTAGCAAATATGTTCCGATGGCAACAGCAGCAATCTTTGCTCCATTTCCAACTCGCAAATTCGCTTCTCCTTTGACGAGTCTTCTTCTATTCCTTAGCCCCTGTATGTCATTACATATGTGTGAGCTACACCCAGTATCAAGTACCCAGGTATTAGAGGAAATAGAGTGACATTCAATAACGAAGATACCTGAAGAGGATGGGGCATCGGATGCCTTATTCTTCAAGGACTCAAGATAAACCTTGCAATTTCTTCGCCAGTGACCCTCCTTGCCACAATGATGGCAAGTGCCTTTTGGTTTCTTTTCAGTCTTTTTGGCCTTCCTCTTAGAACCTTTCTTCGAGGAACCAACTAACAGAACCGCCTTTTGATCCGGCTTTACAGAAGGCTCTACAGTCTTTAGCAGGTTGAGCAACTCAGGAATGGTAGTTTCCAGTTTGTTCATCCGATAGTTCATCACAAATTGTGAATAACTTTTGGGCAAACAATTCAGAATTAAGTCAATACTTAGTTCATGATCCATTGCAAAACCGAGTGTGCTCAGTCGCTCAATGTACCCCAACATCTTTAACACAAACTGCAAGGTAGAAGTGCCTTCCTGCATCATAGTGGTGAAGAGGAGTTTGGAGACTTCGAACCTTTCGGATCTCGCCTGCTCTTCGAACAACTCATGAAGATGGAAGATGATGGTATAAGCATCCATATGCTCATGCTGCTTTTGCAGCTCAGGTACCATAGAGGCTAGCATAATGCAACTCGCAAGTTCAGAATCAGTCACATGTTTCTGATAGGCCACTAACTGTTCTGGAGTTGCGCCCTCTGGTGGACGGTTGGGAAGTTGATCTTCAATGACATAAGCAAGCTTCTCTGCCTTGAGGACTATCCTCAGGTTTCGAAGCCAGTCCATGAAGT
>JAGFNQ010001071.1:88469-111446 GCA_024364735.1 Boesenbergia rotunda
CACCCAACTGCACCTCTCTTTACATCGATCTTGGCTGTGGCACAACAAATCGATGCTCCAAGCTTAAGGCTGACCCATTAATCAAGAAATAGTTTTAATATGGTTGGAGCTCATTCAACCGTTTAGTCAGGCTTGGATGTGTCCAACAACCAAAACTAAGGATTGACCTCTGACTCCAACTATATTATTCATAAACTAATTCCATGGTTTGAACATGTTGAGGTTCAAGCCGGGCATGGATGTGTCCATCAACCCAAACGAGAAACAAAACTCCGATTCTAACCATATTAATGGAAGGTGTTGGCCTTAATATTTTGTAAGGGGTTTTGGGTCTCATCCTTTCTTTTCTAAGCACATTCATGACATATGTCATGACTAACGATTTCCTTAATAAAGTATGTATGTGACTTAATTTATCAAGTCTCATTAATTGAATTAGGAACCGGATTTCCTAATTCTAATTTCATACTTTATTAAAGGAATTGTTTTGGGAAACAATTTCCTAAATTGTCATAATCAATTTCGGAAATAATATGTTTAAGACTTTGATTTCTCTAAATCAAATCTTATTAAATTAAGAGACAATTCCCTTAATTCAACCACATATTATTTTCATGAAAATCTCATTTAAGAAAACTCTATAGGAAACCATTTTCCTAATTAATTTTGGAGACAACAATATGTAAGAGCATCACCTCTTAAATCATATTTTATTCATGGATTTAATTAATTACAACAAATTGTTTTCTAAGGGTGGCTCCCCGAGGCTCAGATACCCAAAGAAAAGTAATTTGTCGTAAATCCAATTTGGTCTGCTTCGGAAGCGTAACCAAATTAAACATGACAATTTCATTTAAAATTGGGAAATTAAATTTCAACAACTAACTTTAAATTGGACGGCTCCCCGAGGCTCAATCCAAAATAAAGAATTTTGTTGACAATTTAAAAAACCAATTCAAATTTAATTGTCAATTAATTGTCCATAAATTTGTTTAGACTTTCTTGAAAGAATGTGCCCAAAATTGCGAGATTTCATAATAGGTTTTCAGAATAATTGTAAGTTTCTGGTACAAAGAAAACTTACATATTTTCAAAATTAGAAAATTTCTAAAATAGAAAATTTCCAAAATTGGAAAGTTTCCAAAGATGGGAAGTTTTCACAATTATTATAAAATTTCAGAAACTAGAAAATTTCAAAAGTTTGCGAAATTTCATGAGGATTTCCAAACTTAGAAATTCCTAAATCTAAAATTTATTATAATTGGAAAGTTTCCATAATTGAAAAATTTTCCAAAATTGAGATTATGACATATTATTCCGCAAAACAATTATATGATTATGTGGAACACTAACCGGCTCTGATACCACTGTTGGGACCGGGTGCATGTTGACAAGGATACGGGTTCGTAAATTTTAAAATATTTACGTGCAGCGGAAGAATTAGCATAAATAATTTCTCAAATTATTTTTAACCACGTATCTAGCATGCGACCTTATGATGTGTGGACATGATCATAAATTAAAACTTTGTGGAAAAGTAAACTAATTTACTAAGTACCTCGCGTAACTCGAAGTAAGGGACGAGATCCAACCGTAGCGTCCCTTGGAAGCTCCGCCTCTATTCGCGTCCACGCCGAGTTCTCTTCGGGATAACTTCGCAAAGTCACGAGTTTTGTGCCGACGAGAACTACTAGATTCTCGGAAGGCACAACTAGAAGAACAAGAGAAAAGAATGGAAACTAACCAATAAGAAACGGAATCAAAATTCCGGGAAGAGAGGAGTTGCGATCCGCTTCTTCTTCTTCTTGTTTGGCTCCTTCTTGGTGATGGTTGCTCACGCCAACCCTTGGAAAGGTGAGGGTACGCCGGCCCTAGGTTGGACTAGGGGCGCCGGCCCTAGGTGGGAAGGAGAAGGAGAGAAAGAGAATAAGAGAGAGAGAGGGAGAGGGTTAATCTCTTGATTACTCTATTTTATTGGAATTCAAGGCTAGCCTTGGTTCCTTTATATAGTAACCTCTCCCTTGCCAAGTCTCCCTCTTAACGGATTTTTCATAAGAAATTTATCCTATAAATTCTCTTATTAATTATTCCGTTTAAGCCAAGTTTTATTATAACTAACTTTATAATAAAACAAATACCTTCTCTCCTTTTATTATGGAATAAATTTTATAAGAAATTTATAATTTTTCTTATTATGGAAAAATCAATTCATAATTGATTTTATAAAATTAAAATAAACCATTCCATGGATCATTTTAATTTCCATAAAAAGGGAATAAATTTCTATAAATTTATTTCTATAAATTTCTTTATACAAATTTATTTATCTATAATTTATAAAACAAATCGCGCTAGATTTATTTTATTAAGTAAACCAAATAAATTGGTTTTCTCCCCTTTTAATGGTCGGCCAAAACAAAGGGGTTTGGCACCCTCTTTGGCCGGCCAAACTGAGTCGAACCGATCGCGAATTAAACTCATTTAATTCGCCCAATAAGCCTTCAAAAGACTTAGCCATTTTAAGTTTTCGTTGCGCCTCTGATTAACTCAGATTCGACTTATTTCTCTTGATTGGAAAATCTAATTTTCAACTCGTTTTAAATCCCTCGGATTACTCGTAGTGCGTGTGACTAAATAGGCTTTCGATTTATGTTGGCCGTTTATAATCAACTAATTATAGAACGATCATGAGTGGCACCTAGTAGTATATCATGACCCCCAATTAATCGAAAGATCAACGGTTGACCTCAGAAGTAATTCCGAAACCCTTCAGCAGCTCTCATGAATCGTGCCCCATTCCCTTCAGCATCTTATACCCACTTGGTTCAGGACATGATCTGTTTGTGTCAGTCCCCACTAGACTGACTACGTCACACCTAGCCCAAGTAGTGTCTTTCTCGTCCTTTGGATTTCTAATTACTCTCATGTATTTAAGAGACTCATACTCTAAACATGATATGCTCTGGCCAGAGATTTTGAGTAACAATCTGACGATAGGCCTGGGTATACATCTCCTCGCAAGGAGTGGTGAATCCTTTGTAGGCTGTTCAAACATCTTCGGGCACTTCAGCTTATACCCAATCATCCTGGGTCCACACCTCCTTGGAGATGCTTTCTTAAGAAGTTAAAGTATAAGTCTCCATGACCAATATGACTTGAACACCGCAAGTCAAAGGAACATCGCACTTAAGCTGCAGTAAGAACTTCATTGACATATCTATATAGATTACCATATGAAGTTTTACAGCTAGTCGCTCCAATGAACTAGTTCCCTTAACTAGCATCCATGTTTATCTCCGGACGTCCCAATGTCACCAGCCAGTGAGAATCAGCTGATTAGAGAATAACCCATGCTAGTCTCAACAGAATTGATAGTGTCCGTTTTTATCAATTCATCGACTAGGGATATTTTCAATACTTCACAATTGCACATGTAGAGATAATCACTATTTGTGATCCCATCACAAATTTTCTTATGCTGTGAATTGTATTGTGGACATTCAGTAGATGAGTTTAAGATCCCAATCAAATACACTAACATGTATACTCAAATAGTGAATTATCATTTATTAAAATAAATGTTTACAATCATAAGGCGATTGCCTTAGGATATTTCTCTCATATCACTAACAGTTATGCCCTTCGGGCTCAAGAATGCCGGGGCAACTTACCAAAGACTGATGAACAAGGTTTTTAAGGAGCAGCTCGGGAGGAATGTAGAAGTGTACGTGGACGATATTCTTATCAAATCCTGCCGAGCTGCCGACCTTATAACAGATGTGCGGGAGACCTGCCGCACCCTCCGGAGGTATGGCCTTAAACTCAACCCGTCCAAATGCTTGTTTGTAGCTAAAAGCGGAATGTTCCTGGGCTACATCCTGACCGAACGAGGGATAGAAGCTAATCCAGGCAAGGTGAAAGATCTACTAGACATGCCTCCACCCAGGAAACTAAAGGAAGTCCAACGCTTGACGGGGAGGATCACCGCCTTATCCCGATTCATCTCCCGGTCGGCTGATAGAAGTCTGCCGTTCTTCAAGATCCTGCGCAAGGACACCAGGTTCCAATGGGATGCTGAGTGTGATCAAGCTTTTGAGGAACCGAAGACTTACTTAGTCAGCCTGCCGATACTAGCTAAGCATGAGGAGGGAGAGCCCTTGTATGTCTATTTGTCAGCCACTGAGGGGGCTATGAGTGCTGTACTTGTAACTCAGAAGGAGACTGAGCAATAGCCAGTCTACTTCTTTAGACATTTACTCAAGGAGGTCGAGTGTAGGTATACTACACTCGAAAAATTGGCATATGTACTTGTATTAATGGCTCGGCGATTGCGACCATACTTCTTGGCTCATCCTATCCGAGTGCTGACCAATAGCACACTCAGGAAGGTGTTGGTTAACCCTGCGATATCAAGTCGGATGGTTAAATGGACAACTGAACTGAGTGAGTATAATATCCAGTACCAGCCTCGGACTGCAATTAAAGCTCAGGCCTTGGCTGACTTCCTGAGTGAACTCCACACGGAAGAAGAAGAAGGGATGTGGAAGGCCTATGTGGACGGATCAACCACTCGGGCAGGGAGTGGCGTGGGAGTCTTATTGCTGTCCCCCCAAAGAGACCCACTTCATCTGGCTGTGCGCCTAGAATACCAGGCTACCAATAATCAAGCGGAGTACGAGGCTCTCCTAGCAGGCTTGCAAGCTGCCAAGCAGGTAGGGGCCACTCGGGTCATCTTGCACTCGGATTCTCAGTTAGTGACTCGACAGATTGCATGACAGTTTGAGGTCAATGATGAAAAGCTACAAACTTATGTAGACGCCTACCAACAGTTAATGGAAGAGTTTCAGGAGGTTAAGATCTTACAGATCCCCCGAGCGGATAATGCCAAAGCGGATGAACTGGCTAGGCTAGCCAGTGCTGTCCACCCGGGGCTCTTCCCCCGACCTTCCCCCCAGATCATGATGGTGGCCCAGGTCGAGAGGGAAACAGAAATAGAAGAAGGAGGAGACTGGAGAACTCCATTCATCGCCTATTTAAAAGAAGGGACCCTGCCCGGGAGCCCTGAGCAAGCCAGGATATTGAAGATAAGAGCGGCCAGGTTTACTCTGATAGGAAATGCGCTATACAAGCGAGGCTTTTCCCGATCATTGCTCAGATGCCTTGGGGAAGAAGATGCGGACTATGTACTACGAGAAGTGCACCTGGGATCCTGTGGAAACCACTCAGGAGGTCGGTCCATGGCTCGGAAGGTCCTACTAGCCGGCTATTTTTGGCCCACTCTCCATAAGGATGCCGAGAAGTTGACCCTTTCCTGCCTTTCTTATCAGAAGTACCAGAATCTATCACACCGACCTGTCGAGATGCTGAGAGCTTCCACTGTGTCCTGTCCCTTTGACCAGTGGGGCATGGATATAGTGGGGCCATTTCCCAGGGCGACGGGTCAGAAGAAATTCTTGCTAGTGGCAATGGATTACTTCTCTAAGTGGATTGAGGCAGAGGGCTTTGCCCGGATTACTGAACAAGCAGTGAAGAAGTTCCTATGGCAGCATATCCTCTGCCGATATGGCATACCGCACAAGCTGGTATCAGATAATGGTCGACAGTTTCAAGGTCGGGTGATAAGAAAGTGGTGCAAGGAGTTTGGAATCAAGCAAGCCTTCACTTCAGTAGCATATCCCCAAAGTAATGGTCAGGCTGAAGTAGCTAATAGAGAAATTCTGAAAGGGCTCAGAGCCAAGTTGGACCAGGTCGGTGGGTCTTGGGTGGATGAGCTGCCCGGTATTCTATAGGCTCTGCGGACCACCCCCAAGGAAGGGTCAGGATGCACTCCCTTCCAATTGGTATACGACAGTGAGGCGGTGGTCCCCATGGAGGTCGGCTGCGAGTCGGACAAAAGACATCTATATAGGAAGGACAATGCAGAGAAGAGGCGGACAGAGCTTGATCTAATCGAGGAGGTCCGAACTAAGGCCGTGGTTTGCATGGCCTCTTACCAACAAAGGATGCAACGCCTGTACAACCAGAAGGTTATACCGCGAAGCTTTCAAGTAGGGGACAAGGTCTAGAAAAGAGTCAAGCCGGTAGGGGAAGTGGGCAAGCTGGAGGCTCAATGGAGTGGCCCCTTCCTGGTGGTCAAGGCACTGGGATCAGGAGCTTACTATCTGCAAGACGCCTAAGGAAAGCAGCTCGGAAGACCCTGGAGTGCAGTGCACCTAAGATTGTACCGTGAGGAGAGTGGAGACAAATGATTCTTGTAACTGTACTCAGATAAAACGATAACAAGAGCTCTGACACTCCAAAAGACAATTCTGGCAAGTTATAAGTGGGCTTGATCTCACGCACCCACCGGACTCGGTGCCGATCGGCTGTGGCATTCCATGTTTGGTCAGGCCTGGTCGGGCGTAGCGGTCCACGCTCGGTCTGGGTAAGTCGGACGGTGTCCAAACTCTTGCTAAGGCAAGTTATAAGTGTGCTTGCTCTCACGTACCCACCGGACTCGGTGCCGATCGGGCGTCGCGTTCCACGTTTGGTCGAGCCCGGTCGGGCATGGCGGTCCACGCTCGGCCAGGGTAAGTCGGACGGTGTCCAGACTCTTGCTAAGGCAAGTTATAAGTGGGCTTGCTCTCAAGCACCCACCGGACTCAGCGCTGATCGGGCGTGGCGTTCCACGTTTGGTCGGGCGTGGCAGTCCACGCTCGGCCAGGGTAAGTCGGACGGTGTCCAAACTCTTGCTAGGGCAAGTTATAAGTGGGCTTGCTCTCACGCACCCACCGGACTCGGCGCCGATCGGGCGTGGCGTTCCACGTTCGGTCGGGCCCGGTCGGGCGTGGCAATCCACGCTCGGTCCGGGTAAGTCGGACGGTGTCCAGACTCTTGCTCAGGGGAAATATGAAATAACATCCTGCCGCCATATCTGTTGCCGGGGCGTGGTTTTCCACGTTCTGAGAGACAAAAGGAATAGCAGGTCAACCTGGTAAGGCCGAACTGGTCAAACAGGAGCACACGAGCTAACTCGGCTTCGCCGTGAAGGTTAACTAGTTGAAAACAAGCCAGAACGCTAAGTCAGGGTATCAACCCTACCGAGCATTATCGCCGAGTCAGGGTATCAACCCGACCGAGCAACATGCCCGAATTTGGGTAGCAGCCCGATCGAACGGCTAAGGGCGCAAATATCCCGAGCGTCGGACACTTAGAAAAATTTTCTGCTTAGAGAATCAAACTAAAGGCGACGGTATGAGCGGCCCGCACAATCAACACTTAGTAAAAATTCGCGGTATGATTCAAACCTCGGCCCTCACAGAGTAGGTCGGACACACCGAGCGGGCGATACTTAACAAAAATCTCAAGCGTCGTAAAGAAGCAAGTACGGTGTTAGGGCGGATGAAGTAAAGGCATAACAAGTTAATGTAACCAAGAAAGGGCCCGTGGCCGTTACAAAATTAAGCCCCGAGGGCCGAGTTAACCTAAAACTTTGCAAACTTTCTAAGGCCCGAAGGCCGAGTCACTGCAAAACAACAGAAGGGGGAAACCTAATCTAAGTGAACAGGGGGAAGGCATCTTCAGGAATCGACGCCTTGATCCGCCTCGGCTTCACTACATTGGGTGGAAGGTCCGCAGGAAGGCGGCCGGCCTCGGTCAGCTGTTGGATTGCGCCCTTCACGCCATATAGAATCATGCCACCAGTTCGCTCCGCCACTTGGTTAAGGAAGGAATCCGACTAAATGTAGGCCAGACGGGCTGCTTCAATCCGTGCAGACTCGCCCGACTTATAGTCCTCTAACTCCTTCTTGAGCCGAGCAATCTCAGTGTCCTTCCCTTGAATGGTGGTCTCCCGAGCAGCCAACTGCTTCTCCTTGCTAACTAGCTGAGCCTCAAGACCTTGGAAGGCCTCTTGTTGGGCAGTTAGCTCCGTCTCTTTGTTCTTCAGAGTAAGTTGGGTCTGATGGTGAGCGGCATCCGATTCCTTCAATTGCTGTTGAAGACCCTTAGCCTCTGCGGCTTTATTATCCAAGTCGGAATGGGTGCGAGCATTGCGAGTTTGGAGAATCTTATTCTCACTCTCTAGATGGGCCACCCGGTTTGATAACCGTTCTACCTCCACGGCGGCTTGGGCCATGATCCTTTGTTCTTCCTCTGATCAGGCCTCCAATTCTGATAGCTGCAACCTCAGCGTCGCTATCTTCGAGCGTAGTTGGTCCCGGCCCTCCTCGCCTGGGGGAACGGTGCAGTCCGCCAGTTTGGCTTCCAGCTCCTTCACCCTCGAATCGGCCGCTCGGCACTCCCTGATATTGATAACTAACGCCTGACCGACCGCTTGACTCGTCGCCTAGTGCTACAAGGCAACACGAATGATATAAGAGCGAGCATGAGTCATCAAGTAGGGGAAGAATGTGTTGGATCGAGAGAACCGATAGAGGGGGTGAATATCGGAAAGCGTTCGGATTTGAGCTAGAGAAATTGCACAGCGGAAGATTAAAAACAAAAACACGCAAACACAGATATTTTTACTTGGTTCGGAGCATAGGTCGACTCCTACTCCAAGGCCCACGGTCGTTGACCGTTTACTGCGGGCAATACTATAATCGCGTAAAAAAGAGTTACAGAAATGGAATTACAATTTAAGTACAGTACTGAAATTGAGCTCTTCTTTTTACCGATGTCCGATGTAGATTACTTTTTCCGGAGCAGTAGGACGTTGTCGGCGCTTGTATCTTGAGTCGGGAGGTTGCCGGAGCAGAGCGCGGGAGCAGAAGAGCATAGAAGCATTGAAAGAATTCGTTGTTCCAAGCCTCGGGGTCGAGGGCCCTTTTTATAGGGCCTGGGGGCGCCCAGAACGTCGGGGGTGCCCCCCCACGTGTCGGCCGATCCACCTTTCCCTCGGTCAAATTCTGATCCCTTCAACCTCGGGATCACATCTTGACCAGGGCACCCGGGACGCTGGGGGCACCCGGGTTGACCGGGTCAAATCTTTATCCCTTTGGCTTGGCTGGCTTCTCTTCGTAGGCTTGCATTGGGGGCGCCCGGGAGCAGCGGGGGCGCCCGGGAGCACGGGGGCGCCCGGGAGATGAGCTGTCGAAGCCTGCCTTTGTTTTGTGTGTTTTGTGTTCACCTTGGGGGCGCCCGGGACACTCCGGGCGCCCTGGTCAGCTGTTGCCTCATTCCTTTGAGGCTCTCTGAGCTGTAGACACTCGTTCCTTCGGTCCTGCATCCAGGGTTAGTCCAAAACACCATAAAACAATAAGATGTTAGTTTATACAGCCTTAGCTGTCTTGGTTTTGACTTTGGGCCTCCCAAATGGAGCCCTAGGTCGAACCGACGCCTACTGTTCTCTCGACGAGGAACGCGCCCTCACCTACTCCTCTCGGGAGAATGTACCTGATGCCAACCTCTCCTCTGGTTGGAATTTTGCCTAGCGGTCCTTCGCCAGGTCTTGGATACCGAGCTGTCCTTCGCCCGAAGCCTAGCATTCCTTCGCTAGGGCTTCAGTCCCAAGCTGTCCTTCGCCTGGCGCCTAGCAGTCCTTCGCTAGGGCTTCAGTACCCTGGCATTCCTTCGCCAGTGCCTAGCAGTCCTTCGCTAGGGCTTTTTATCCTGGCATTCCTTCGCCAGGTGCCTAGCAGTCCTTCGCTAGGGCTTTGTGTCCTGGCAGTCCTTCGCCAGGTGCCTAGCAGCCCTTCGCTAGGACTTTATTTCCTGGCAGTCCTTCGCCAGGTGCCTAGAATCCCTTCGCTAGGACTTCTTTCTGCACACTCAAGTAACTTTATTAGATCACAAATAAACTTAACTTTGAATCCTTTGCCAATATCAAAACAAGGTTCGATCTGGTGCTTCATGCACCAACAGAATGTACCTGAGTGGCTTCCAAGAAGAAGTTGTTGGCTAAACTGACAGGGTTCATGGCGAAGGTCGTGGCCTGACCCTAATCCCAGCCCGAGACCAGCTGGCCATGCAGATTAAGCGGCTGAGGCTGGACTACTGGGGTCAAGGTAGTTGCTGAGGGGACATGGATATCCACCACAGACCTCGGGGGTGAATGAATTGACAAGAGAGCCTCCACGGCGTCGACGGTGGCAGTGCTCGACAGAGGGGCCCTGACAGATGGCGCGGTACCCGAGGTCGATGCTCCAGACGGGGGCACTACTGAGGGGGGAACCCGAGCTCCCGAGCGGGGCGTGGACGAAGCCGGGCCATGAGCGCCGGATCGGGGAGGGGCTGAGCTCAGAGTCGGCGCCCGAGTGGTGAGCAAAGTTCGGTTCGGGGCGAGAAGGCATTGTGATCTGACCCACTGAGGTCAGTGCTGGAGGTGAAGGCGTACCCGAGGGGAGGACCAGCCGGCGGCGCTTCCTGACCAAGCTAGCAAGAGCTGCCTGTTCCGTTTCCTCTTCTTCTTCCTCTATCTGAGTGGATGTACCCTCGCCCGCTACTCGGGCTGCTGCCCCCGAACCCCCAGCCGGAAAACCCCCTTCTGGGTCATCTTCTACAGTTTCAAGTTGCTCGGGAGCTGGTGCAATGTTTACTGGCGGTACCGCCCGATCAGCTGCCAGTTGGGCGGCTAGAGCCTCTATGGCTTCTTCCCCCCGATCCAATACAGCATCAACCCGAGCACTATACATGATCTCGGCTGCACGAGAGAAAGAGTTTTAGTTAGCATTAACAAACCTACAAATCGAATAAAGACTTACCGAGGGTGCCGGGTAGCTCCGCCGGAACCTGGCTCAGTCGGAAGAGATACAGCATACCCTCGATCAGTAGCTTGCCCGCGTGGTATCGGGCTCCCCCGAGCTTGGAGAAGGCAGATCGATAGTCCGGGTCCGAGAGAAGATTCTTGGGCAACTGAGGGTGATCGGGCAGGTTTTCTACCCACGCGGTAGGCCTGTTCGGTCGGGGGGTAGACTGGATATAGAAGAAATGAGATTTCCAGCCTTTGTTGGATGAAGGGACCTTCTCTAAGAAGGCTAAGTTAATTCGAGCTTGGAAGTAGAAATTCCCGGGCTCTTGTTTCTTAAGATAATAGAAATAGTGAAACACCCGAGGCTCTAGAGGGACTTTATGGGTGGTGAAGATGATCACGGTGCCGCACAAGATTGTAATAGAATTGGGGGCCAATTGGGACAAGGAAACTTGGAAGTAACGATAGACTTCGCGGAAGAAGGGATGTAGGGGAATGCGTAGGCCGGCCAACAGTTGATCGGAGAAGACAGTGAAGTAACTTAAGGGGGGTCCATGTGGTCGACCCCACCGGTCAGGAAGGGCCATTGCGTGGTCTTCGGGGATTAGATAATCTATACGCAAAGTTTCTAACTGACCTAGGGTTAGTGAAGAACGAGTGGTTAGATACCACGGCTCGGATGGCACGGATGACTCGGCCATCGAGGCGAAGTCAGAAAAGGCACAGCAAAGACTCGACAGAGGAAAGAAATACCTAAAAATGAAGTTCGCTGGAAACACTGATCGCCGGAGCTGAGGAGGTCGGTCGGCGGAGATCGGACAAAAGTCGAAGAAAAGGTGAAGGTCGGGATAAAAAGGGATAAAATGAGGGGTTGGGCCTATTTATACCACAGGTAAAATCAGGAGGGCCGTTAGATGAGGGAGAGGAAAAGAGCGGGGTGGAATAACCGCCGTCCGATCCCTGTCATTTCCTAGACCTCGAAGTTTCGTTCTAACGTCACACGAGCCATGCCGGTGACGCTTCGTTGCCAGGGGCCTCCAGTCGGGAGATGACACGTGGCCTCGCATTAATGGTGATTTGATGGGGTATCCGGCATTTAAGGAAGAAGATTAAGAGTGTGATGTGATGCATAGGAAGATGGGAGAGAGATAGGCCGACCGAGCCAGGAGCCTAGTCAGTCGGACTAAGCGCCTCCTTCGACTAGACTTGAGGGGGAGACTTGTGATCCGGGTGTATGATTTTTTAGAGGGATCGGGGGCTCGGTCGGGTTCGATTTCCACTCTGAGCCAAGAGTGGTTAACTCGAAGTCAGTCACCCGAGGTAGGGCACACGGGGTCGGTCTACCGAGGTCGGGCAATCGGGGTCGGTCTCCCGAGGTCGGGCACTCGGGATCGGCCTCCCGAGGTGAGGCATTCGGGGTCAGCCTCCATAGGTCGGGCACTCGGGGTCGGGCACTCGGGGTCGGTTGAACAATTATAGCTCATTCCCATCAGTAATGAGGTGGCAGCCCCCCGACATAATCATCACCTGATAGAGTCGCCAAGAGTTAATGAGGAGCAGAAGAGACAGTTTACGCAGAGTGTCAGGCGGCTGTGGCAGTCTCACAACATTAATGCTGCTGTCACTAGTATGATTTATCAACTGATCATTCCTTAATGAGATAGGACAGCTCTGACATAGCAGAGAGTTTCCCTCCCCTTATATAAACCCCCCTTGGGGCTCCAAGTAGGGGATTGCTGCCATTTTGCAACCACACCACCACTTCGTGAGCCCCGTTTTGGTCCGAGCCGAGTGACTTGAGCCGGATCCTTATTTAAGCCCGAGTCCGACCCCCGAGTTGTAGCAGACCGGGTCGTCTTGGTCAGACCGAGTCATCCGAGCGAGAACCGGTCTTCGCTTGTCGACAGGATCAGTGACAAAGGAGAAGAGTAAAATATTAGTCAACTAACATGTACTAGTCGATGATGCTGCTTAGATTCTTCGAGAGTCAATTCGCCGGTGGTTCGAGGATGAATGAGTGGGTAATCGCTGCATGATTATTGAAGGTTTTGTGAGAGGAACGTGAAAAACAAGAAACAAGTTAAGAGGACAGCCGGAGAAGTTTTCGACACAGCTATTCTAACAGTCAAGTCAAATATTGCTCCCAAGGAAGAAGATACTAGAAGCCAATTATGGTTTTCGCAGTTACCTGGCGATGTGGGGAAAGATATCAAATTTTTATATGAGAGAGAAGGGAAACCATGTGCCCCATTGGTATGAGATTTCCGCCCCCCTCATTGGTTGTACGTTTCATATGTGTCCCAATCGGGACTGATTTTCAACATATGAAACAGTTTCAAGTGGTGTCATTTTGATGGGCAATAATGCATCCTGCAGAATCGCTGGTATTGGTACGATCAGAATTAAGATATTTGATGGTGTCATTCGGACACTTGGTGATGTCAGGCACGCCCCTGATTTGAAGAGAAATTTGATCTCTTTGAGTATTCTTGATTCTAAAGGGTACAAGTACACTGGTGAAGGTGGAGTTGTGAAGGTCAGTAAAGGGTCTCTTGTTGTGATGAAGGAACTAAGGAGAACCGCCATTTTATATGTTCTGCAAGGATCCACAGTAATAGGTGATGTTGTCATCGCAAGTTCATCTATGTCTGATTCTGATGTTACAAGGCTTTGGCATATGCGATTAGGTCATATGAGTGAAAATAACATGGTTGAATTGAGCAGATGGTCAAAGTATTACAAAGTTAAAATTTTGCGAGCACTGTGTTTTTAGCAAGCAGAAAAGAGTCAAGTTCTCAGTTGGCATTCATAACACAAAGGGTATGCTAGACTACATTCACTCTGATTTGTGGGGGCCTTCTAGAGTACCATCTAAAGGTGGTACGCTCTATATGTTGACTATTATTGATGATTTCTCAAGAAAAGTTTGGGCATTTTTTTTTAAAACATAAGAGTGATGTTTTTACTACCTTTAAGGAGTGGAAGGTCATGATTGAGAAGCAGACAGGGAGGCAATTGAAGCATCTTCGAACTGATAACGGATTAGAGTTTTGTTCTGATGAGTTTAATGCCTTATGCAGAGCTGAAGGTATTGTGAGACATCATACAGTTCGGCATACTCCTTAACAGAATGGTGTAGCAGAGAGGATTAATAGGACTTTGATGGAGAAGGTGCGTTGTATGCTCCTTAATGCTGGGCTACCGAAATTTTTCTGGGTAGAAGTCGTTGCGTATGTCTGTTATCTTGTCAATCACTCTCCATTAACTACTATTGAAAGGAAAACTTCACAAGAGGTATGGTCTGGTACTCCTGCTAGTTATTCTGATTTGAGAATTTTTTGATGTCTTGCGTATGCTCATGTTGATAATGGGAAGTTGGAGCTGTTGGATCGGAGAAAACGATAGAGGGGGGGGGGGTGAATATCGTTATAAAATTTTTCGGAGTAGTAGAGTAAATACACAGCGGAAAATAACAGATCACACGCGAACACAAGTCAGTTTTACATGGTTCGGAGTCGCGGTCGGCTCCTACTCCAAGGCTCACGATTCTTGACCGTTTACTTTGGGCAATTCTATATTCGATAAAACTTTCACAAGTTGATAGTACAGATATAGAATTGAAAATTAACTAGCAACACTTTCGTAATTTAAAGCTTTACCGATGCCCGAGGTGGATCGAATTTTGGAGCAGAGGGTCGTCGTCGGCGCTGGAATCTCGAAGTCGAACTTTGTCGGAGCGCAGCGCTTGAGCGAAAGTGTCTGGAGCGTTGAGAGCAATGGATGTTGAAGACTTGGGGGTGAACCCCCTTTTATAGCACCCATACGGGCGCCTGTGTTGATGGGGGCGCCTAACACGTGGCCTTCCCTGTGCGTTCCCTTATCCGTAGGCTCGGTCAGTGCTTATCCATCCACACCTGGGCGCCTGAGCTGATGGGGGCGCCCGTGACCTCACGGGCGCTTGAGCTGCCTTGGTCCAGAGCCCCAGTGAGGCACCTCACTTGCAGAAGACCAGTCCTTCGATCCTGCAACTAGGGTTAGTTCCAAAACACAACAAGCAAATGTGTTAGCCATTAGTTACAGCCGTAGCTGTCTTGGTTCTGACTTCGGGTCTCCCAAATGGAACCCTAGGTCGAACCGACGCCTACTGTTCCCTCGACGGGGAACGCGTCCTCACCTACTCCTCTCAAGAGAGTTTACCTTTTGCCAACCGGCTCCTCCGGTTGGGCTTTTGCCCAATCCACCTGACCAGGTCTTCGTGCCCAACTTTCGGTCAGGTCTTCGTGCCCAACTTCTGGTCAGGTCTTCAGTGCCCAACCCTTTGCCAGAACTTCTTGCCCAGTCCTCGACCAGGACTTCTTTGCCCAACTTCTGGTCAGGTCTTCTTGCCCAGTCCTCGACCAGGACTTCTTTGCCCAGCCCTTTGCTATGACTTCTTACCTAGAGTACATAGGGCTTTTCCTACACACTCAACAAGCTTGTTAGATCACAATTATACCTTAACTTCTGAACCCTTTTGCCATTATCAAAACCCAGGTTTGACTTAGGTGTTGCCTGCACCAACAATCTCCCCTTTTTGATTTATGGCAACACGGTTCAAAAAGTTAAGTTAAAGAAAACTGTAACAAGCAATGTATTAAACACATTTAGTTTTCTCCCCCTGAGTTTTTCAAAAATAAGTGGGGTTTTTGAAAACAATTCTAAGTCTTTGACTATTCTTAGAGAAATATTTTTCAAAAGATTTTACAAGGTAGATACTAAGAAAATTTTCAAAAGATTTTCAAGTTTACACACTTAGAAGATTTTCCAAAGATTTTTAAGTTTAAACACTTAGAAAATTTTCCAAAAAGAATTTTAAGTTTAAACACTTAGAAAATTTTCCAAAAGGATTTTAAGTTTAAACACTTAGAAAATTTTTCAAAAGGATTTTATGTTTAAACACTTAGAAAATTTTCCAAAAGGAATTTAAGTTTAAACACATAGAAAATTTTCCAAAGGGATTTTAAGTTTAAACATTTAGAAAATTTTCCAAAAGGAATTTAAGCTTAAACACCTAGAAAATTTTCCAAAAGGATTTTATGTTTAACCACTTAGAAAATTTTCCAAAAGGATTTTAAGTTTAAACACTTGGAAAAATTTCATTTTTGAAATGCTTTAGATTTGAAAACAAGTATTTTCATTACTTTACTTTTTGAGAAAGGAGATAAAAGTTTTTGAAAAAAAATTAAAAGTTAAAAACCTTCTTTTCTCTCCTTTCCTTTCTCTCCCCCTTTGTCATATATCAAAAAAAATTATAGAAAAAAATAGAGTAAGGAAAGTAAAGTTCTGTATTGAACCAATTCTAAGCATCAACTGGACCAAATCAAATTACATCTTCTTTTTCGGGTCCTGTCTAACCCAGATAGTTACTTACTAACTGTTATAAACAGTAGCTTTCGCTAGGGTTAGTCAAGTTAAGTGATCTGATCAAGTTAGATTTTCTAAGCTTGACACTTAACCTGATTACTGTTCAATTGGTATTTATTGCCCCAATTATTGCAGATGCACTAACTTAAAGCATCTTAAATCAAGGCATAGACCTAAGTATCTCAATCCAGTCTAGGTTGTCAATCAAAAGTACCCTAAAGTGCTTGTGAGATGCTGGCTTCTAGATCTATAGGTGCATGCAGTTCTAGGGTTAAGGCCTAAGCTAATTCCATTTGCGAAAAAGCCCTAGTTTTGAAGGGGGTAAGTTTTGAAAAACAACTAAGTTGGAAAATCACTTTAATTTTTTTTAAAAAAATGATTTTTCAAACATGTTAAATAACATATAAAATAATTTTTGGAAAACACACGTGGAGAAGTCCTATTCTACTAAGCATAACATTATAAGTATGAAGTATCTGACTTAGCATACTAATTGAAATGACATAATACTAGTAACTTATCAAACAAGTAATCAACAAGTGAATCTAATACATGCATAAGAGTCATCTGGTCAACAGTAGAACCAGCAAAGTCAAACCATGGTCAAGCATAGGTCAACCCTGTAGCGACCCGCCTTCTCTGCCTTAGACGGATCGTTACTTTCTTTACTTCTTGACTCTAATGCACGACTAAGAATGCGGAAATCTTTTTTTTTTCTCAATTTAAATCTATCTATGATATACTAACTCTATTAGTCATGCATGATACAATGGCATACTTCCTTTCTCAAAAACTCATAAGAAATTACTTATTGAAACTCATCACACAAAATTCTATAACATCACTAAGGCATTATGAAATGAGCAAGCAACTTTTCTAAGCATAATTGAGCAATAAAACTTAATTCAAAAGAGAAGCTAGCACTATCTTGGCACATGCATCAATAACTCCAACAAAGTATTAATATTCTAAACTACTCACACTTCTACTCATCCAATGCAATCATAAGGATATGTATGCTAAATGAAATGACATGAAATCTTTACTCTAAGAAATTGAGCATGTAAAACTATCCAAAGCTTAATGTTCGCTAGACTCCATAAAGCAAGAACTTGAAATTTGAATAAACTAAAACATTGTAATTCAAATAACTAAATTGTCTCGTCTCAAGGATCTCTCCAAAATCAGCCACCACACACACTTTACTCAGCACCGCCTCGTCGCCTTCCTTCAGAATTGCTTGCCTTTACCTTTATCTGCAGTAAGAGGAAATGCAACTAGTAAGCAAAAAGCTTAGTAAGTACTATCTAGCTCACAAAATCTCGAAATGTGCAAACATGCTTCTAGAACAATATGGAAATCATATGAGATACTAATATGCTTGAAAGAAAACTAAGAACATGTATAACTCAAAACATGCATACTCAAGCAATAATAAATCTCAATTTACTTTTCTTGGCTCAACTTGAAACTTTAGCTATTCTTTAACTTTTTGAAAACTTTTTAAACTTTAGAAACTTTGCTAAAGCATATACTTGAAAATAATAATCACTTGGATCCACTGAAGACGTAAGTACCATCTGATGCGCGTTCCCTAAAAGGTTGGGGTAGCGAGCCACCAATCCTAATAGAGCAGACCTTGGTCTACCAGGGCCAAGACCTTGGAATTGGACACCTGGATTTCTTTAACGACGCCCTTGGACGCCGGGTACTGGCCTTATAAAATAAAATAGCTTTTCTTTCTTTTCTTTCTTATCTATAAATGCCTTGGCATTTTCTGGAGCACCTTGCGTGCTAAAATCCCTAAGTCTTGACTTTTGGGGATTTCTTAAGGCCTTGGCCTTTTCTTTTCTTATCTTTATCTTTTCTTTTCTTTTCTCATAGCTTTTCTTGGACCCTAAACTCACATAGGGTATTAATCAACATATATAAGCATATAATGAACTAAGATCACATGCAAAAATTCAAACAAAAAGGAAATATCTCTTCTAAAAATTTTTAAAGGAAATTCTCGCGGAAAAACCGCCTCTTACTGCAGGTGAGCAGTACTTACATTGATATCTTGGACTTACAACCAAGATTGACGTCTAGGACTCGAGAGAAACTTGAGATCTCGGAGAATTCTTCACGTCTACGCGTTCCTCTCGTCGCGGGGATCCCGAATATAGGATTATCTCTTGGAGAAGGGTCTCGGCCGGCCCTCTTGGCTTGATGTTGGTGTCGCCCAAGAGAGGAGAGGGAGAGAGAAAGTCGGCGCAACTTGGGAGAGGGAGAGGGTTTGAGAGAAAATAAAACTTCTCTCTTTAATTAGCTATTTATACTTAAGGGGCGGATTAACTTAACTACAGCTTAAATATAGGTCTCCCCTTCCTTTTCTGTGCTTGATACCCCCAGCCCGGCTGGCCGCGCGCTCCCTTGGTCTCGTGGTGGTCGCGGGTTCGAGCCACCCGCTGCACTTAATTGGTTTTTCCATTTTTGGCTTTTTCCTTTTTCTTTTTCTTTTTCCAAAAATACCAAACGGACTCGGAAAATTCCATAAAAATACTCTAAAAATTCCTAAAAATATCTAGAATATTTCTAAACCATTTCTAAATAATTCCAAGGACTTTAAGAACTAAAAATGGAAATTTTGGGGCGTTACAATCCCCCATACCTTATAAAAAGTTCGTCCTCGAACTTAGAATAACTCTGGATATCGTTCTCTCATGCTGTCCTCACGTTCCCAAGTAGCCTCTTCATGCTTTTGATTCTGCCAGATGACCTTCACTAGTGGCACTTCTTTGTTTCTTAATCTTTTAACTGCTTTGTCCACTATTTGTGTCGGTCTGCTCTCATAACTAAGATCTTCCTGGATCTGTACTGACTGAGGCTGAATCACTTGGCTAGGGTCGTGAATACACTTCTTCAGCATAGAGACATGAAATGTACTGTGGATAGCTGACATATCCTCTGGTAAGTCCAGCTCATAGGCTACCTTCCCAACTCTCTTTATAATCTTGTAGGGTCCTATGTAGCGAGGACTTAGCTTACCCTTTTTACCAAATCTCATCACTCCCTTCATAGGAGCGACCTTGAGAAATACTGAATCTCCAACTTCGAATTCAAGTGGTCTACGGCGTGTGTCAGCATAACTCTTCTGTCTACTTTGGGCAGTCTCAATCCTCTGGCGGATCGTCTGGATAGCCTGAGTGGTCTCATCTATAAGCTCAGTCTGGCTGTCTAGTCCTGACTCCATCTCTTTCTTCTCCCCAGCTTCTTGCCAACATATGGGTGATCTACATTTCCTGCCATATAATGCCTCATAAGGTGCCATCCTGATGGTGGCCTGATAGCTATTGTTGTAGGCAAACTCGGCTAAGCACAGAAATTTGCACCAACTACCCTTAAAGTCCAACGCACAAGCCCTGAGCATGTCTTCTAAAATCTGATTTACTCTCTCTGTTTGTCCATCTGTCTGGGGATGGAAGGCTGTGCTGAACTGAAGTTTGGTGCCTAGGGCGTCCTGAACACACC
The DNA here is from genome assembly GCA_024364735.1 of Boesenbergia rotunda. Taxonomy (NCBI): domain Eukaryota; kingdom Viridiplantae; phylum Streptophyta; class Magnoliopsida; order Zingiberales; family Zingiberaceae; genus Boesenbergia; species Boesenbergia rotunda. The sequence goes on from JAGFNQ010001071.1 coordinate 108,055, forward strand.
TCCAAAAATGGGAGATGAACCGCCCATCTCTGTCAGAAACGATCGACTTCGGGACTCCGTGAAGCCTGATTACTTCTTTCACATACAGCTGTGCTAATTGCTCTACCGAATGCGATAACTTGATGGCTAGGAAGTGGGCAGACTTGGTCAATCTGTCTACTATCACCCAAATTGCATCGTGTCCATGGGTGGTTCTTGGAAGACCTGTGATAAAGTCCATGGATATTTCTTCCCACTTCCACTCTGGAATGGGAAGAGGCTGCAGAACTCCTCCTGGTCTCTGGTGCTCGGCTTTGACCCTCTGGCAGGTCAAGCAGGTACTGATATATCTGGCCACGTCTCGCTTGAGTCCAGACCACCAGAATCTTTTCCTTAAATCTTGATACATCTTGGTAGAACCAGGATGCATAGAGTATGGGGTACTGTGGGCCTCCTCTAGAATATTCTTCCTTAGTTCCTCATCATCGGGGACGCAAAGGCGGTCTCCAAAATAGAGGATGCCACTGTCTGATACTCGAAACTCTGAATGTTCTGCCTCTTGGATCCCCTGCTTGATCTTCTGGATTTCTGGGTCTTGACTTTGCTTTCTTTGTATATCCACAAGCAAGGTTGACTCTAGAGTCAATGCAGAAAGTTGCCCAATTATTACCTCGACTCCAAAATTCTTTATTTCTTTCTGAAGTGGTAGAGACAGTGATGATAAGGACATCAGTGCCGCGCAGGATTTTCTGCTCAGTGCATCTGCCACTTTATTAGCTTTACCTGGGTGGTAGAGGATTTCACAGTCATAATCTTTGACCAACTCTAGCCACCTGCGCTGCCTCATATTCAGATCTTTCTGAGTGAAGAAGTACTTCAAACTCTGATGGTCTGTGAAGATTCTGCACTGCACTCCATACAGGTAATGTCTCCAAAGCTTCAGTGCAAAAACCACAGCTGCTAGCTCAAGGTCATGCGTAGGATAATTCTTCTCATAGTCCTTGAGCTGTCTGGAGGCATATGCTATTACTTTATCGTCTTGCATGAGGACAGCTCCAAGGCCCATCTTGGATGCATCACTGTAGATGTCGAAGGCCTTGTCACTCTCTGGAACAGTCAGGATGGGAGCACTGGTCAGTCTCTTCTTCAGCTCTAGAAAACTGTGCTCGCATTTATCTGACCATTCAAACTTCTTGTTCTTTCTGGTCAAAGCTGTGAGTGGAGAGGCTATCCTGGAAAAGTCCTCCACAAATTTTCTGTAATATCCTGCCAGGCCTAAGAAGCTTCTGATCTCACTGGCACTCTTGGGTCTACACCAGTTGCTGACTGCTTCTATCTTGGCTGGATCAACTTGAATGCCTTCTTTGGATACAATGTGACCTAGAAAGGTCACCTGATTTAGCCAAAACTCACACTTTGAGAATTTTGCATAGAGCTTCTTCTGCTGAAGGATCTGCAGCACTATCCTCAAGTGTGTAGCATGGTCCTCTGGAGTCTGTGAATATATGAGAATATCATCAATAAACACAATGACGAATTTATCGAGATACTCCCGAAAGATGTGGTTCATCAGCTCCATGAAGACTGCTGGAGCATTGGTTACTCCAAAAGGCATCACTACAAATTCGTAGTGGCCGTATCTTGTTCTGAAGGCCGTCCTGGGGATGTCACTTTCTTTAACCTTTAGCTGATGATACCCAGAACGTAGATCTATCTTCGAGAACACTGTAGCCCCTTTGAGCTGATCAAATAAATCATCTATTCTAGGAAGGGGGTACTTGTTCTTGATGGTTACCTTGTTCAGAGCTCTGTAGTCTATGCACAGACGCATAGACCCATCCTTCTTCTTCACGAAAAGTACAGGAGCTCCCCAGGGTGAATGACTCGGGCGAATGAAGCCCTTGTCTAGTAGCTCTGGAGTTGCTCTTGTAATTCCTTCAACTCTGCTGGAGACATACGATATGGGGCCTTCGAGACCGGACCGGTACCAGGCACTAGCTCGATCTCGAATTCCACTTCTCTATTGGGAGGTAGTCCAGGAATTCTTCTGGAACACTTCTGGATATTCGCAGACTACCTGTACATCCTCCTGCTTGAGTTCTTTCTTTGCTTCTGAGTCCACTATGTGTGCAAGAAAACCAGCACACCCTTGCTCTAGCATCTGGTGGGCTGCCAAGGCTGAGAGAAATTTCTGAGTCTTCCTCCTTGGGGCTCCCTGAAATTCGAATGGTGGTTCTCCCTCTGGGCTGAAAACCACCTTCCTTCTACGGCAGTCCACTGAAGCGCTGTACTTACTGAGGAAATCCATGCCCAGTATGATGTCGAAGTCCTGCATCGCAAGAACTATCAGATCGACATATAGCTCTCGGTCTGAAATCTTGATTGGCACAGCCCGGAGCCTCTGGGTGGACTCCATGATTTCCCCTGAAGGGAGAGTTGTCAGGAATCTGGATTCCAACTCTCTGTAGGCACCTGTAACTTACTAGCAAAAGGTACTGATACGAAAGAATGGGTCGCCCCAGTGTCAAACAGTGTAGTAGCTAAATGCTGTAAAATAACTATTTGACCTGTTACGACCGTGGAGGCGCTGGCAGCTTCTTCCTTCGTGAGGGAAAAGACTCTGGCATTGGTTGGAACTGGTGCTGCTTCTAACCCTCTCTGACTGATCTGAGGTCCCTCCAGTATAGTAGGCATGTAGTGTAACTGAGGCTTGCCTCCATGCTGTACGGACTGCTGAGGAAGTACTTAAACTTGTTTGGGCAGTCTCTGGATCTGTGTCCCTCTTGTCCACATGAGTAGCATCCAGTTGCACCTAAAAGGCACGCTCCTGGATGGTCTCCCACACTTAGGACAAGGTGGATACCTAGCTTGCTTGTTCTCTGGTTTCCTTTTTGGCTGCCAGGCCACTGCTTCCTTTTGTGGTTCTTATTCTTCCAGTTCTGGTTATTTAGCTGAGGCTTCTGTCCTCCTATTGTCTTGTTCTCAGTCAGGACTGGCTTCTGCTGTGCTTGCTGTGCCTTGATGTTATTCAGGTAGTGCTCTGAGATTAGAGCACTACTGACTAACTCCTCGCTGGTCTGGGGTCGGTGCATCCCGCTATTCACGTTGAGTGCTATCTCCGGGTTCAGCATGCGAAGCATCAGTCTGACTCGCTCCTTCTCTGTGCTGACTAGCTCTGGGCAGAGGCGAGCTAGTCTGTTGAACTTTGCAACTGCTTCTCCCACTGGTAGGCTACCCTGTCTGAATTCCATGAAGTCCTCGAAGTGCTTGTGGGTAACCTTCATGTGGAAGAATTCCTCATAGAACTCGTGCTCAAAATCTGCCCAGCTCATCTGGTTGACTATCTTCTTACTCTTGACTCGCTCCCACCACATACGAGCATCTCCAGTTAGGCAGAAGGAGGCACATTTGAC
>JAGFNQ010001072.1:0-53792 GCA_024364735.1 Boesenbergia rotunda
CGCCCCCGTCAAAGATGTGAATCCAGAGTTTGGAGGGATTAGACGCTGACCGAGCTAAAGGTGGATCGGCCGACGTGGGGGGGCGCCCCCGACATTCCGGGTGTTAGTGATGTGAGAGAAGTGTCCTAAGGCAATCGCCTTATGATGTAAACATTTATATTAATAAATGATAATTCACTATTTGAGTATACATGTTTGTGTATTTGATTGGGATCTTAAACTCATCTACTGAATGTCCTCTATACAATTCACAGCATAAGAGAATTTGTGATGGGATCGCAACTAGTGATTATCTCTAAATGTGCAAATGTGAATTGTGGGAAATATCCCTAGTCGATGAATTGATAAATACGGACACTATCAATTCTGTTGAGACTAGCATGGGTTATTCTCTATTCAGCTGATTCTCACTGGCTGGTGACATTGGGATGTCCGGAGATAAACATGGATGCTAGTTAAGGAACTAGTTCATTGGAGTGACTAGCTGTAAGACTTCATATGGGAATCTACATATAGATATGTCAATGAAGATCTTACTGTGGCTTAAGTGCGATGTTCCCTTTGACTTGCGGTTTCAAGTCATCTTGGTCATGGAGACTTATACTTTGACATCTTAAGCAAGCATCTCCAAGGAGGTGTGGACCCAGGATGATCGGGTATAAGCCGAAGTGCTCGAAGATGTTTGAACAGCCTACAAAGAATTCACCACTCCTTGCGAGGAGGATGTATACCCAGGCCTATCGTCGGATTGTTACTCAAAGCCTCTGGCCAGAGCATATCATGTTAAGAGTGCGAGTCTCTTAAATACATGAGAGTAATTAGAAATCCAAAGGACGAGAAAGACACTACTTGGGCTAGGTGTGACGTAGTCAGCCTAGTGGGGACTGACACCATTGACCGTGTCCTGAACCAAGTGGGTATAAGGTGGTGAAGGGAATGGGGCACGATTCATTAGAGCTGCTGAAGGGTTTCAGAATAATTTCTTCTGAGGTCAAACCGTTGATCTTTCGATTAATTGGGGATCATGATGTACTACTAGGTGCCACTCATGATCGTTCTATAATTAGTTAATTATAGACGGCCAACATAAATCGAAAGCCTATTTAGTCACACGCACTACGAGTAATCCGAGGGATTTAAAACGAGTTGAAAATTGCATTTTCCGATCAGAGAAATAAGTCGAATCTGAGTTAGTCAGAGGCGCAATGGAAGCTAAAAATGGCTAAGTCTTTTGAAGGCTTTTTGGGCGAATTAAATGAGTTTAATTCGCGGCGGTTCGGGTTGGTTTGGCCGGCCAAAGAGGGTGTCAAAACCCCCTTTGGTGGCCGGCCACAATAAGAGGAGAAAACCAATTAATTTTGGTTTAATTAATAAAATAAATCTAGTGCGATTTATTTTATGAATTATGGATAAATAAATTTGTATAGAGAATTTATATAAATAAAATTTATAGAAATTTATTCTTTTATGGAAGATTAAAATAATCCATGAATTGATTTATTTTAATTTTATAAAATCAATTATGAATTGATTTTTCCATAATAAGAAGTTTATAAATTTCTTATAAAAATTTATTCCATAATTTAAAGAGAAAAAGAATTAGTTTTATTATAAATTAGTTTATAATAAAGACTCGGTTTAAACGGAATAATTAATAAGAAAATTTATAAGATAAATTTCTATAACTAATTCCGTTAAATCCGTTAATTCGGTTTAGAGGGAGACTTAGCAAAGGAGTTGCTACTATATAAAGGAACCAAAGGCTAGCCCTTATTCCTAATTAAGAGATTAATTATTCTCTCCCTCTCTCTCTTAATCTCTCCTCTCCTCCTTCTCCCTCTTCCCTAGGGCCGGCGCCCACCCTAGCTCCCCTAGGGCCGGCGCCCAACCTACATCCAAGGTGGTGGAGGTCGTGAGCTTCAAGAAGAAGAAGGAGAACCCGAACACGAAGAAGAAGAAGTGGATAGCGACTCCTCTCTTCTCGGAATTCGATTCCGTTACTTCGTTGGTTAGTTTCCTATCTTTCCTCTCTTGTTCATCTAGTTGTGCCTTCCGAGAATCTAGTAGTTCTCGTCGGCACAAAACTCGTGACTTTGCGAAGTCATCCCGAAGAGAACTCGGCGTGGACGCGAATAGAGGCGGAGCTTCCAAGGGACGCTACGGTTGGATCTCGTCCCTTACTTCGAGTTACGAGAGGTACTTGGTAAATTTGTTTACTTTTCCGCAAAATTTTATTTTATGATTATGTCAACACAACGTAAGGTTGCATGCTAGATACGAAGTTAAAATAATTTAGGAAATTATTTTATGCAAACTCTTCCGCTGCACGTAAAAATTTTGAATTTTACGAACTCGTATCCTTGTCGACATGCACCCGGTCCCAACAGTGGTATCAAAGCCGGTTAGTGTTCGACATTATCATATAATTGTTTTGCGGAACACTTTGTCATGATCCCAATTTCAGAAAAATTTTTCAATTATGGAAACTTTCAAATTATAATAGATTTTAGATTTAGAAATTTCAAGGTTTGGAAATCCTTCATGAAATTTCGCAAACGTTTAGAATTTTCTAGTTTCTAAAATTTTATGATAATTGTGAAAACTTCCCATCTTTGGAAACTTTCTAAATTTTGGAAAATTTTCTATTTTAGAAATTTTCAATTTTTGGAATATGTAAGTTTTCATTTTACCAAAACTTACAATTATTCTGAAAAATTATTTTGAAATCTCGCAATTTTGGGCACTTTCTTTTGAGAAAGTCTAGACAAATTCATGGACAGTTAATTGACAATTAAATTTGAATTGGTTTTTAAATTGACAACAAAATTCTTCATTTTGGATTGAGCCTCGGGGAGCCGTCCAATTTAAAGTTAGTTGTTGTAATTTAATTTCCCAATTTTTAATTGAAATTGTCATGTTTGATTTGGATTGAGCCTCGGGGAGCCGTCCAATTGGATTTACAAACATTACTTTTCTTTGGGTATCTGAGCCTCGGGGAGCCACCCTTAGAAAAAATTTTTGTAATTAATTAAATCCATGAATAAAATATGTTGAAGAGGTGATGCCTCTTACATATTGTTGTCTCCAAAATTAATTAGGAAAATGGTTTCCTATAGAGTTTCTTAAATGAATTTTCATGAAAATAATATGTGGTTGAATTAAGGGAATTGTCTCTTAATTTAATAAGTTTGATTTAGAGAAATCAAAGTCTTGACATATTATTTCCGAAATTAATTATGACAATTTAGGAAATTGTTTCCCAAAACAATTCCTTCAATATAGTATGAAATAGAATTAGGAAATCCGGTTCCTAATTCAATTAATGAGACTTGATAACTTGAGTCACATACATACTTTATTAAGGAAATCGTTAGTCATGACACATGTCATGAATGTGCTTAGAAAAGATGAGACCCAAAACCCCTTACAAAATATTAAGGCTAACACCTTCCATTAATATGGTTAGAACCGGAGTTTTGTTTCTCGATTGGGTTGATGGACACATCCATGCCCGACTTGAACCTCAACATGTTCAAACCATGGAATTAGTTTATGAATAATATAGTTCGAGTCAGAGGTCAATCATTAGTTTTGGTTGTTGGACACATCCAAGCCTGACTAAGCGGTTGAATGAGCTCCAACCATATTAAAACTATTTCTTGATTAATGGGTCAGCCTTAAGCTTGGAGCATCGATTTGTTGTGCCACGGCCAAGGTCGATGCAAAGAGAGGTGCAGTTGGGTGATATGTATAATGATACATACTTGTTAATGAGTTAACAACCCAATGATTTATGCAAACATTCAATTAGTTGATAGCATAAAGTGATAGTTACATATATGTGATGTGTAATCGGTAAAATTACCTACCTTCATAGCTAAGAAAAACTTGATGGCCACAGCCATGGTGGTTCTTATCTATGGTTGGATATCAACCTATTTGGAGATGTTCCTACAATCTCCCGAATTGATAATAAGGGTGATTCAATTCGTAAAATAAATAGGATTTAATTTATGTATGTTGATACATTCTTTAATAATCTTCTCACATAACTCAATTTGTATTTCTAGGTTAATCACTCGATCATGTCTTCTCTGAATTTGCGTTCCATTTTGGACACCAATAAACTGACTGGGCCAAACTTCATGGACTGGCTTCGAAACCTAAGGATAGTCCTCAAGGCGAAAAGCTTGCTTATGTCTTGAAAATCAACTTCCCAACCATCCTCCAGAGAATGCAACTCCAGACCAATTGTTGGCCTATCAGAAACATGTGACCGATTCTGAATGGCGAGTTGCATCATGCTAGCTCTATGGTACCTGAGCTGCAAAGCAGCATGAGCATATGGATGCTTATACCATCATCTTTCCATCTTCATGAGTTGTTTGAAGAGCAGGCGAGATCCGAAAGGTTCGAGTCTCCAGACTCCTCTTCACCTCAAGATGCAGGAAGGCACTTCTGCCTCACAATTGTGTTAAAGATGTTGGGGTACATTGAGCGACTGAGCACACTCGGTTTGCAATGGATCATGAACTAAGTATTGACTTAATTCTGAATTGTTTGCCCAAAGTTATTCACAATTTGTGATGAACTATCGGATGAACAAGCTGGAGACTACCATTCCTGAGTTATCAACTGCTGAAGGCTGTTGAGCCGCTGTAAAGCAGGATCAAAAGGCGGTACTGTTAGTTGGTTCCTCAAAGAAAGGTTCTAAGAGGAAGGCCAAAGAACAGAACAAAGGGAAGAAGAAAAAGGCCAAGAAGACTGAAAAAACCCTAAAAAGACACTTGCCATCACTGTGGCAAGGAGGGTCACTTGCGAAGAAACTGCAAGATTTATCTTGAGTCCTTGAAAGAGAAGGCATTCGATGCCCCATCCTCTTCAAGTATCTTCGTTATTGAATGTCACTCTATTTCCTCAAACACTTGGGTACATGATACTGGGTGTAGCTCACATATATGTAATGACATACTGGGGCTAAGGAATAAAAGAAGACTCGTCAAAGGAGAAGCGAATTTGCGAGTTGGAAACGGAGCAAAGATTGATGCTGTTGCCATCGGAACCTATTTGCTAAAGCTCCCCACTGGACGTGTCTTAGAATTGGATAATTGTTATTTTGTTCCTTCATTAATAAAGAACATTGTATCTATTTCATGTTTGAATGAAAAAGGTTATCATTTAACTTTCAGTAACAATTGTTGTTACATAACTTTAAATGGCGTTCTTTATGGGAATGGAACTTTGTGCAATGGCATCTACGCGTTAGATTTATCCAGTGACGTTTTCAATATCGAAGTTAGCAACAAACGTGCTCGAATAGATAATCGAATAGACTCCTACACGTGGCACTGTCGTCTTGGCCATATAAGTAAGAAACGCATGACCGAATTACACCGATGTGGAATTTTGGAATCATTTGAACCCGGTTCATTTGATACATGCGAATCGTGCTTAAAAGGCAAGATGACCAAATTACCCTTTCCGGAAAGGTAATCCAGTGGGAGAATTGCTTGGTCTAATACATACGATGTATGCGGACCAATGTCAACTCAAGCACAAGGAGGCTATAACTACTTCATCACCTTTATCGATGATCACTCACGATTCGGTTATGTGTTCTTGATGAAACACAAATCTGAAGCTTTTGATAAATTCAAAGAATTCAGAAATGAAGTAGAGAAACAGCTTGGCAAAAGTATTAAGATACTTCGATCCGATCGGGGTGGTGAATACTTAAGTCAAGAGTTTCAAGATTATCTTAGGGACAATGGGATATTGTCCCAATGGACTCCGCCATATACACCACAGCATAATGGTGTATCTGAGAGGCGCAACCGAACCTTGATGGACATGGTTAGGTCTATGATGAATCATGCAACTCTTCCAAAATCCTTTTGGGGTTATGCACTTAAGACAGCTGTTTACTTGTTAAACAGAGTCCCGACCAAGGTAGTCTCTACTACTCCATATGAGATTTGGAATAGTAAGAAACCTCACTTAACTCACCTTAAGATATGGGGTTGTCCTGCTTATGTGAAGCGGATTGTATCAGACAAATTGGATGCTAAGTCTGATAAATGTCTATTTATTGGATACCCTAAGGAAACGAAGGGTTACCAATTCTATCATCCCTTGGAGCAAAAGGTGTTTGTTTCAAGGCATGCTGTATTTCTAGAAAAGAATTTCTTTTACAAGAAAACAGTGGGAGTGGCATTGAACTTGATGAAGTTCAAGAAACTCCAATAGACATTACAAAGATACCTAGTCTAGACCCACAACCGATAACTCATAGTGATGAGCTATCAGTTGAACCTAAAACTACAGCACCTCTTCGTAGGTCTGATAGGACACGCAATATTCCAGAGAGATACGGATTTCTCGTAAGAGAATCGAACGACGTGTTACTCATAAGTGATGATGAACCTATCAGTTATGAAGATGTTCTGAAAAATTCAGAAAGGGACAAATGGCTTGAGGCCATGAAGTCGGAAATGGATTCCATGTACGAAAATCAAGTGTGGGACTTGGTTAACCCACCTGAAGGGATTAAGCCCATAGGGTGCAAGTGGGTTTTCAAGAAGAAAATCGACATGGAAGGTAATTATGCTTAGATCCATTCGGATACTCCTAGCCATAGCAGCTCATTATGATTATGAGATATGGCAAATGGATGTGAAAATAGCTTTCCTTAATGGAAACCTGCTTGAGGATGTATACATGATACAACTTGAAGGTTTCACATCAGTTGATAAAACCAAAGTATGCAAGCTTCGACGATCCATATATGGACTGAAGCAAGCATCTAGGAGCTGGAACATCCGTTTTGATGAGACAATCAAAAAGTTTGATTTCTCACAAAATCCTGACGGACCTTGTGTGTACAAGAAGGTTAGTGGGAGTGCAGTCGTATTCCTAGTATTATATGTCGATGACATCTTACTTATAGGAAACGATATATCAGTTTTACAGACAGTTAAAATTTGGTTGTCCAAAACTTTCTCCATGAAAGACCTGGGAGAAGCAACCTATATCCTTGGGATTAGAATCTATAGAGATAGATCAAAACGGTTGCTTGGTCTTTCGCAGTCTACATATATAGACCGAGTGCTAAAAGGGTTTAGCATGTCGGAATCCAAGAAAGGTTACCTTCCCATCAGGCATGGGATCAACCTTTCGAAGTCTATGTGTCCGCGCACAGAAGACGAGAGGATTTGCTTGAATAAGATTCCCTATGCATCCGCAATAGGATCTATCATGTATGCTATGTTATGTACAAGGCCCGATGTATCATATGCTTTGAGTGTCACAAGCAGATACCAGTCGGATCCAGGAATGGATCATTGGGCGGCTGTCAAGACAATCCTTAAGTACTTAAGAAGAACTAAGGACGTGTTCCTAATATATGGAGAAGGAGATATGGTAATACGTGGGTATATAGATGCCAGTTTCCAGACAGATAAGGATGACTCCAAATCGCAGTCTGGATACATATTTACTTTGAATGGAGGCGCAATAAGTTGGAAAGGTTCCAAACAAGACACCGTAGCGGATTATACCACGGAAGCAGTTTGGATCAAGAAGTTTGTCTCAAAACTTGATGAGGTTCCAACCATTGATGAAGCAGTGCCGGTTTACTGCGACAACAATGGAGCTATTGCACAAACAATGGAACCAAGGTCTCATCAACGATCCAAACACGTGCTTCGCCGCTATCATCTGATCAGAGAGATTATAAGTAGGAATGACATACAAATTGAGAGGGTTCCCACTGAAAGGAATATAACGGATCCTTTAACTAAGGCCTTGCCTCAAAGCAAGTTTTGAGGGACATGTTAGAGCCTATGGTATTGGATACCGTAGCGATTGACATTATGCCAAGTGGGAGTTTGTTAGTGATGTGAGAGAAGTGTCCTAAGACAATCGCCTTATGATGTAAACATTTATATTAATAAATGATAATTCACTATTTGAGTATACATGTTTTGTGTATTTGATTGGGATCTTAAACTCATCTACTGAATGTCCGCCATACAATTCACAGCATAAGAGAATTTGTGATGGGATTGCAACTAGTGATTATCTCTAAATGTGCAAATGTGAATTGTTGGAAATATCCCTAGTCGATGAATTGATAAATACGGACACTATCAATTCTGTTGAGACTAGCATGGGTTATTCTCTATTCAGCTGATTCTCACTGGCTGGTGACATTGGGATGTCCAGAGATAAACATGGATGCTAGTTAAGGGAACTAGTTCATTGGAGTGACTAGCTGTAAGACTTCATATGGGAATCTACATATAGATATGTCAATGAAGATCTTACTGTGGCTTAAGTGCGATGTTCCTTTGACTTACGGTGTTCAAGTCATCTTGGTCATGGAGACTTATACTTTGACATCTTAAGCAAGCATCTCCAAGGAGGTGTGGACCCAGGATGATCGGGTATAAGCCGAAGTGCTCGAAGATGTTTGAACAGCCTACAAAGGATTCACCACTCCTTGCGAGGAGATGTATACCCAGGCCTATCGTCGGATTGTTACTCAAAGCCTCTGGCCAGAGCATATCATGTTAAGAGTGCGAGTCTCTTAAATACATGAGAGTAATTAGAAATCCAAAGGACGAGAAAGACACTACTTGGGCTAGGTGTGACGTAGTCAGCCTAGTGGGGACTGACACCATTGACCGTGTCCTGAACCAAGTGGGTATAAGGTGGTGAAGGGAATGGGGCACGATTCATTAGAGCTGCTGAAGGTTTCAGAATAATTTCTTCTGAGGTCAAACCGTTGATCTTTCGATTAATTGGGGATCATGATGTACTACTAGGTGCCACTCATGATCGTTCTATAATTAGTTAAATTATAGACGGCCAACATAAATCGAAAGCCTATTTAGTCACACGCACTACGAGTAATCCGAGGGATTTAAAACGAGTTGAAAATTGCATTTTCCGATCAAGAGAAATAAGTCGAATCTGAGTTAGTCAGAGGCGCAATGGAAGCTAAAAATGGCTAAGTCTTTTGAAGGCTTTTTGGGCGAATTAAATGAGTTTAATTCGCGGCGGTTCGGGTTGGTTTGGCCGGCCAAAGAGGGTGTCAAAACCCCCTTTGGTGGCCGGCCACAATAAGAGGAGAAAACCAATTAATTTTGGTTTAATTAATAAAATAAATCTAGTGCGATTTATTTTATGAATTATGGATAAATAAATTTGTATAGAGAAATTTATATAAATAAAATTTATAGAAATTTATTCTTTTATGGAAGATTAAAATAATCCATGAATTGGTTTATTTTAATTTTATAAAATCAATTAAGAATTGATTTTTCCATAATAAGAAAGTTTATAAATTTCATATAAAAATTTATTCCATAATTTAAAGAGAAAAAGAATTAGTTTTATTATAAATTAGTTTATAATAAAGACTCGGTTTAAACGGAATAATTAATAAGAAAATTTATAAGATAAATTTCTTATAACTAATTCCGTTAAATCCGTTAATTCGGTTTAGAGGGAGACTTAGCAAAGGAGTTGCTACTATATAAAGGAACCAAAGGCTAGCCCTTATTCCTAATTAAGAGATTAATTATTCTCTCCCTCTCTCTCTTAATCTCTCCTCTCCTCCTTCTCCCTCTCTTCCCTTAGGGCCGGCGCCCACCCTAGCTCCCCTAGGGCCGGCGCCCAACCTACATCCAAGGTGGTGGAGGCCGTGAGCTTCAAGAAGAAGAAGGAGAACCCGAACACGAAGAAGAAGAAGCGGATAGCGACTCCTCTCTTCTCGGAATTCGATTCCGTTACTTCGTTGGTTAGTTTCCTATCTTTCCTCTCTTGTTCATCTAGTTGTGCCTTCCGAGAATCTAGTAGTTCTCGTCGGCACAAAACTCGTGACTTTGCGAAGTCATCCCGAAGAGAACTCGGCGTGGACGCGAATAGAGGCGGAGCTTCCAAGGGACGCTACGGTTGGATCTCGTCCCTTACTTCGAGTTACGAGAGGTACTTGGTAAATTTGTTTACTTTTCCGCAAAGTTTTATTTTATGATTATGTCAACACAATGTAAGGTTGCATGCTAGATACGAAGTTAAAATAATTTAGGAAATTATTTTATGCAAACTCTTCCGCTGCACGTAAAAATTTTGAATTTTACGAACTCATATCCTTGTCGACATGCACCCGGTCCCAACACCGGGCGCCCCCAGGGCCTATAAAAGGGCCCTCGACCCCGAGGCTTCCAACAACGATTTTCTCAACGCTTCTACGCTCTTCTGCTCCCGCGCACTACTCCAGAATCCTCCCAACTCGAGCCGACGACGTCCCTCCGCTCCAAGACTCAATCTACATTGGACGTCGGTAACGAAGAGCAATTTTTCTTTTAAGTTTACTATACTGTAAATTGTACAATTCCTGTAAACTGTTTTTCGCGCACTTATAGTATTGCCCGCAGTAAACGGTCAGCGACGGTGGGCCTTGGAGTAGGAGTCGACCCAGGCTCCGAACCAAGTAAAAACCCTGGTGTATTGCGTGGTTTGTTTTTAATATTCCGCTGCGTAATTTCTCTAATTCTAAAATCCGAACGCTTTCCGATATTCACCCCCCCCCTCTATCGGTTCTCTCGATCCAACAGATTGTTGGTGCAGAAAGCACCCAAGTCAAACCTGTATTTTGATAATGGCAAAAGGGTTCAAAAGTTAAGATATAATGTTTATCTAACATGTTACTCAAGTGTGCAGACAAAGGCCTAGCAAAGGACTGCTAGGCACCTAGCGAAGGAATGCCAGGATACAAAGCCCTAGCGAAGGACTGCTAGGCACCTGGCGAACGAATGCCCGGATACAAAGCCCTAGTGAAGGACTCCTAGGCACTTGGCGAAGGAATGCTAGGATACAAAGCCCTAGCGAAGGACTGCTAGGCACCAGGCGAAGGATAGCTTGGCACTGAAGACCTGGCGAAGGACAGCTAGGCACCTGGCGAAGGACTGTTGGGCAAAAGTCCAACCGGAGGAGCCGGTTGGCATCAGGTAAATTCTCCCAAGAGGAGTAGGTGAGGACGCGTTCCCCGTCGAGGGAACAGTAGGCGTCGGTTCGACCTAGGGCTCCATTTCAGAGACCCAAAGTCAGAACCAAGACAGCTAAGGCTGTATAAAACTAACATATTATTGCTCTATGTTATTTTGGACTAACTTTGGATGCAGGACCTAAGGAACGAGTGTCTGCAGCTCAGAGAGCCTCAAAGGAGTGAGGCAGAAGCTGAGTAGGGCGCTCGGAGTGTCCCGGGCGCCCCCAAGGTGAATACAAAAAGAAGTAGAGCAAATGTACGCTTCGACAGCTTATGGGCGGGGCGCCCCCGTGCTCCCGAGCGCCCCCATGCTCCCGGGCGCCCCGGATGGTCCGGGTGCCCCGAGCTCAAGATAACGAAGCGGATAAGAGGCAAGCCAGCGAGAAGCCAACGGATAAGAGTCAACCCGGTCAACCCAGGCGCCCCCAGCGTCCCGGGCGCCCCCGTCAAAGTCTGATCCCGAGTTTGAAGGGATCAGAGCTGACCGAGAGGAACTCGGATCAGTTGACACGTGGGGGGGCGCCCCCAACGTTCCGGGCGCCCCCAGGGGCTATAAAATGTCCCTCGACCCCAAGGCTTCCAATAACAATTCTTCAAACGCATTCACGCTCTTCTGCTCCCTCGCTCTGCTCTGGAAACCTCCCGACTCGAGATACAAGCGACGACAATGTCGGTAACGAAGGACTGTTTTTAAGTTTACTGTACTATTCTTGTAATACATTTTATAAACTGGTTTTTGCGCACATATAGAATTGCCCGCAGTAAATGGTCAACGATCGTGGGCCTTGGAGTAGGAGCCGACCGCGACTCCGAACCATGTAAAATCTTGGTGTTCGCGTGTGTTTTACTTTAATTATTTCCGCTGCTAATTCTCTTTTACGAATCCGAACATTTTACGATATTCACCCCCCCACTCTATCATTTCTCTTGATCCAACACAATTCTATGTGTCAAATTATGATGGTTAGCCGTGGCAAACACATGGAATTATAGATGGATTTGAAAGTTGATACCAAATACCAAATCTTTTCGGAAAATAAAGGATGTACCAAAAGTCAAGCACATTTGTGGTTTTCATGGAATCATATTTTCCTAGGATAGGGTATATCCTGTTGGTGCAGGCAGCACCTAAGTCGAACCTAGGTTTTGATAATGGCAAAGGGTTCAAAAGTTAAGATGTTATTTTGATATAATATGTTACTTGAGTGTGCAGAAAGAAGTCCTAGCGAAGGACTGCTAGGCACCTAGCGAAGGACTGTTAGGCATCGAAACCCTAAGACCTGGCGAAGGACTGCTGGGCACCTAGCGAAGGGCTGCTAGGAGTCTATGACCTGGCGAGGGACTGCTAGGCACCATGCGAAGGACTGCTTGGTACCAAAGCCCTAGCGAAGGACTGCTAGGCACCAGGCGAAGGATTGCTTGGTACTAAAGACCTGGCGAAGGGCTGCTAGGCACCTAGCGAAGGAATGCTGGGAAAAAGTCCAACCGGAGGAGCCGGTTGGCAAAAGGTAAACTCTCCTGATAGGAGTAGGTGAGGACGCGTTCCCCGTTGAGGGAACAGTAGGCGTCGGTTCGACCTAGGGTTCTATTTGGGAGACCCAAAGTCAGAACCAAGACAGCTAAGGCTGTATAAACCTAACATTTTATTGCCTTGTTTGTTGTGGAACTAACCTTGGATGCAGGGACCAAAGGAACGTGTTTTTGCAGCTCAGAACGCCCTCCCGGGAGGCCAAGGTCAAAGCCAAACAAGCAGTTGAGCAAAAGAGTGCTTCGGAAGCTCACTGGGCCAGGCGCCCTCAAGCTCCCGGGCGCCCCCAGTGTCCCGGGCGCCCTGGATGTCTCGGGCGCCCTGGGTCCAAGCCAACGAAGCGATTGAAGTGAATTTAGCCAAGAAGCCAGCAGGCTAAGTCAACCGGGGCTCCCCCGTCAGCTCCGAGCCCGATTCTGGAGGGATAAGCCTTGACCGAGCTTCGGATGAAAGTTCTCAAATCCGAAGGCACGTGTCAGGCGCCCCCAGTGTCCCGGGCGCCCCCAGGAGAGCTATATAAGGGGCTCGACCCCTAAGGCTTCGAAATCAAGTTTTCAAACGCCTCTATGCTCTTCGACTCAAGCGCTCTGCTCCGGAAACCTCCGATCTCGAGATTCGAAGCGCCGACGATGACCCTCCGCACCAAAGTATGATCCACACCGGGCGTCGATTACGAAGAGTAAATCTGTTCTTTTTACTGCACTATAATTGTACAATTCCTTGTAATACTTTGCGCATTATAGAATTGTCAGCAGTAACCGGTCAAAGACCGTGGGCCTTGGAGGACCGCGACTCCGAACCAAGTAAAATCCTTGTGTTCTGTGCGTTTGATTTAATTTCCGCTACGTATTCTCTTAACTTCTAATCTGAAACGTTTTCACGATATTCACCCCCCCCCTCTATCGTGTTTTCTCGATCCAACATATCCTAGCAAATGTGCTTGCAAACTCTTAAATTGTTTAAGGTGTTGTTGAGTTCTTTTTGGCACTAGGGATAAGGTTACTTGGGGGCAATTCCTTAATGGTGTACAAAGGGGAAGAACTTGGGAGTTGAGTTGGGTATAACTTGACTTAGTGTTATGGTGTTAAGTTGGGTAGAACTTAACCTTGGTAAATTGAAAATTGGGAGAAGACATAGGTAAAGGGGGAGGTTGCCTCTTTTTTGCCTTAATTTTCATAGGAAATTTTTGGGTTTTGTGTCAAGCTTGGGAATGGTGATAGATACATTGTTGAATGTATTTTTTCCAAGTAGGTATGAGTACCACAAAATTTGATAATTTTTGAAGATTTGTGGAATTTCTAGCGCATTTCTGAATTTTGCCAGAAAAGCTGATTTTTATAGTATCAGTCGACTGCCTTGGGGGGCAGTCGACTGGTCAGGGATGGTGTGGGTATCCAGCAGCTAACTTGTATCCAAATGATGTAAAACAAGTGTATGGGAGTTAGTACACTGTGTTTAAGATCATTGGGGGTTAAAAGAACCAACAATTGGGATATTGTTCGGGTCTTTTTGATGTTAGACAAAAGGGGAGAAGTGTTGGGTTTAATTTGGGAAACCAAACACGCCTTTGCAAGAAACCCTAGGTTTAGGGGTAACTGAGATTAAGGAGGAGCATGGTTGCTCCATTCTTGACGTAAGGGGAACCTTGGAGGGGTTCTTAAAAAGCCTCTGTAAGTCCAATGTAGGGGGAGCTTTGGAAAAGCCTTAAAAAGCTCGTTTTGTGGAAAAGTCCTAACTTGGGGGTTAGGTGTGGAAAAAGTCCTAACTTGGAGGTTAGGCGTGGGGAGCCTTGGGATAGGTTTTAAAAAGCTGATTTCGGAAAATTCCTAACTTGGAGGGTTACGTGTGGGATACCTTAGGATAGAATCCATGTGTGCATTGCATATGCATTGGCGGTGTAAGTCCAAGATGTAGTCTTGGCAACGTAAGTCCAGTTGTTTGTTTAGCATTGTTTTTTTGCTATTTTCTACTATTTATTTTCCTAACTTAAACGTATTGTCAAACATCAAAAAGGGGGAGATTGTTGAGGTAAGATGTGGTCCGGAGTGACCATGTGTTTTGATGTTTGGGCAAAGGGTTTAAGTTAGGGTTTGTTGTTGGACTAACATGTGTATGTGAGTGTGCAGGTTTGCAGGTACACATGGACTTGGTTGATGTCTTTAGGTGAAGGATGTCATGGAGGCAATATGGAGGCTTGTGTGCATCCGAGGGACCGTGGATAGCAGGGACGATGAGCCGAGGGACGCGGACTTCGAGGTGTACGTGAAGGATGGCATGGAGGCAAGCTGGAGGTTTGCGTGCGCGTCCGAGGGATGAGGGCCGAAGATGAGGAGGGCGTGAAGGCAACAGTCGAAACTGGTGGTGAAGAGTCGACCAGGTTGTGAGGGTCCTAGTATGAGTCGGTGTACTCAGGAACTAATCTGGGAGGGTTCGAGTGCGGAGTGAAATGTACTCGGGGAGTGTAACCCTAGGCTTAGTAAGGGATCAGTCGACTGCCCTGGGAGCAGTCGACTGATAGCGGCTGGTGAGCTGGCAGAATTCGAACGTTGGGGCTGTCAACGGTCGAATCTGAGTGGGGGCAGTCGACTGCCCTGGGAGCAGTCGACTGCCAGCGAGGGTTTTCAGCTTAAGTTCTATTTAAAGAGAACTGATTTGGGCTGGGGCTTTTGGCGAAATATGCTTGGGTAGAGTAGATTAGTAGCCTTTGGTGCTCAGGTGTTGTCAAGGTGATGTGGCGAGATTTCTCCACCCACAAGGAGCGACAAGGGCTAGCCAGAGGTTATCCGGGGAGTGATCCACCGAATGATTCTTAGATTAGTCACCCTTAGGGGTGGATACCAAGTAAATCTTCCTTGTTAGCATTGTTTACATTGTTAGTTTTTGTTTTATTGTATATTCCGCTTGCGCAACTAACCGTCTAGGAAGAAAGGGTGCGAAAATTGCTATTCACGCCCCCCTCTAGCAACCGGATCGATCTAACAAACTACACCAGAGACATGGTTAACAACCCCCCTTAACCACTAGGGAGCTAAGGGTCGATAGCACACAATAATGTAAGGATGGTGCATGATATTAAGGTATACGACTTCAACCAGATCGACATCTATGTAACCGTATGATATACATAAGGTATAACAAGTATACTCAAACCGGATCATCATCTGTATAACTATATGGCATGCATAAATCTAAAACATGTATCATGAGCTATCAATCATGCAACTATGTATACAGGAAAGGTACATCTAGTGATCAACCTATACCAAGTATATTAAAACAATCTCTCCAATGTACATGCATACACGTGTATACTCTATGAAATAAGAGTATCAAGGTTGAGACTGTATAGACAGTGATCAGATTATCTCCAAGGTCAAGTAACCAAGTATCAAGAAGTGAAACAAAATAGAACAAAGTCAAGATAAAGTAACCTACTACATATAATAAACTAGTCATGTATAAAGATCAATATCACTCGAGAATAAGCCCGTATCACTCGAGAATCCCCATCTAGATATCCATAACAAATCAATTAATGTCCTGCATCAAAAGACATAATTTAGCTATTTATACAAGTAGTAGTTAGCTAAACTAACTACTAAACTGTATTAGGACTAATTCTAACTATCACATTCATTTAATTAATCCTAATTAAATGATTAGTTTCTAATTACTTCGAGTTATTGAGGTTATGTACAATTTAGGTTTTAACCTAAACTTAACTTGAGTCATCACCCCAACTAAACCCTATCCAAGGAGTAGGAAGCCCACCATGGCAAGGGATCCACACAAGCAACCTCTTCCCTGAAGGTCCCATGCAGGCCGACTATAATAGCTCTGCAAATTCAAACTAGATCATTTGTAATATCTTGGCAAAGATGATTAATTAGTGCAACAATTAAAAAAGTAATATCAACAACTTAACGAAAAACTAATAAGAGACCAGGAGTTTATTTAGTTGCAACTAGGGTGGGTTCTAATCCAAGGCAATAACAACGCACTAGAAATATCCCCTTTGGTGTAGGCGGAGAATCCTCGTACAAACGTTTAAAAGCTTAGAAAAGAGTAGAAAAATTATTACAAGTTGTTGTTTTTTCCCCTAGCTCTAGGGGCTATTTATAGTCCAAAACAAAGAAGTTACTGTTGTGCTGACATGGACCTAAGACGCCTCAATTGTGATCTGAGGTACTTCAGTTAGATACGAATTTATCCACTGCATCAACAGTAAACATTGATAACTTTTCGATCTGAGACGCCTCAGTTCTGACTTGAGGCATCTCAGGTTCCAACTGAGACACATCAGTTCTGTTTTATCGCAAAACTAATTCGAATCAATTAAGTCGCCTCAAGAGGCAACTAAGGCACCTCAGTTGACCATTTGGTCAAAGTCAACATTCTTATTGATTTTTTCACCTTTTGTCTACGTGGGTGATTTCCGACCATCCAGAGTTAAACTCACCCGAACTTGACTCTAGTCTTCTCCTCGAACGAGCTTCCTCCATGACTTCTCGTCCCTCGGACGTCACGCATGCCTTTCTCGTCTACTAGTAGATTCTTCCGCAGCTTCTACGTCCCTCGGATGCACCGAGCTCGTCGACTCCCTTCCCCGTGTCTTTCATCTCGTTTACTGTGTCTTTTGCTTGACTTCTTGTATTCCTAGGTGTTAGTGATATGAGAGAAGTGTCCTAAGGCAATCGTCTTATGATTGTAAACATTTATTTTAATAAATGATAATTCACTATTTGAGTATACATGTTTGTGTATCTGATTAAGATCTTAAACTCATCTACTGAATGTCCGCAATGCAACTCACAGCATAAAAGAATTTGTGATGGGATCACAACTAGTGATTATCTCTAAAATGTGCAAATGTGAAGTATTGAAAATATCCCTAGTCGATGAATTGATAAAAATGGACACTATCAATTCTCACTGGCTGGTGACATTGGGATGTCCGGAGATAAACATGGATGCTAGTTGAGGGAACTAGTTCATTGGAGTGACTAGCTGTAAAACTTCATATGGTAATCTATATAGATATGTCAATGAAGTTCTTACTGCAGCTTAAGTGCGATGTTCCTTTGACTTGCGGTGTTCAAGTCATCTTGGTCATGGAGACTTATACTTTAACATCTTAAGCAAGCATCTCCTAGGAGGTGTGGCCCAGGATGATTGAGTATAAGCTGAAGTGCCCGAAGATGTTTGAACAGCCTACAAAGGATTCACCACTCCTTGCGAGGAGATGTATACCCAGACCTATCGTCGGATTGTTACTCAAAGCCTCTGGCCAGAGCATATCATGTTTAGACTGCGAGTCTCTTAAATACATGAGAGTAATTAGAAATCCAAAGGACGAGAAAGACACTACTTGGGCTAGGTGTGACGTAGTCAGCCTAGTGGGGACTGACACAAATAGACCGTGTCCTGAACCAAGTGGGTATAAGATGGTGAAGGGAATGGGGCACGATTCATTAGAGCTGCTGAAGGGTTTCAGAATTACTTCTGAGGTCAACCGTTGATCTTTCGATTAATTGGGTACTACTAAGTGCCACTCATGATCGTTCTATAATTAGTTGATTATAGACGGCCAACATAAATCGAAAGCCTATTTAGTCACACGCACTACGAGTAATCCGAGGGATTTAAAACGAGTTGAAAATTGGATTTTCCGGTCAAGAGAAATAAGTCGAATCTGAGTTAATCAGAGGCACAACGGAAACTTAAAATGACTAAGTCTTTTGAAGGCTTATCGGGCGAATTAAATGAATTTAATTCGCGATCGGTTTGGTTTGGTTTGGCCGACCAAAGAGGGTGCTAAATCCCTTTGGTTTGGCCGGCCACAACAAGGGGAAGAAACCAATTTATTTGGTTTAATTAATAAAATAAATCTAGCGCGATTTGTTTTATAAATTATGGAAAAATAAATTTGTGTAGAGAAATTTATATAAATAAATTTATAGAAATTTATTCTTTTTTTTGGAAATTAAAATGATCCATGGAATGGTTTATTTTAATTTTATAAAATCAATTATGAATTGATTTTTTCATAAAAAGAAAGTTTATAAATTTCTTGTAAAATTTATTCCATAATTAAAGGAGAGATGAATTTGTTTTATTATAAAGTTAGTTATAATAAAACTTGGTTTAAACGGAATAATTCATAAGAGAATTTATAAGATAAATTTCTTATGAAAACTAATTCCGTTAAAAGAGAGACTTGGCAAGGGAGAGGCTACTATATAAAGGAACCAAAGGCAAGCCTTGAATTCCAATCAATAGAGTAATCAAGAGATTAATTCTCTCCCTCTCTCTCTCTTATTCTCTTCTCCTTCTCCTTCCCTCCTAGGGCCGGCGCCCCTTGCCACTCTTAGGGTCGGCGCCCCTTGCCACTCTTAGGGCCGGCGCCCCTTGTCCAACCTAGGGCCGGCGCAACCTCACCCTTCCAAGGGTTGGCGTGAGCAAGGATCACCAAGAAGGAGCCAAACAAGAAGAAGAAGAAGAAGCGGATCGCAACTCCTCTCTTCCCGGAATTTAGATTCCGTTTCTTGTTGGTTAGTTTTCATTCTTTTCTCTTGTTCTTCTAGTTGTGCCTTTAGAGAATCTAGTAGTTCTCATCGGCACAAAACTCGTGACTTTGCGAAGTCATCCCGAAGAGAACTCGGCGTGGACGCGAATAGAGGCGAAGCTTCCAAGGGACGCTACGGTTGGATCTCGTCCCTTTTCTTCGAGTTACGCGAGGTACAAAGTAAATTAGTTTACTTTTCCGCAATGTTTTAATTTATGATTACGTCCACACATTATAAGGTCGCATGCTAAATACGTGGTTAAAATAATTTGTGAAATTATTTTATGCTAATTCTTCCGCTGCACGTAAAATTTTAAAATATTACGAACCCGTATCCTTGCCAACATGCACCCGGTCCCAACACTAGGTTCTTGGACACTTAGACACAAGGATCAAAATCACCAGGAACTAACTTGACCTGGTTGATCACATCAAAACCAACCTAGGTTACTTACATTCCCATGCTAAACCCTACCCAAGATAACCCACAGTAGGAACTTACAAATTCAAGGGATTCATTCACACACACATATCTTATAGCTCATGGTAGGTTATCCCAACCTCAAAGAAATAAGCTAACCATCCACCCTAGTATAGAATCAAATCTAAGATCTATTGCAAACCATTACAGCATTGATCACACATCACAACTGAAGCATTCTCACCAAAAACACACAACTCACGGCAAGGAAGACACAAGATCAGAGTACCTCTCAAAAATTCCAAGTCCTAAAGCAACACTCAAATCCAGCAGAATTCGAAATCATATGCAGTGATCTAAAAAGAACAATCCCCCCACAACACTGATCTGCCCTCAATGCCTCATATGAACATAGGCTAAATCAAAATAGAACCAACAACGAATTTCCAACCAGAATCAAACATTTGCGATGGATTTTCGAATTGAAACTCTCGACAGTCCATTGCTCGATTAGAAAACAAACCAAACAGAGAAATCCCAAGATCTACCCTAGAAATTAATTGCAATCTATAGATCAAACTAACCGCCTTGCCTGAAAGATTGCCGACGGTCCCTCCACTCTACTCAGATCCAACGATCTCAGAGGATCTTTACAACTTCCGGTGAGTCAAGAACCCTCTCATATTCCCTTCTTCCTCAACAGTCCTCACTGATCCCAAATCCAAGTACGCAAGCACCCCTCCTTGTTTGACCAGAGAAAGAGATTGCAACAGGTTAGGGGCTAATCCAACCCCTCAAAGCCACAATAAGTAGAACCTTAAGCTTAGCTTCGTTATAACTCCGACTGTGAGGTGATCATCTATGGTCTACATGGCGTCAGCAACCCTCCAAACGCCTGTTGAGGCAATCGACCCTTAGATGATCTGGAGGATCATGGGGTTTTGATGTGTGTGGGCAATATGGTTAAGTTAGGATTTGTGTTGGACTAATATGTGTACATGAGTGTGCAGGTGTACATGTACACATGGACTTAGTTGATGTCATTGGGTGAAGGATGGCATGAAGGCAAGCTGGAGGCTTGCATGCGCATCTGAGGGACCGTTGGATAGCAGGGATGATGTGCCGAGGGACGCGGACTTCGAGGCATACGTAAAGGGTGGCATGGAGGCAAGCTGGAGGCTTGCGTGCGCATCCGAGGGACGAGGGCCGAAGATGAAGAGGGCGTGAAGGCAACAGTCAAGGCTGCTAGTGAAGAGTCAACCGGGTTGTGAGGGTCTGAGTATGAGTGTTTGTACTCAGGGGTTGAGCCGGGAGGGTTCGAGTGCGGAGAGACATGTACTCGGGAGTGAAACCCTAGGCTTAGGTGTGTACCAGTCGACTGGCCCATGGGCAGTCGACTGGTGTCTGCTGGAACAGGCTGGCAGATTCGAACGTTGTACTGTAACGGTCGAATCTGAGTGGGACCAGTCGACTGCCCTAGGGGCAATCGACTGGTAGCGGCCTGAGATGACTCGAGCCCTATTTAAAGGAGTTCGTTTCATGCTATCGTTTCTTGACGAATCTTGTCTTGGTTAAAGGCAAGATAGTAGTCTTTGTGCTCAGGTTTTCTAAAGGTGTTGTGGTGAGGTTTCTCCACCCACAAGGAGCGACAGAGCTAGCCGAAGATTATCCGGGGCGTGATCCACCGACGGATTCTTAGATTAGTCACCCGTCCGGGGTGGATACCAAGTAAATCGGTTTGTTAGCATTGTTCTCTATTGTTAGTTTATTTCTATTTGTATTTCTGCTGCGCTAACAATTTTGTAGAGAATTTGACAAAACGCTATTCACCCCCCCCCTCTAGCGGACATAAGCGATCTGTCAACGCCAACGCCCCAAAGCTTGAATCCACGGTAGAGTGAAAGAGGCAGAGGGAGGACAGTGGGGTTCATGGACAAAGGAAGTTGATGGCCACGAGGATGATTCGAGCTCGAGAAGAATGAGGAGGAAGAGTTGCAGAAGAGGCAGAAGTAGATTAGGATGGGCAGGTGAGGATCGGTGTTGAAGAAGACGGGAGGGCATGAGCGAAGATTGCAAAGAAGAAAGGCTTATAAGTTAGCCCCCTTTTGCAAATTGTCCCTCCGATTTTGGCTTATTCAATCCACAACCCTAAAACTAGGTTTTATGCATTTTAGCCCTCTAAGATTTGGGAATCTCTACTCCACTTCTTTATCTTACACCAATACTACCCTAACCCATCCTTGCCTCACCTGGTTATCCACGGGAAATCCCTAATGTTGGTTTCAATAATTTCGGAAAATTTCTCAACCGAGTTTTATTTAGCCAAATTTAAATTGTTGACTGTGCTCAACCACGTTGATTTTTTACAATAGTCTAAGAGCACAACTTTCTCTCTGAACTCTTGTTATCTTCTTCGATGTGAAGTCTAACAATGATTTTTTCCACGTTTATCTCCTTCTGCTTGTGCTTCAAGTAGTTTTGAAGCCTTCTAGCTGGGAGACAACTTCTCAATAATTATTGTCACCTAGAAGGTTTCACTCAGAATTGTACCTTCTAAGTTGATCTCATGCAGGATCACCTAAAGCTCCTAGACTTGGTTGATCACCGTCTCGAAGTCAACGACCTTATAGTCTAGGAATCAATACATGATAAACTTTTTGGCTCTCACATTCTCCGTTTTGGAATTAATCATCTTGTAGTCTAGAAAACAACCCACGATAAAATTTCTTGGCTCTCACGTCTTCCGTGTTGAATTTCTTATCCAAGGACTCCCATAGTGCTTTAGTCATTCTCTTTATATTATACACAACTTACAATGAGTCAACAAGACAGTTGAGGAAATAGTTTTGGCATAGATACTCAGAATGAGTCCAAGCCTCCACTGCACTGATGATCTAAACATACATGCTTGGGAGGATCTATGGTCAAGAACTGAGTCAGATTAAGCATGGTCAAGTAAAAGAATATCTTTTGTTACCACCTCTTGAAATTTAACACAATGAACTTTTTTGGTTTTCCCCTATGGTTGATTGGAACTTTTCCAATTGAGGTGAAGGGGGCCTTCATGTGATGAGTCTGTTTCACCTCAATCCTATTCGTGGTTATCTCAACAGAACTGAATCTGTTTTAAGATTGTTAAACAAACTGTCGGAAATTATACAGAATCAATTTCAACTTATTTGTTGAGAGGCCAGGGCGGATGATCTCATATTGCCAACGGGCCTGGTTCTGTCAAGCTTCTGGTGGTGAGTTTGAGTCGCCAAGTTCTAACAACCCAAGTGCTAGGTGTTGCTGAGTCGGGATGGATTGTCCCTAAAAGCTCTCGAGTTGGGAAGAAGCACTCTCGACTGCTCCCGAATGGTTCTCGAGTGGATACCAAGATACGAGGTTGAGCCACCAAACTGAGATGTCTACCGAGACACCGGCCAAGACGTCAGAGATGTTCAATCGAGATGTCAGAGATGCTCAGCCGTGTCACTTTGCTGAGACAACTGTCGAGACATTTGCTGAGACAGCTGCCCGAGACATATGCCGAGACTCTTTGCTAAGACAACTATCGAGATACTTGCTAAAAAATCTGTGTCTGCCTAGATAGATACGTGGTCGAGACTCCTACCAAGACAACTGTTGAGATACGAGGATGAAGATACTAAGACCTTCGTTTGATACAAATTCCTTAAAACATATTTGTTAGTATTCATTTCGTTTAAGCAAAAAGATTAATAATGATGGTTCATCTAATTGGGCAAATTTTATATCGACTGATATAACATTCAACATGCATATGCCATGTTTGCACACGAGTCATTTTGCATCAGTGTAATCTGGATCTTAGATTTGCACTCTCCCTATACACCTACATGTGAGAGTCTCTCTCATACATTTGTTCATAATATCAATGCATGTGCCATAATTTAAACCAATAATAGAGCCAAGAGACTACTAATGTGGAATTAAACTCATGCACAAGGATAAATCTCTTCTTCGTCTCTTTTTTTCATTCATATATATCCAATATTTTATTTGATTGGTGGATGAGTAGGAAGCCTCCATTTTCAAACCTATATAGTCATCTCACATACACCGTAGCTAGAGTTTTTATGTTAACTCCCTACTCGGCTCAATTTGATTTCGTAGGTTTCTTATATAGTTCAGTCACCCAAGTTCTTCATATAACTCAACGTTTTAGAGTTTCTTATGTAATTCAATCTCTCAATTTATTGGCTTAGACTTAACAACCCTAGCAGTCTTCAGGTCACATGACTATGACCTAGATGGAACTCCCTTTATATTTTGGTTCAAAATGGCCGCACCATTATTAAACGATAGTTTTGTCGAAAAATATCGAATGGAATTAAATGGACAAACTCAACTTGAACTTCCCTTTTGTAAGAAAACTTCAATGGAAAACACCTCAACAAAAACAAGAGGAATCTGGTAGATAAATTAAATAATCCTTTGTTTGTTGAGAAGGAAAACAAGAGATTCTCGAGAGTGGAAGAATACTATGAATCAGGTCCCCATCAAACAAAGGTCGTCACACAGTTTCGGTAAGAACTTTAGCATCAGTTGTCATTTCTTTTGTTTTTGATTGTAAAAACTATTTATTTTTTATTAATTTCCATGTTTTCCACAGTGAAATGGAAACAACAGAGGATTCAAAGTGATTGAAAGTGAACTACCAAATGGCGACCTCCATTAACCCTTCCTCCGTAGCACATCCCCTGAACATCCCCACCGTGTTGAATCCCATCGCCACCTCTCCGTTCCTGCCGACGGCAATGAGGCCGGCCTTGCCTTCGTCTAGCCTCTCCTTCACCGCGTAGTCCACCGCCTCCTGCAGGTCCAGCCCCTTGTACTCCATCAGCGCCGCCACGTCCCTCGCCAGCGTGCTGCGGATGATCGCCTCCCCTTCGCCGGTGCAGGACACCGCGCACGCGTCGCACGCGTACGTCCCCGACCCGATCAGCGGCGAGTCCCCGATGCGGCCGTTCATTTTGTTCATCAGCCCCCCGGTGGACGTCGCGGCGGCGCACCGCCCCGCGCTGTCCACCACCACGCACCCCACCGTCTCCGGCGCGTAGATGCTGATCGGGAGGCCGTTCATCATCTGCAGTTCGCCGCCGGCAACGTCGGCTACCAGTCCGGCGCTCGCCCTGCAGGTGTCCGCGCCGGTGAGAGGGAATCTGTAATCGAACTGCGTGTTCGAGAATATCATCAAACATGTCATCAGCGGTGCTCTTGGAATTAATTTTAGAACAAAAAGAAATAAAAAAAATAACCAGAGACCATGATGCTGTTGGCCGCCTTGGCCAGCTTCAGCATGCCCAAATTCTCTTCTGTGATGAAATAGCTATTATCCACAATTTCAACTCCCTGCACTTGCAGTACAACAACAAGAACAACTCTGAATCAGAAAGCACAGGCCCAAAATTAAAAGTGAAGAGTATTTTGACATGAATTTTGTTCAGAAAACACAGTCCCGGACTGGCTGTTCTGTCTCTTCTCAGTTATCATTTGCAGCACGAAAACAGAGCGTATAGATTCTTGCGATATTCTTCAAATCAAAACCGATTTGTACACAGACAAGTTCCACCTTTACAGTCTGATTTCTTAATGCTTTTTTCTTTTTTAATCTTTTGCATATTTGATCGAGCTGTGTAAAGTGAATTGATGGTTCTGAAAGGAAGATTCAGATTTCATTTTGACGATGAAAGTTTCGTCTTTTCGTGGCGTGTTTAGAAATCTAATGATCGAGGGAGATGAAGGGTAAGGACCTGTTTGCGGGCGAAATCCTCGGCGCCGTCGAAGGCGAGGTAGGAGTGGGGGGAGCGCTCCATGACGAGGCGGGCGAGCGAGACGGGGTTCTTGACGGTGGAGATTCCGGAGACGGCACCGCAGCGGCGGCCCTGCCCGTCCATGATGCTGGCCTCCATCTCCACGGTGCCCTTCCGGGTGAGCGCCGACCCGCGGCCGGAGTTGAACACGGGGTCGGTCTCCAGCTCCCGGACAACCATCTCCACGACGTCCAGGGCCAAAGCACCGGACCGGAGCGCCGCCGCTCCGGCACTCAGGCAACGGGCCAACACCCGGCGCGCCTCCTCCTGCCGCTCCACCGGTAGGGCAGGGTCCACCCCAGCTCCCCCGTGCACCGCGATCGCCCATCCCCCCGCCATCTCCTCTCTCCCTTTCCTATCGCGCCGCTTCCTGGTTGAGGATGGAGGTCTGAGGGGGGCTATTTATAGAAGGCAGTGCGAAGGCGCAGGCCGATCTAGCCGACGAACAATTCGGTAACCTATTTCATTAGAGAAAAAAGATTATAAATTTGTAAAAAAAATCGTGGAATAGTTGGAGACAGATAATCACAGAGGTCTCGTTCGAAAAAAAAAATTGTAAAATTATTGGTGGGAAATTACAATATGGTGGTCGGAAATGGCCCCGAAATTGTGGGGAAAGCTTCAGCGAAGTGGGTGGGGGAATCTGAGTCACTTCTCTTGTCCTTTTCTCTTTTTATTTATTGAATCGCCTTAAATCGCGATCTTGGGGCAGGATTCGTGGTGGGATTCTCAACCCGACAGGGTGCCAGATACGGAATCTAACAGCGGCCGCCACTACTTTATTCTGACTCTATCTCAGCCGTCCATCGCCCATCGGACGGATCTCGCGAGTTGTTCACGTGCGCACTATTGTGTGGAGCCACCCATTTGGGAGGATGTGCAGCGCACTTGTGATATATGATGAAAAATTCAATATTTATTTCGTAAAAAAATGGATTTTTTTTTGTTAGAATAGTCGGGAATTTTTATTTATTTATTATTTATTATTAAAATAAAATTGTTTCAATTCAACTTTATTTTTAAAATATTCTTATTCTATATTATTTAATTATAATGTACAAATGTTGTAATATATAACAAAAACATTATTTAAAAAAATACATTAAAATAGAATTAAATATTATTTTAATGATAAATAAAAATCATCACGTTTAGAAAGAATAAAGACGGCTCCGAAAATTAAACTTGCAAATATTTTTTTTAAATGATCCCCTTTGCCTCAGAAATCTGGTCTAGATTCTTGATACCCGATTTTGAGATCAGCTGTCCATAGATTCTTCTTGCTGTCACAAAAGTAAAAAATAAAATGTAATAAAAAATATGTGTGATAAAAAGCTTGGTAAGAATTTTTTACAGCTGACATTGCCGTAGCAGTGTCTAACCTATTTGGATGAAGTAGCTTTCTCAAATAAATAACAATTAATCTGAAACGGATATTAATTAATTTATCTTCTACTGAAAGATTCTCGAGTTTATGTTGCAAATTAAAATGTTATTATTGTTTGTGTGGTTTTATTTTGAGAAGAGGAAGCAAGCAAGAAATTAAGTTGGGTAAAAAAATTTGTCATCTTTACAAAATGGTTAGGATACTGAGAGCTAGAGAGGGGATGAAAAATTTGAATTGTTTCTCTTCAATGCTTTGTGTTTTTTTTAATGTGCAACGAAAACCTTACTTTAATCTTGACTTCACATACATAACGCCGAAATTTATTTGAAATCTATCTCCTTGAAATAAATAATCTAAATATCCACTTTTAATAATCACATCTACTAAGAACAATCTCTTTCTCAAAAATGTTTGATGCAGAGAAGTCTTGTACAAATTTTTTCTAACAAGAACACGACAAAAAAAAAACAAAGACCAATAAAAACAATTTTACAATCAAAATCTTACTTGATTGATCTTTTATAGTTTGAAAATTTTTCTTATTCCAGACATAGAGGGAAGGAGGGATGGTGGCCCACAGCCACTCACCCCACATGTTCACCCTCATGATTTTTAATATTAAATTATTTACAACCCCTAAATTTTTAATATAAATTTTAAATAATATTTTTCTTACATATAAAATTTTTAAAAATAAAAATAAAAAGGATGAGACTATGAATGTTCGAATTCCAAAGTTGAAAATGTCGAAGCCCCAAGTGGCGATTGAAGCTTCGTCCGAAACGTCGAAGCTCCAAGCAAAGATTGAAGCTTCATTTGAAACGTCGAAGCCTCAAGCAACGATTGAAGTCCAAAGCAGTGAAAAGGATAAAAAACCAAAACCCCCAAATCAAATTTCTCCTATCAAATTTTTGAAGTTGCAATTTCAAAGTTGGAAGCAGTGATTGAAGAATAAAGAGAAGTCAAAAGCTCTTAAATTTCTAATCTCTATATCTCATATTCATGGAGTTATAATTTCAAAGTCTAATGGATAAAAGGGGCGATTGAAGAACAAATAGAAATCGAAAGCCCTAAATCAAAATTTTCACCTCTATTTTTCAAATTCCTAGTGCTACAATTTCAAAGTTCGATGGATAGTAAAAGAGATTGAAGAACACAGGGAGTTAAGGATGCTAGAAGCCTTAAATCAAAGTTTTCGTCATTATTTCTTGAATTCTTGGAGTTGTAATTCAATACCGCCTTCATCTTGGATTCTTCATAAGTTTAGTAAGTTTTATGCTTTATCAATATAATTCTTTATTATATATGTGATATTTTCTGTATCAATTGATTACTTATCAATATTTTTCATATAGGCTTATTGCAAGTAAGAAAAAAAAATTGATTTCTACTTCAAGAAAAGGTGTTCAGAAGATAGATCTTCTAATATTGTTTGTGGCAATATTCAATCCAAGGTTCTCAATCTTATCAAAGATAAAACTCCTGTAAGTATCCCAGGTTAGTTTTAATATGGTCAACTGAGTCAAGTTAGGTCTTGTTGGTTTGATAGCTTGTGTCTAATTATGTAGGAACTTAGGATCACAAGAAACGGTTGAGTTGACGAGAAGCGAGTTGACGGGCTCGGTGCATTCGAGGGATGAAGAGTTGTGGAAAAGTATACCGGTGGAGCGAGAAGAATGTATGTAACGTCTAAGTGACGAGAAGTTGGGGAGGAAGTCTGCTCGAGGAGAAGGCAGAGTTGAGTTTAAGTGAGCTCAACTTTGAACTGCTAGAATATCACCCAAGTGACTAGGAGATGACCGGTCAACTCTGTAGTTGACCAGTTCCAAGCACCTGGAACCCATTCCAGGTGTCCGAATTCCAGGCACCCAAATTCCAAGCACTCGAACCAGGTCTAGGCACTCGGAATGGGCCTCCACATCAGCGAGTCATTGCGAGTGGATCACAATTGACCAAACTCTAGGCGCCCGGGCCATCATCAGGCGCTCAAAATTCGTCACATCAGCAAACGACTATTTTTCCAGAAGCCAATAAAAGGAGCCCTTGATCAGCTTGAAATTTAAGCAACACACTCTATATTCTTTTACCACTTTTGTTCCTCAAAGTTTGTATGTTAATTTCTTGTAAAGGGGCTTCTCCGCCTCCGACACTGTTGCAGAAGGAGTTTTTTAGTGCACTTAATTTTGATTTGGATTAGCAACCACCTAGGTTGTAAATTAAGTAACTCTATGTATCCCTTTACCTTCCTTTACATGTTATTTCTGCTTAACTAATAGTGTGTCCTTTCTAAGTATAAAAAGTAAGAGATTGAAATATTTTCTTGTAGGGCTATTCACCCCTCTAACCGGCCTACACGATCCTACATATCAGAGCAAGGTTGCTTCAGGAGGACTAATGACCTCCAAAAGCAAGAAGACGATGGCCGAACCAAGTATCTATCCACCGAAGTTCAAGGGAGAGTTCGCGATGTGGAAACGCCGCATGGAGGTATTCTTTTAAAACTAATTTTGAATTATTATTAATAATAAAGCATGGTTTTGTAGCGCCCAAATATAGTAACGGTGAAGACAAGGATGAGCATCTTTGGATGAAGAAGGAGCAAGTTGACTTCGTGGCCAACGGAAAGGCAGAATTCTATCTACCAACTATATTACCATCTCAAGAAGTCAACCGAGTCGGCACCTACGCATCAGTAAAAGAGCTATTGGAGAAATTCTTAGAACTACATGAAGGGACTTCGGAAACGAAGCTAACACGATGGGATCTACTCCGAAATCAACTAATGAATAACCGATTGAAAGAAGGAGAAACAGTGGCCCAACTACACCCGAAGATCAAGGATTTGATCACCAGACTCACGAATCTAGGAGAAATTATAACAAACTAAAATTCACTAAGGTACATTTTAAACGCATTTTCGAGTACACCAAAGTGGATATCCATAGTAGACTCGTACTACATCTCTAAAGACCTAGAGGTGAGTACATTAAAAGAATTAGTTTCTATATTAGAACTTCACGAGTCTCGGTGTGCAAGAAGAAAAGAAAAGACAGACAACATCACCCTGAACACGAGTAAGATCAAACTGTTGGGACCGGGTGCATGTCAACAAGGATACAGGTTCGTAAAATTTTAAATTTTTACGTGCAGCGGAAGAATTAGCATAAAATAATTTCCTAAATTATTTTAACCACGTATCTAGCATGCAACCTTATGGTGTGTGGACATAATCATAAATTAAAACTTTGCGGAAAAGTAAACTAATTTACTAAGTACCTCGCGTAACTCGAAGTAAGGGACGAGATCCAACCGTAGCGTCCCTTGGAAGCTTCGCCTCTATTCGTGTCCACGCCGAGTTCTCTTCGGGATGACTTCGCAAAGTCACGAGTTTTGTGCCGACGAGAACTACTAGATTCTCTAAAGGCACAACTAGAAGAACAAGAGAAAAGAATGGAAACTCACCAACAAGAAATGGAATCTAAATTCCGGGAAGAGAGGAGTTGTGATCCGCGTCTTCTTCTTCTTGTCTTGGCTTCTCCTTCTCCTTGATAGCTCACGGCAACCAACCCTAAGGGAAGAAGTGCGCCGGCCCTAGGTGGATGAAGGGGCGCCGGCCCTAGTTGCCTCAAGGGGCGCCGGCCCTAGGGTTGAGAAGGGGAAAAGGGAGGAAGAGAATAAGAGAGAGAGAGGGAGAGGATTAACTCTTAATCAACTTAATTGATTGGAATTGAAGGCTAGCCTTTGGTTCCTTTATATAGTAACCTCTCCCTTGCTAAGTCTCCTCTTTAACGGAATTAATTTTCATAAGAAATTTATCTTATAAATTTTCTTATGAATAATTCCGTTATGCCTAGTTTTATTATAACTAACTTTATAATAAAACAAATTATTCTCTTCTTTAATTATGGAATAAATTTTATAAGAAATTTATAAATTTTTCTTTTAATGGAAAAATCAATTCATAATTGATTTTATAAAATTAAAATAAACCACTCCACGGATTATTTTAATTTCCCAAAAAGAAATAAATTTCTATAAATTTATTTATATAAATTTCTTTATACAAATTTATTTATCCATAATTTATAAAACAAATCGCGCTAGATTTATTTTATTAATTAAACCAATTAAATTGGTTTATTCCCTTTTAATGGCCGGCCAAACCAAGAGGGTGGACACCCTCTTTGGCCGGCCAAACCAAGCCGATTCCATCGCGAATTAAACTCATTTAATTCGCCCATTAAGCCTTCAAAAGACTTAGCCATTTTAAGTTTCCGTTGCGCCTCTGATTAACTCAGATTCGACTTATTTCTCTTGATCGGAAAATCTAATTTTCAACTCGTTTTAAATCCCTCGGATTACTCGTAGTGCGTGTGACTAAATAGGCTTTCGATTTATGTTGGCCGTCTATAATCAACTAATTATAGAACGATCATGAGTGGCACCTAGTAGTACATCATGACCCCCAATTAATCGAAAGATCAACGGTTTGACCTCAGAAGTAATTCTGAAACCCTTCAGCAGCTCTAATGAATCGTGCCCCATTCCCTTCACCACCTTATACCCACTTGGTTCAGGACATGGTCTGTTTGTGTCAGTCCCCACTAGACTGACTACGTCACACCTAGCCCAAGTAGTGTCTTTCTCGTCCTTTGGATTTCTAATTACTCTCATGTATTTAAGAGACTCGCACTCTAAACATGATATACTCTGGCCAGAGGTTTTGAGTAACAATCCGACGATAGGCCTGGGTATACATCTCCTCGCAAGGAGTGGTGAATCCTTTGTAGGCTGTTCAAACATCTTCGGGCACTTCGGCTTATACCCAATCATCCTGGGTCCACACCTCCTTGGAGATGCTTGCTTAAGATGTTAAAGTATAAGTCTCCATGACCAAGATGACTTGAACACCGCAAGTCAAAGGAACATCGCACTTAAGCTGCAGTAAGAACTTCATTGACATATCTACATGTAGATTCCCATATGAAGTCTTACAGCTAGTCACTCCAATGAACTAGTTCCCTTAACTAGCATCCATGTTTATCTCCGGACATCCCAATGTCACCAGCCAGTGAGAATCAGCTGATTAGAGAATAACTCATGCTAGTCTCAACAGAATTGATAGTGTCCATTTTTATCAATTCATCGACTAGGGATAATTTCAATACTTCACAATTGCACATTTAGAGATAATCACTAGTTGTGATCCCATCACAAATTCTCTTATGCTGTGAATTGTATTGCGGACATTCAGTAGATGAGTTTAAGATCTCAATCAAATACACAAACATGTATACTCAAATAGTGAATTATCATTTATTAGAATAAATGTTTACAATCATAAGGCGATTACTTTAGGACACTTCTCTCATATTACTAACAAACTCCCACTTGGCTTAATGTCAATCGCTACGGTATCCAATACCACAGGCTCTAACATGACCCTCAAACTTGCTTTGAGGCAAGGCCTTAGTTAAAGGATCCGCTATATTCCTTTCAGTGGGAACTCTCTCAATTTGTATGTCATTCCTACTTATAATCTCTCTGATCAGATGATAGCATCGAAGCACGTGTTTGGATTGCTGATGAGACCTTGGTTCCTTCGCTTGTGCAATAGCTCCATTGTTGTCGCAGTAAACCGGCACTGCTTCATCAATGGTTGGAACCACACCAAGTTCTGAGACAAACTTCTTGATCCAAACTGCTTCCTTTGCTGCTTCCGAAGCTGCGATATATTCCGCTTCCGTGGTAGAATCCGCTACGGTGTCTTGTTTGGAACTTTTCCAACTTACTGCGCCTCCATTCAAAGTAAATACGTATCCAGACTGCGATTTGGAGTCATCCTTATCTGTCTGGAAACTGGCATCTGTATACCCACGTATTACCATATCACCTTCTCCATATATTAGGAACACATCCTTAGTTCTTCTTAAGTACTTAAGGATTGTCTTAACAGCCGCCCAATGATCCATCCCTGGATCAGACTGGTATCTGCTCGTGACACTCAGAGCATATGATACATCGGGCCTAGTACATAACATAGCATACATGATAGATCCTATCGCGGATGCATAAGGTATCTTATTCATGCAAATCCTCTCGTCTTCTGTGCGCGGACACATAGACTTCGAAAGGTTGATCCCATGCCTGATGGGAAGGTAACCTTTCTTGGATTCCGACATGCTAAACCTTTTTAGCACTCGGTCTATATATGTAGACTGCGAAAGACCAAGCAACCGTTTTGATCTATCTCTATAGATTCTAATCCCAAGGATATAGGTTGCTTCTCCCAGGTCTTTCATGGAGAAAGTTTTGGACAACCAAATTTTAACTGTCTGTAAGACTGATATATCGTTTCCTATGAGTAATATGTCATCGACATATAATACTAGGAATACGACTGCACTCCCACTAACCTTCTTGTACACACAAGGTTCGTCAGGATTTTGTGAGAAATCAAACTTTTTGATTGTCTCATCAAAACAGATGTTCCAGCTCCTAGATGCTTGCTTCAGTCCATATATGGATCGTCGAAGCTTGCATACTTTGGTTTTATCAACCGATGTGAAACCTTCAGGTTGTATCATGTATACATCCTCAAGCAGGTTTCCATTAAGGAAAGCTGTTTTCACATCCATTTGCCATATCTCATAATCATAATGAGCTGCTATGGCTAGGAGCATCCGAATGGATTTAAGCATAGCTACTGGCGAATAGATTTCGTCATAATCAATTCTTTGTTTCTGACGATATCCTTTTGCCACTAATCTAGCTTTAAAGGTAACTACATTACCTTCCATGTCGATTTTCTTCTTGAAAACCCACTTGCACCCTATGGGCTTAATCCCTTCGGGTGGGTTAACCAAGTCCCATACTTGATTTTCGTACATGGAATCCATTTCCGACTTCATGGCCTCAAGCCATTTGTCCCTTTCTGAACTTTTCAGATCATCTTCATAACTGATAGGTTCGTCATCGCTTATGAGTAACACGTCGTTCGATTCACTTATGAGAAATCTGTATCTCTCTGGAATATTGCGTGTCCTATCAGACCTACGAAGAGGTGTTGTTGTTTTAGGTTCAACTGATAGCTCATCATTATGAGTTGTTGGTTGTGGGTCTAGACTAGGTGTCTCTGTAATATCTATTAGAGTTTCTTGAACTTCATCAAGTTCAATGCCACTCCCACTGTTTTCTTGTAAAAGAAATTCTTTTTCCAGAAACACAGCATGCCTTGAAACAAACACCTTTTGTTCCAAGGGATGATAGAATTGGTAATCCTTCGTTTCCTTAGGGTATCCAATAAATAGACATTTATCAGACTTAGCATCCAATTTGTCTGATACAGTCCGCTTCACATAAGCAGGACAACCCCATATTTTAAGGTGAGTTAAATGAGGTTTCTTACTATTCCACGTCTCATATGGAGTAGTAGAGACTATCTTGGTCGGGACGCTGTTTAGCAAGTAAACAGCTGTTTTAAGTGCATAGCCCCAAAAGGATTTTGGAAGAGTTGCATGGTTCATCATGGATCTAACCATGTCCATCAAGGTTCGGTTACGCCTCTCAGATACACCATTATGCTGTGGTGTATACGGCGGTGTCCATTGGGACAATATCCCATTGTCCCTAAGATAATCTTGAAACTCTTGACTTAAGTATTCACCACCCCGATCTGATCGAAGTATTTTAATACTTTTGTCAAGTTGTTTCTCTACTTCATTTCTGAACTCTTTGAATTTCTCAAAAGCTTCAGATTTGTGTTTCATCAAGAACACATACCCGAATCGTGAGTGATCATCGATAAAGGTGATGAAGTAGCTATAGCCTCCTTGTGCTAGAGTTGACATTGGTCCACATACATCGGTATGTATTAGACCAAGCAATTCTCCCACTGGATTACCTTTTCCGGAAAAGGTTAATTTGGTCATCTTGCCTCTTAAGCATGATTCGCATGTATCAAATGAATCGGGTTCAAATGTTTCCAAAATTCCACATCGGTGTAATTCGGTCATGCGTTTCTTACTTATATGGCCAAGACGACAGTGCCATGTGTAGGAGTCTATTCGATTATCTATTCAAGCACGTTTGTTGCTAACTTCGATATTGAAAACGTCACTGGATAAATCTAACGTGTAGATGCCATTGCACAAAGTTCCATTCCCATAAAGAACGTCATTTAAAGTTATGTAACAACAATTGTTACTAAAAGTTAAATGATAACCTTTTTCATTCAAACATGAAATAAATACAATGTTCTTTATTATCGAAGGAACGAAATAACAATTATCCAATTCTAAGACACGTCCAGTTGGGAGCTTTAGCAAATATGTTCCGATGGCAACAGCAGCAATCCTTGCTCCATTTCCAACCCGCAAATTCGCTTCTCCCTTGACGAGTCTTCTTCTATTTTTTAGCCCCTGTATGTCATTACATATATGTGAGCTACACCCAGTATCAAGTACCCAGGTATCTGAGGAAATAGAGTGACATTCAATAACGAAGATACCTGAAGAGGATGGGGCATCGGATGCCTTCTTCTTCAAGGACTCAAGATAAATCTTGCAGTTTCTTCGCCAGTGACCCTCCTTGCCACAATGATGACAGGTTCCTTTTGGTTTCTTTTCAGTCTTCTTGGCCTTTTTCTTCTTCCCCTTGTTCTGTTCTTTGGCCTTCCTCTTAGAACCTTTCTTCGAGGAACCAACTAACAGTACTGCCTTTTGATCCGGCTTTACAGAAGGCTCCACAGTCTTCAGCAGGTTGAGCAACTCAGGAATGGTGGTCTCCAGTTTGTTCATCCGATAGTTCATCACAAATTGTGAATAACTCTTGGGCAAACAACTCAGAATTAAGTCAATACTTAGTTCATGATCCATTGCAAAACCGAGTGCGCTCAGTCGCTCAATGTACCCCAACATCTTTAACACAAACTGCGAGGCAGAAGTGCCTTCCTGCATCTTAGTGGTGAAGAGGAGTCTGGAGACTTCGAACCTTTCGGATCTCGCCTGCTCTTCAAACAACTCATGAAGATGGAAGATGATGGTATAAGCATCCATATGCTCATGCTGCTTTTGTAGCTCAGGTACCATAGAGGCTAGCATAATGCAACTTGCAAGTTCAGAATCGGTCACATGTTTCTGATGGGCCAACAATTGGTCCGGAGTTGCATTTTCTGGAGGATGGTCGGGAAGTTGATTTTCAATGACATAAGCAAGCTTTTCCGCCTTGAGGACTATCCTCAGGTTTCGAAGCCAGTCCATGAAGTTCGGCCCAGTCAGTTTATTGGTGTCCAAAATGGAACGCAAGTTTAGAGAAAACATGATCGAGTGATTATCCTAGAAATACAAATTGAGTTTATGTGAGAAGAATGATTAAAGAATGTATCAACATACATAAATAAAATCCAATTTATTTTTCAAATTGAATAACCCTTTTTATCAATTCGGGAGATCGTAGGAACATCTCCAAATAGGTTGATATCCAACCATAGATAAGAACAACCATGACTGTGGCCATCAAGTTTTTCTTAGCTATGAAGGTAGGTAATTACACCGATTACATATCACATATATGTAACTATCACTTTATGCTATCAACTAATTGAATGTTTGCATAAATCATTGGGTTGTTAACTCATTAACAAGTATGTAACATTATACATAGCACCCAACTGCACCTCTCTTTACATCGACCTTGGCTGTGGCACAATAAATCGATGCTCCAAGCTTAAGGCTGACCCATTAATCAAGAAATAGTTTTAATATGGTTGGAGCTCATTCAACCGTTTAGTCAGGCTTAGATGTGTCCAACAACCAAAACTAAGGATTGACCTCTGACTCCAACTATATTATTCATAAACTAATTCCATGGTTTGAACATGTTGAGGTTCAAGTCGGGCATGGATGTGTCCATCAACCCAAACGAGAAACAAAACTCCGATTCTAACCATATTAATGGAAGGTGTTAGCCTTAATATTTTGTAAGGGGTTTTGGGTCTCATCTTTTCTAAGCACATTCATGACATATGATTATGTCATGACTAACGATTTCCTTAATAAAGTATGTATGTGACTTAATTTATCAAGTCTCATGAATTGAATTAGGAACCGGATTTCCTCATTCTAATTTCATACTTTATTAAAGGAATTGTTTTGGGAAACAATTTCCTAAATTGTCATAATCAATTTCGGAAATAATATGTTTAAGACTTTGATTTCTCTAAATCAAATCTTATTAAATTAAGAGGCAATTCCCTTAATTCAACGACATATTATTTTCATGAAAATATCAATTAAGAAAACTCTATAGGAAACCATTTTCCTAATTAATTTTGGAGACAACAACATGTAAGAGCATCACCTCTTAAATCATGTTTTATTCATGGATTTAATAATTACAACAAATCGTTTTCTAAGGGTGGCTCCCCGAGGCTCAGATACCCAAAGAAAAGTAATTTGTCGTAAATCCAATTTGGTCCGTTTCGAAAACGCAACCAAATCAAACATGACAATTTCATTCAAAATTGGGAAATTAAATTACAACAACTAACTTTAAATTGGACGGCTCCCCGAGGCTCAATCCAAAATAAAGAATTTTGTTAATAATTTAAAGCCAATTCGAATTTGAAATTGTCAACTAATTATCCATAAATTTGTCTAGACTTTCTCAAAAGAAAGTGCCCAAAATTGCGAGGTTTCATAATAGATTTTCAGAATGGTTGTAAGTTTCTGGTACAAAGAAAACTTACATATTTCCAAAATTGGAAAATTTCTAAAATTAGAAAAATTTCCAAAATTGGAAAGTTTCCAAAGATGGGAAGTTTTCACAATTATTATAAAATTTCAGAAACTAGAAAATTTCAAAAGTTTGCGAAATTTCATGAGGATTTCCAAACTTTGAAATTCCTAAATTTAAAATTTATCATAATTGGAAAGTTTCCATAATTGAAAAATTTTCCAAAATTGAGATCATGACAATGTGTTCCGCAAAACAATTATATGATTATGTCGAATACTAACCGGCTCTGATACCACTGTTGGGACCGGGTGCATGTCGACAAGGATATGGGTTCGTAAAATTTTAAATTTTTACGTGCAGCGGAAGAATTAGCATAAAATAATTTCCTAAATTATTTTGACCACGTATGTAGCATGCAACCTTATGGTGTGTGGACATAATCATAAATTAAAACTTTGCGGTAAAGTAAACTAATTTACTAAGTACCTCGCGTAACTCGAAGTAAGGGACGAGATCCAACCGTAGCGTCCCTTAGAAGCTTTGCCTCTATTCACGTCCACGCCGAGTTCTCTTCGGGATGACTTCACAAAGTCACGAGTTTTGTGCCGACGAGAACTACTAGATTCTCTAAAGGCACAACTAGAAGAACAAGAGAAAAGAATGGAAACTCACCAACAAGAAACGGAATCTAAATTCCGGGAAGAGAGGAGTTGTGATCCGCGTCTTCTTCTTCTTGTCTTGGCTTCTCCTTCTCCTTGATAGCTCACGGCAACCAACCCTAAGGGAAGAAGTGCGCCGGCCCTAGGTGGATGAAGGGGTGCCGGCCCTAGTTGCCTCAAGGGGCGCCGACCCTAGGGTTGAGAAGGCGAAAAGGGAGGAAGAGAATAAGAGAGAGAGAGGGAGAGGATTAACTCTTAATCAACTTAATTGATTGGAATTGAAGGCTAGCCTTTGGTTCCTTTATATAGTAACCTCTCCCTTGCTAAGTCTCCTCTTTAACGGAATTAACGGAATTAATTTTCATAAGAAATTTATCTTATAAATTTTCTTATGAATAATTCCGTTATGCCTAGTTTTATTATAACTAACTTTATAATAAAACAAATTATTCTCTTCTTTAATTATGGAATAAATTTTATAAGAAATTTATAAATTTTTCTTTTAATGGAAAAATCAATTCATAATTGATTTTATAAAATTAAAATAAACCACTCCACGGATTATTTTAATTTCCCAAAAAGAAATAAATTTCTATAAATTTATTTATATAAATTTCTTTATGCAAATTTATTTATCCATAATTTATAAAACAAATCGCGCTAGATTTATTTTATTAATTAAACCAATTAAATTGGTTTATTCCCTTTTTAATGGCCGGCCAAACCAAGAGGGTGGACACCCTCTTTGGCCGGCCAAACTAAGCCGATTCCATCGCGAATTAAACTCATTTAATTCGCCCATTAAGCCTTCAAAAGACTTAGCCATTTTAAGTTTCCGTTGCGCCTCTGATTAACTCAGATTCGACTTATAATTTTCAACTCGTTTTAAATCCCTCGGATTACTCGTAGTGCGTGTGACTAAATAGGCTTTTGATTTATGTTGGCCGTCTATAATCAACTAATTATAGAACGATCATGAGTGACACCTAGTAGTACATCATGACCCCCAATTAATCGAAAGATCAACGGTTTGACCTCAGAAGTAATTCTGAAACCCTTCAGCAGCTCTAATGAATCGTGCCCCATTCCCTTCACCACCTTATACCCACTTGGTTCAGGACATGGTCTGTTTGTGTCAGTCCCCACTAGATTGACTACGTCACACCTAGCCCAAGTAGTGTCTTTCTCGTCTTTTGGATTTCTAATTACTCTCATGTATTTAAGAGACTCGCACTCTAAACATGATATACTCTGGCCAGAGGTTTTGAGTAACAATCCGACGATAGGCCTGGGTATACATCTCCTCGCAAGGAGTGGTGAATCCTTTGTAGGCTGTTCAAACATCTTCGGGCACTTCGGCTCATACCCAATCATCCTGGGTCCACACCTCCTTGGAGATGCTTGCTTAAGATGTTAAAGTATAAGTCTCCATGACCAAGATGACTTGAACACCGCAAGTCAAAGGAACATCGCACTTAAGCTGTAGTAAGAACTTCATTGACATATCTACATGTAGATTCTCATATGAAGTCTTACAGCTAGTCACTCCAATGAACTAGTTCCCTTAACTAGCATCCATGTTTATCTCCGGACATCCCAATGTCACCAGCCAGTGAGAATCAGCTGATTAGAGAATAACCCATGCTAGTCTTAACAGAATTGATAGTGTCCGTTTTTATCAATTCATCGACTAGGGATAATTTCAATACTTCACAATTGCACATTTAGAGATAATCACTAGTTGTGATCCCATCACAAATTCTCTTATGCTGTGAATTGTATTGCGGACATTCAGTAGATGAGTTTAAGATCTCAATCAAATACACAAACATGTATACTCAAATAGTGAATTATCATTTATTAGAATAAATGTTTACAATCATAAGGCGATTGCCTTAGGACACTTCTCTCATATTACTAACACAAACCAGATGTGAAGTCTTTAGTTGATGAAGTGAAAATAACCTACATGGTAAAAAAATTAAATAAGTTTTTTTTAAATCTAACAAGTTTGATAAGATGCAAGCCAAGAAGTATTTTTTGGGGAAAAATCAGATGCTACAACTACCAAGAAGAAGGGCACATTAAGGACAATTGTCTGAAACTGAGCAATAAGAAAAAAAGGACCAAGACAATGAAAGCACAAGAGCTTAAAAACTACGTATGATGAATCATCATTAGAGTCCGAGATTGAGGCATACATCGAACTTGTAGTAATGACAAATCACCAAGAAAAGGAAGACCATGAGAGTTCATTTGAGATGAGCATAAATAAAGGGAAAGATACTTCAGAAGATGGCAATGATGAAGGGGAGAATCCAACTTCATATCCAACATGGTAATTGTCACGTGTTGGTGCCGGAAGCACCATATCGAAGACAATGAGAGTTCATTTGAGATGAGCATAAATAAAGGGAAAGATACTTCAGAAGATGGCAATGATGAAGGGGAGAATCCAACTTCATATCCAACATGGTAATTGTCACGTGTTGGTGC
Source organism: Boesenbergia rotunda (assembly GCA_024364735.1). Lineage (NCBI taxonomy): Eukaryota > Viridiplantae > Streptophyta > Magnoliopsida > Zingiberales > Zingiberaceae > Boesenbergia > Boesenbergia rotunda. Next base: position 40,681 of record JAGFNQ010001072.1, read on the forward strand.
CGGAAGCACCATATCGAACTTTATTTTGATATTGGCAATGGGTTTAAAGTTAAGTATTATTTGTGATCTAATGTATTTCACTAAGTGTACAGGTCCTAATTTACCTAGATAGATAGTCCTGATCTATAAGGTTGGGCACGAAGTCTTGGCTGAGGGCTGCGCACCGAAGACTTGGTGAGTAAAGCTGGGCACGAAAACCAGACAGAGGGTTGGGTATCGAATACCTGGTGAGTAAATATGGGCATGAAGACCTGACCGAGGGTTGGCCATGAAGACCTGACTGGGGGTTGGGCACCAAAGTCCTAATCCGGAAGATTGGGTAGGAGTCTTAACCGAGCGAGGACAACGGACAGAAGTAGGGACGGGTCTAGGTACGGACGTCACAAGGTCCAGAGTCTTCAGAGGCTGAGCAAAAGTCTAACCAGGGGTGCCGATTGGCAATAGGTAACTTCTCCAGACTGGAGTAGGTGAGGATGCATTCCTTAGAAGAGGGAACAGTAGGCGTCAGTCTAACCTAAGGTTTTAGTTGAAACCTGAAAGCCAGGATCGGACAACACTAGCTATCTTGCATGCATTTCCTTTGCATATTATTGTTGAACTAACCCTGTGTTGTAGCTAAGCGAATTGAAGACCTACGACACTCAGGCGCCCGAGAGGGACTCGGGCACTAGAGAACATAGGCGCTCGAGAGGGCTCAGGTGCCCGAGAACATTGGCGCCCGAGAGGGCTTGGGCGCCCTTGTACCCGTGACTCAGCCAAGGCATAGCTGAGTTGGTGTACGTTGACTGGGGCCTCCACATCAGCAACACAGGCGCCCGAGAAGTTGTCAGGTGCCTGAGTTGGGATAAAACTTGGACCAAGTAGGCGATGAAACCGCGGCTGGATCGCAGCAACACGGGCACCCGTATGACCCTATATAAGGCGTTTTCAGCTAGAGACTCAAGACAATTTTTTTGCCATCATTTGTGCTCTTGTGTGCTACGCTTAAATGATCTAGAGATGAGGAAACGTTACTCCGACAACGGCGAGCTTCAACTTCCTTTCATTTGTATTATCGGTATAAATTTTTGTTACAAATACTCTTCCATTGTACTAAATCTTGTATACATTTCACAGACCAAGTAAAATCAACCTATGTTAGCGTTTGTTTTCTTGCGTTCTCTTTGATTCCACTGTGTAACTTGTTTAAATCTGAAATGTTTTTTGAAGTGATATTCACCCTTACTCTATCACTCTTTACGATCCTACAATTGGTATCAGAGCGAGGTCGCTTTGAATTGGTGAAACAACTATTCGAGTATTTCTTTCGTTTTCGGATTTTTCGCTTTTTATTTCAAATAAAAAATATTTGTGCGAGGATTGATATAAGTTAGAATTTTGAATTTTGAATTTTGCACCTTTTTTAATTTTGAATTCTTATCTTTTCACCATAAGTTAAAATTGATATAACCATCATTTTCTGAAAATTTATCATAATTTTTTTATTATTTTTCATCAAAATTGGTGCAATAGCTTTCGAGTCATTTTTTTTCATTCTCCCGCACTACTAATCCATGACCAAGTCTTGGTTCCTTCTTTATTGTTTTTTCTTATGTGCGAGATTTATTCTCAATGGCCCATCAAGAATGGAACAGTGCTTGCCCATCTCTATTCACTAGTGAGAATTTCAGATCCTGGAAGGGTCTAATGGAGTCTCACTTAAAGACCCATATGGATTTGTGGATGATAATCCAAACGTTGTTCACATTCCCCATAGAAGATGAAACATCACTCGCTTGAGATAAATTGGACGAACCAACATTGAGGAAGATCGAAACAGATGTTAAGATGACTATAATCCTACAATACGGCCTGACCAAAGAAGAATTAAAGCGGGTTAGACCTTTCGAATGTGCTAAAGAGATTTGGGAGAAGCTGATTGACCTGCACGAAGAGACTTCCGACATTAAGATCATAGAAGGTGTGTTGTCTGAATCATTGGAAGAATCAAACAAAGAAGAACAAACTTATGTTAGCTATCTTGCACTCTCAGTATAAGCACAAGTGGTCAAGACAGATTCTGAAGCTGAATCCGAAGCCGAATCCGAACTAGAATCTAAAGATGAGTCTAAATCCGAGATGGTAAGAGTCAAGGGGGAGAATCCCAATGGGGATTCAAAAGGTAAAATGGTAAAATCAAATTTTAAAAATCACATAATATGTTTCAAATGTAGAGAGAGACACTACAAAAATAAGTGTCCTACTAATAAGATACAGAAGACACCACCTGTCACGCCCTGAGACCATTGGAGCCGCTGATCCAATATAAAATCGGGCAGCATCTTCCCTGTCCGGCGGACAATTTACACATACATACAACACACGTAGTTTATAATTAAGCCTCAGGCCTCAAAACAGATATCTAATATATGAAAAATGATAACAACGCAATATGAAACACCGTAAAACTCACCTGAGCTGCCTCCAGGGTAGACGCGTAGCAAAACAACCAACACGTAGTCCAACAAAGGACTCAAAAATACAATACCGCAAGAATAAATCCAATACCAGTCCATGGTAACAAAACGAATACAAAACATCTATTATGCTATCAAAAAAAACAAAATCAGCGGAAGCACCCATCCAAATGGAGTCGTGGGGACCCGGGATCGGCAACTGGGCTCCTCCGGCGAGCTATCAACTTGAAAACAAAAATATTACGACGGGTGGTGAGTCCAAGTGGACTCCGCGGGTATATAGAAAGATATGCATGGCTCAACAGAAATAGCTGAAATAGCTATACAGAAACAACAAGATACAGTCTCAACAGGAATATTAGAATATGCATAACTGAAAATAACAACTGACTGTATATACCAGAAATCAGTCTATCCATACCATAAAAGACTCGTACCACACAAGCTAGTGTAGGGTCATCAAACCATACATAAGTATATCATGTACATGCATGTTAAATAAGTACAGCAAATAAATGCAGCAATCACAATCAAAATGCACAATACATCATATGCACATGATGCAATGTCATGGTCACACCCTAACACCAGTCAAGCCACCGAGATAGGCGATACTGTGTCGGCCGAGTGGGTAGAGCTGTGACACTGTACGCACCCTGCTATCACTGCTCCTGAGTGACCAAGTGGACAGGATGCTGGCGGGGGACCACCCCCTACCCCATGTATATATGAGGGAGCGTCGCTCTCATCTCCTCTGGTCTATGGGAAGAGAAGGGATCTCTGGCCTGCTACCACGCTCTGAAACCACTACCCCTGAGCGGTCGAGCGGAGCAGAACAGAGTAAATGCACACACCCAAAGGTATCCACTAACCCATGAGTGGTCGTGTGTGCATATCATGTACCGGAAGACGATAAGCTCAACCACAAGTGAGTCGCTGATCGTCGGCATGCAACAGTGCAGGTATGGTGCATGACTCAAACACATGCAACCCCTACCAGGTCATCATACATAACTCAACATAACATGCACAGGTCGATCACAGGTATAATAACCTAACCATCATGCATCTAAGTGCACATGCAAGTAATAACAGAATCAACCAATGCAGATATCAGGTGACATGCCACAATAACCCAATCAGTCCATATCTAGACACACGTGCAAGTATGACTAGAATCAACCAATGCAACCATACAATGGTATGCTAACAGCTATCCACATACTCATGCTCATACCAATGTTATATAGAATCATATAACAAATAAACGAGACTGTGTAGAAGAAAATTTAGACTATATCCAAGATCAAGCATAAGTATCAAGCAAGATAACAAAACGGTAGCAGATAAAGGTCAATATCAGCCTACTGCATCAATAACAAATAGTCATGCATAAAGATAACATGGATCTAAAGAAGACAAGCAAGAAGTACCCGCCTCCAAAGTAAGAGTAGTCCGTATCAAATAAGAACCTTCCGTCCAGAAGTCCAAAAGTGATCAGGGTCCTGTATCAACGGACAAAATCTTAGCTATCATAACCATTATTAAGTAGCTAAACAAATCCCTAATCCGTATCAGGGTTAACCTAAACCCTCGTATTTTATTTAATTACCACTAATTAAATGAGTAACCCTAGTTTGCTTTGGATTAAGATTCAATTCACAGTATTAAATCCCAAGGCCACACTATGAAACCAATAACCTAAATCCTATTACGTATGTTCCAGTCACGGCATAGCTTAACCAAGCTCCATCATCAACTAACCCAACAAGGTATCATGGCGTAAAAGAGGTTGTATACAACCCGAATCAAGAAAGACATCACATGATCAGAAATGGAACTAGTCCAATTTAATCCTGATTCAACTCTAAGGATTACAATCCAATCTAGATTACCAAGTCATCCCATAAATGATTAATTACACCAATCCATTAAACATAATTTAAATCTCTTAATTAATCACCATTTCCTTCATGAATTCAGTAATCAACCATACTACACAACAAGGTCGAAATGAAAATAAATACAAACTTACCTCTACAAATCCAACCGAATCCCATCATCCAAAACAGATCACGAACAAAATCAAAAACCCAATTCCAACACAGAATGGTACTCCACAATCTGCAGTCCAAAGCAAAAACATCCATTCGTCAAGCTATCTACTTAGATCATCCAAAACTATTCCTCACAGTTCAACCCAAGAACAATATATAATCAATTGAAGCTTACCTGAATCCTGCCGACCACAGCAACCCCTTCAAAACTAAAAGAACAGGGTTGAGATTCAATACAAGAATTGGTTGATAGAGAAACATTTTCCCCTAAGCAAAAACAATCGTCTAGACACCTCCAAATCAAGAAGAAAAGAAGAGGAAAGGTAGACACCAATACTAGATGGGCAATGATCGAAAACTTCACACTGATAGATCTAGATGTTTCATCAAACGCAACACCAAAAATCCTTATCCAATCTCAGTAATTGTTGGGAACCGGATGGCTAGAGAGGAGGGGGGTGAATCTAGTTGGACACAAAACTTTTGAGCTTTTCAAAACTATTCTGCACTTCAGAGTTAGGCAGCGGAAGCAAATGCAAAAATAGAAAACTAAAAACAACAACCCAAAGCAAAGGAAAGCAAACCGACGCTAACAACTTGATATACAAGGTTCGGGGATAACTTACCCCTACTCCTTGGCGTGCCCGTAAGGTGGGTGATCCCTTGATCGTCGGCAGATCAAGCCCCGGTGAACACTGGATAAGATAGAGCCTCCTTCTCGGTGGAGAAACCTCTCCACAGATCTCACGGATGATGGAACTTGAGTACAGGAGATCACACAAGAAGGAACACTCACAAAGCTCTCACAGGAATGCAACAAGATCGCTCAAGCACAAAGCAACAGAGAGCACGAACACAGCCCAGCCAAACTTCCCAAGTTTCTGTCTTGTTCGCCTCAGCTCCTCTGCATCCAGCTTTGTCTCTTAAGCTCCGGCTCAACGTCGTCAGCTCCATCAGCACCACTGACTCACACCCTGACCCACTGACCTCTCTGAGCACTCAGTCGACTGGACACTCCTCCAGCTGAGCCTCCGTCAGTTGCCAGCCGCGCCTTCGTCAGTTGCCAGTTGCGCCAGACGCCGTTGAGACCTGAAAACACAATAGATCCAAACCTGCTCCAAGGAAAGCCTCCCATTGACCCTCCTTGAGTGTTTGAATCACCTGCTATCACCTGCACACTCCAACAGAGGCTTAGCAATGCATATCAAAAAGAAATCAGCAAGTAGCAGAGAATCGGCAGTGAAAACAGACTTCTGACAGCATATTTGAATTAAAGTTCTGCTCCTGATCGGTCCCCAGACCGATTAGGGAGGAGCCTGATCAGTCACCAGACCGATCCAGCAGTCTTCTGCACACTCCTGATTGGTCCCCAGACCAATCAGGCTCATGCCTGATCGGTCACCAGACCAATCAGGCTCCAGCCTGATCAGTCACTAGACCAATCAGGCTTGAGTGAACAGTGATTCTTTAATCAAATCCTAAGTCTTTGATCGGTCACCGGACCATTCTGGACCTGATTAGCAAGGGAACTCAACTCACTGTTCGCTCCCTGATCGGTCACCAGACCGATCAGGAGCTGTGCAGTGAGTGAAACACACACTCCCTAATCGGTCACCAGACCGATCAGACATCGCTGGATCGGTCACCATACCGATCCACGAAGGAGCAGCGTGCCAACTCCCTGATCGGTCACCAGACCGATCCAGGGACGCAGACCTAGCCTTCCAAGCTAGGATTTCATTCACCTTAACCCTCCAAGCTAAGGATTTTTCAATCTAACTCTCTAAGTTGGGAATTTGCACCTAACCCTCCAAGTTAGGACTTTTCACCTAGCCCTCCAAGCTAGGACTTTTCACCTAGCCCTCCAAGCTAGGACTTTTCACCCAACCCCTCCGAGTTAGACCTTCATCCAACCTAGCCCTCCAAGCTAGGCACCTGACCCTCCAAGCCAGGACTTTTCACCTAATTCTCCAAGTTAGGACTTTTCACCTAACCCTCCAAGTTAGGACTTTTCACCTAGCCCTCCAAGCTAGGACTTTTCACCTAGCCCTCCAAGCTAGGACTTTTCACCCAACCCTTCCGAATTAGGACTTTTCCATACCTAGCCCTCTAAGCTAGGATTTTTCCACACCTAACCCTCCAGGTTAGGATTTTCTCACACCTAACCCTCCAGGTTAGGACTTTTCATACCTAGCCCTCCAAGCTAGGACTTTTTCTCATGCTAGCGTGCGATCTCCCGATCCACCTGGACTTAATCCAAATCCATTCAACTAAACTTAAATCGTTGTCAACACCAAAACAATAATCGGGCCAGACTGCATCAACAATCTCCCCTTTTTGTTGTTTGACAACCCGATTTAAGTTTATCAATCAATTCAATTCTCATAAGGGAATCATGATCCTTCCCCTATAACAACCATAAACTTAATCAGCCATTCTCTCCCCCTTTGTCAAACATCGAAAAGGGTATGGTTATTAAGTTTGAACACAACTCCCCCTCAATCAAGGGTCTCCCTAAAATAATCAAAGGATAATTTTTGAATTGCATATGAGAGGCATATACCATAAATGTATCATGGCAACAATATATATGCATCATATGTCAATAAGTGTGAATTGCACATGAAACCATATACAGAATTATATCATGGTCAAACATGTATATGTTTCATGTGACAAGTAGGGAATGCATCTGTATCCAACACATAATCCTGAGTGGTCTCCCTGACCAATCAGGTTCGTTGATTACTTGATACAGAAATATTTCTTATTAGTCTGGGGAGCGATCAAATTTCAGAAAAATTCCTAAAACTCTAATACATTCCTGATCAGACTGTATTAACAATTTGCATTCCACAATAGGGGTGTAGACTCTATTAATATTCGACATTTCAGAAACATTTCTAAAACACGACATCAAGAACAAGAGTCATGGCTCAACAAACCCTTTCTTATGAATTTGAACATTCCAACATAGGTTTGTATCAAATCACTATTAAGTACCAGGTTTGTACCACTTGAACAAATTTGTGCTCCCTTAGTACCAGGTTTGTACTAATGGGTGATCAAGTATGTTTCAATTGTAATCGGATTGTATCATGTTTGTTTGTATCAGTATGATCATTAAACTAATACAATTCGACGAGAAGTGATTGGTCTGAGAAATTTTTGGATCATTTTGGAACGATCTGGGAGTTCCTTGATCAGAGTTGATCTGATCGGTCATAGGACCGATCAGGGTGATCCTTGATCGGTCGCCAGACCGATCAGGGTGAGTCCTGATCGGTCGGTGGACCGATCAGGTCTGATACAGACGACAGTTCAGAAACTCTGAAACACTTTTAAAATCTAATTCAATTAGTTTTAACTCCTAACAGTGTTCCATTAAACAACATTCATGTTTCTTTACCCAAAGAAAACAACATGATTTGCATCTCTTTAACTATCATGTACATTATCAAATCATGCAACATCTCCAATATATCTTGAGAGTAAAACTCATAAATACAAAGTTTAAAGTGTGATTCTAGAAAACATGGTGAATTTGAAAGTGATCAATATATGATTAAATTTCAGAACATGCCTATATAACATTAGATTTCATGATACAAACTATGATCAGATTTCATGATACAAACAAAAGTATGATCAACCTTTCAAAAACATGCTTGTATCAAATTTGTATCAAACTATGATCAATTTCTAAATTCTGATCAGTTCAAGGTATGTTTATAACATGTTTGTACCAAGATTCCAAGGTTTGTATATATCCATCATAAAATTCATAATCATGAATAGCACATAGTGTAAATCATGACATACTCATCTAGGTTCATCTCAAAAATAAGAACACTTAAGCCTAAAATATATCATGTGTTGTTGGCTAACTTCAAGACTTACAGTGAGCTATAGAGTTCAAACCTAATCATGGCATATTGAAGTTAAAACTCATGGATTGGATTGAAAAGTCATACTTCCAAGTGTGTATTACAGTTATGGTTCCAACCGATTTGAAATCAAGTTTGAGTTAGGCTTCCGAAATAGGTATGCATGCAATCATTTGAATAGAAAATTCATAGACATGGATAGCTGATAAGTACCATTTTTGTGATTATTTTAGATGTTAAAATCCATGTTTGACCCATGTTTTTATTGCTTAATTCTGATTTTACCCTAGGTTTTGGAACTTTATCTTATTTTGGACTTAATTGCAAAATTACATTAAAATGGATTAATTGGCCACTAAATTTTTGATATATTTTTGTAGGCATGAAAGGATCCTAGACCTAGGGCATACTGGGTCAAACCTAAGTCGGATGTGAACCGGATCGAATTATCAAGCCTACGATTAATCCGGGCCGTCCGATTCAAGAGCGGCTAGATCTGAGCCATCCGGGACGATCTGAAGCAATCCGAGCTAGGGTTAGGGTTGATCAAGCTCTATGATCAAGATCTGAAGGTTTCATCCCAATCAGAGCTAAATCAACCGTTGGATCAAGCAGGGAGGGCTCTAGAGCGTCCATTCACAGATAGAGTTGATCTGGACCATCCGTTGCATATCTGGAGGATCCGAGCTACCACAAGGCAGATCCTGACCTCAGATCATCATCATTAAAGTTTGGCTCCAATCAGAGCAAGATCAGCCGTTGGATTTCATCAAATCAATCTGGACCGTCTGTGCTTAAGTATTTAATCAAACACTGCACTGTTCTTCTCCTTGTCGCGTCTTCCTCGCCGCAGCTCGTCTCCTTCAGTAGTTTAGCGATTTTCTTCATCGATTCTTCAATTTCTTCGTTTGGAGGCGTGACCACCTCAATTCGAGCTCATCCTTGAGTGACAGCAGGGATTTGGATTGAGGGTTTAGCTTAATTGGCGAGTTTTCAGTTGTTAGCCGCAAATTCAATTTCTGCTATTTCGTTTCTGTAATTTGTATCAGATGCTTCGTTTCTTGTATGGATTGCTTCTATCTTAATTGGAAGCTCATCCTTGAGTGACAGCAAGGATTTGTGAGCTGAGATGAGGGATTGAAGCTTGGTTAATCTCGTTTATTAGCTGTAATCTCGTTTCTGAATTTTGTTCCTGTTTCTGAAATTTCAGATTGGTTAATTTCGTTTCTTTGTTGTTTTGCTTAAGTTAGGTTTATTTTCTGCAAGTAATTTAGCTAGGCATTTTGTTCAGTGAACAAATAGTTGTAATTTCAGTTTAATTTCGTTTAATTCCTTGCGTATCAGTTCATGTTAAAGCCCAGCTTGCGTGCCACTTCCATTTTCAGTCATTTCTGAATTTTGCCAGTTGTTTCGAATTCAGTTTGTGTTTAGTCTTGATGCCTGCAATTGTAGACAACATTTAGTTAGACAATGCAATTGATCTAAGATGTTTCATATTTAGAATTCTATTTGCACTTTTTGTTCAGTTTGCCTCTGCATCAATTTCTGCAACTTGAATCCATTTCTGCTAACTCCACATCTGCAAATCACATGTCACGGCTCTGAATTTGTATCAGTTGAGTTTCACTTTAGACTTTTATTGCAACTGAAAACAATTGTCTTGTTAGACTTTGTATCAAATTCATGCTGCAATTCATTTCTGCAATTGGTTGTGTGGAATTTCTGCAATCAAAACCTGACATTCTGCATTGCGAGTGTGCTTGCAATTCTGTCTTCAAAATTCTGCAAGGGTTCTGAATGTATCAGCCCATTTCCCAAATATCAGTTAGACTTAGTTGAACTGTTTGTTGGAGCATTGGATCATGCATTTAATCCCAGCTTGTCTTGCAAATTTCTGCATGTCACTTGTACCTGTTTTAATCAGACTTCAAGCTCGAATTTATGCTATCCATTTTCTGCACACCCTGCGTATCAACTCCCTTGTGTGCCACTTCAGTTTCTGCATCAGCTGTCTTCTCTTGATTGGCAGCTTGGTCTTCCAAGCTGAATTAATTCAATCTGTTTCTGAATTCTGATTTCTGATAACTCAAGTCCCATATCTGCTGCTGAATTTCTGCTTCCAAAAGCTGCACATTAGTTCGGTTTTTGATTGTGTTACATTTCTGCTTCCAAAAGTTGCTAGCTTGCGTTACATTCAATGGGTTGCTGCATGCTTTGCATCCAATTTCTGAAGGCTTGAAGTAAATTCCTGCACTCATGCAATTCGTTTCAGCATTAAGAGTTCTATTATCTGAAGTGATCAGTCCATGGTATTGGCTGCATTGTTTCATCTATGTCAATATATTCAGTCACTGATATCTTAGCTCCCTGAATTAAATCAAGCATTCATTTGGAATTATCATGAATTGTTCAAGCTCTTAGTATCATTTCGGCACAGAGATTTCTTTTTCCTCCTTGTGATTCACAATTTTTATTGCTGCTATTACATCAATCATGGTGAGTTGATTTCCAATCGCAATCCAAACCCAGATTCATATTCGAAACCCAAATTCACAAACGACACCTAAACACAAGCGCAAATCACACAACTTCAACTAGTCCCCGAGAAAAATACGACCTGTGGCCCCTATATTACATTTTCATATTTTTGATTGTAAAAGGGTTTCCAGCATTCATTTATAAATTCTAAATTTGAGGCCCACATTCGTGACACATAGTTTGGGCCCGTCAAATTTTTGGCGCCGTTGCCGGGGAAGCAACTAGTTGATTTGTTTGATTTTTGCTTGTATACTTTTGGACATATCATTGGGTTCTATTTCATTTTGCTATATCTTTCATATACGGTTGCTGCCATTTTTCTTGTTTGTTTTGTGACAGGGCTGCAAATTCAAAATGGGGTCAAAAGAGATAGAAGAGGCATTGGAGGAGTTAAAAAATGTGTTAAAGGGGTTGGACTACCAACTAGAACGTAAAGCTCAGTCATCTACTTACCAGAAGCTACCTCAGCCACAATTTCAGCCTCTCCAGCAATTTCAGCAGCTAAGTCAAGAATTCCAACAACCCTACTCAAATTTCCAACAAATTCAGAACGGGCAGCCAATTTTCCAGAATTTTCAGCCCAGTTTTCAGCAATTTCAGCCCAATTTTCAGCAACCATTTCAGCATTTTGAACCTCAATTCCAGCAATACAATCAAGGGCAGCAAGTGTGTCAACCATTTCAGCAAGATCCGCCTCAAAACCAGCCATTTTATCAGCCTACACAGCCCTTGAACCAGTTTTCACAGCCCTCAATCAAGGGTTTCAAGGGCAGAATTTTCAGCCTTCGCACCTAATTTTCCAGACCAAAATCAGAACTTTCAAGGCTACATTTCCCAGCAAAGTTTCCAAGAATATCAGCCCTTTAATCAGCCCCAACAGCCATGTTTTCAACCAAATCAGCAAGCTCAAATTTTCAGCCTACTTCATCTTTTCAAGGTCAATCAAGGAGCTATGCTAACCAAGGAGGCTATGGAGTTCTAGTGCAGGAAATGTGCTCCAACAGAAGGTCGAGGAAATGTTGCAACAAGTTATGCAACAACAAAGGGTGGAGGAGATAGTTCAACAAGTTTTACTATATCATCAACAAGAGAAACAAAGGCAAGCCCAAAAATCAGAACAATCCCCCGGAGTTGGTTTTATATCAGTTCAAGGTGACCCTAGTGCATGGCCAAGTCCTTCTTCAAGTAATCTTGCACATTGATAGAAGAAGAAGATGACGTACTCATCAAAGTCTGGGCACCTAGAGCATGCATCCCTCCGGAGATTCCTACTCAAAATTCATTTTCAAATGTTTCAGCTCAAGAAGAAGAAACTGAAGGCTCCACAGGACCATTCTAGACTTTTTATTTTCTGATGATAGCATTATTGATGGTCCTAATTTTCTGATACTGTTGCTGCAGATATTACAGGAGAAGCATGCAGAGGAGATGATTCCATAGGTGTAGGGGATTTGCACTAAGCCCCAGGGACCACCACAAGATTTAGAGAATGAACCAGAAAGTGTAGGGACTTGCATGGTGGAAGCAAGCACCCAAGGATCACCAGTTGAATGTCCACCAGAGCCTGAGGCTGAAGAGGAGCATGAACTTGACCAGGAGGAGACCACAGATACATCTACTATTATAGAGCCTCCAGGTATTTTCCAGCACGCTCAGGTAAGTATTTCTCCTCCTTCTTCAGAAAAATTCAGTGAGGTACCTAGGGATGATTCTATTGACTCTGATGAATTTATTGATATACCTTGTGTAGAGATTTTTTTGTTGAAAAATCCAATAGAGGTACCAAAACATTGATTTTATTGATCGTACTGGCATTACTCGATATATCTCTTGCTATGGATAGTGAAATAATTTTAAGGTACCCATAATTGATGTAGTTTTTATGATGAATCACTTAATACATCTTTTGTGGATATGGATAGTGAAAATTTTTTAGAAGTGCCTGAAATTGATGTTATTTATTTTGATGAATCTCTTGTTATGTCTTATGCTGAAAATGAATGTGAAAGATTTTGGAAAATCCTGATATCGATTTGATTGGCTGTGACACATTGCATGATACACCCTGATGAAAATAATTGTGAAATTTCTATTGATGAGCCAGAAATTGATTTCTTTATTTGTGATGAGCTCCTGGATGCAAATTTTGTAGAAAATGATTTTGAAAATTTTAT